>OX387426.1:4471165-5071165 GCA_947563755.1 Lochmaea crataegi | reverse complement strand
TTTCTTGGCAAATATTAAAAGAGTGTTATGATATAACGAAAAAAAAATAGAAAAACGACTCAGTTCTATATTATTTTAGGTCTGTTTTCATTTCGTATGACCTTGAATGAGATCACACGATTATTCGAGACTAAACGTTTTTTTTTTGGACTGGGAGGCTTTGTTTAGGTTAATTAAAATATTTACTCAGCAAAGGATTTCAATAGAGAACAATGCCTCCAAGATCAACATGAATTTTAACAGGTAGGTATTAATTAAATTCGGTATTATATAATTTGAATCCAGAGCTGGACTGGTAAAATAAATAAAGATATTAATTTTCTACAGTTGTGGACAATGTACTGAATCTAGCAGAACTCGTTTTTTATAATTTTTAAACTGTTTATAATTTTTAAACAACATAAACATTAGATATGCTCCATAGTGGAAACAAAACTTCAAATTCCCCAAGATACCCTCTTCCTCATCAAACATTGTATGTCTAATACATACTCCACTCTCCAAAACGTATTGTTTATGCAAGTGATGAGTACCCCAATGGAATCTCATTTTTCACCAATCATCGCAGACATTTTCAAGGGCAGGCACATCACCCTAAATTTTTCAAAACTAAAACCCACCTGTTGGGGAATGTTTTTTGGCAGATTGGAAAAAGGTAGGTTACGTTAAAATATAGCGGTTGAGCATCCTTCTTTATTCTTGCGTATTCCATAACCATAAACATACAAATATATTGTAACGTTTATTCTAATTTATATTTACAATTAATTTATATTTACAGATTTATATGTATTACGGTCCTTATTTAATAATTTATGTAATACACTAAACACACTACTTATAATTTATATGAGAGTCACTTAATGAACACTTTATCGAGGCGCGATTACTTTCCTTCGGTATCGACACTGACTGATTGACTAATTGACTAATTGCATGCAGCGATGCTCGTGGCCTATTTATACTCGCGCGACGTAGTTCTAGAAATCTCTCGGCGTTCTGGCGGATGCTCTGGGTATTCTGGATGTTTCGTATTTTGGATGGTTCTCCAAGATTGGGCGGAGGAGCCATAGTCGTCTCATACGGGGATTTCACTGGGGGCACTAAGTGAGCATATTAATGCAGTAGCTCGCGTAACAATATGAATACTCTCCACCGGTAAATTTCTACAGTCCGTCATCTCTTTATTTGTTTTCGCGACGGTTGCGTTTTTGCCGTCCGTCGCCCTTTGGTCAACAACCCGATCGGTGATAATATCGATCCTCTTTAATTAATTAGTAAATGCTCACACACGAGATACTTTGAGGAAGGAGGAAGCGCTCCATGAAATTACTAACACGTGTTTTAAATTTTTGTAGACGATTTCTTTCGAGCGGAAATTTATTTTCGTCTACAATGTTTGTGAATTTTCGAAGTTTTTTTGGGTCACCGAATGGAAAACTGATATTATGTATTCGTAATTGTAGCTAATATATTTTAACGCTAGTTACATAATTAACTATATTATCTTATATTCTTGTTATACTTCCTGCGGACGTTGACCGAAAACGTGACAAATGCTACTTTCTCATTTTTATTAATCATATGGTCCACAAAATTTATTTATCCACAATCACATTATAATTGGAGTTTTATTCACGCGTATGAAGAATCTAAAGTAGCACTTTATCCTAGATGAAATATGCAATCTTAAATCAATTACATTTTCTCTTTGTATTTCCCTTTTCCCTCTATCCTCCCTCTTGCCCTCAGCATCCGTCTTCGTTATTTCTCACACTCTCTTCACAGCTCCTCTATTTCTTCATTCCACCAGTAATTAGCCCTCCGCTCACGCCTATTGCCCCTCTTTCACTCTCTTTTACAGCCCTGTATCACATCGTACAATTCATCTACATCATGTCCAAGTCCCCTTTCTGCCTCCTCTCTCTTTCTTCCTCATACTCTCTGCTGCCTCGGCCTTCGTCCTCCTCCATCCGCACTCTTTCCTTTCCGCATTCGTTTCCCCCTTTCCTTGTATCCGTCTTCACATACCTATTTAAGCTCAAGCTTTCCTCATCCTCCAGCACCCTTCAACTACTCACTCTTTCCCCAGCCATCCATGGCTATTTAATGGAATGGAATTTTTAAATGGTCAGAGATATCTGAATTTTCTGGACAATAAGTTGGGAATATTCCTTCACGCGAAAGAAGAGTTAAGGTTATTAGTTTCACGCCACTACATTCATATTATATTGGTGGAAAGTGGAGAAAGAACAAGATACAGACTAAGAGAAGAGGGAATAATTGAAAAAAGTCTCCGAGACTTTCCCGAGGAACTGAGCAGAAGAAACAGGGCACAACAGATCTTTTAGGTCTCAGTAAAACATACGCAGATGATAGGACATTTTTACCAATTAATTAACCCTTAGTTCCTGAGAAAAGTCTCAGAGACTAGTAGCTCTTTTAGTCCTATTTCCCGGAGGAATTTTAGGATATCCGCAGGCTTCAACTTGGGTAAATGTCCCTCTTCTATCCATTAATCTCCTAGGTGTTGTACCCTAGTTTTCGTTACTATCGATATAGTTAAGATGTTTTTAGGTGAAGAATTTATTTTGAAAGCCGATATGGAATAAAAATGCTATCAAAAATGGGACAGAGAGAGATGAGAGAGGGAGAGAGAGAGAGAGATGGGATAGAGAGAGAGAGATGGGATAGAGAGAGAGAGATGGGATAGAGAGAGAGAGATGAGAGAAAGAGAGATGGGATAGAGAGAGATAGGAGAGAGAGATGAGAGAAAGAGATGGGATAGAGAGAGATAGGAGAGAGAGAGAGAGAAAGAAATAGGAAAGAGAGAGAGAGAGAGAGATGGGAGAGAAAGAAAGATTGGTCAGAGATAGAAATATGAGAGAGATAGGAAAGAGAGAGAGATGGGAGAGAAAGAGAGAGAGATGGGAGAGAAAGAAAGAAAAATGAGAGAGGTATGGAAGAGAAAGAAAGAAAAATGAGACAGAGATGGGAGAGAGAGAGAGCAGGAAGAGAAAGAGAGAAAGACGGGAGTATTGCATTATTTTAAACTGTCTGAATCTAAGACGGATTCGGTAAGGTTCACGACCCACGGAATATTGTAAGCATTTTTTTCTTGTTAAACCATTTTTGACAATTTTTCAAAAATCTTGACCATTTTTCAAAATTTTAACATTTTTACTATTATTGACCAATTTTTATAGTTTTTGACAATAATTGTCCATTTTTGACTATTTATCAAAATTTTTGACAATTATTGACCATTTTTCAACATTTTGACAATTATTCACCATTTTTCAAAATTTCAACAATTATTGACCATTTTTGACAATTATTGACCATTTTTGACAATTATTGACCAATTTTGACAGTTTTTGACAATTTTTAACAATTATTGACCATTTTTGACAATTTTTCAAGAATCTTGACCATTTTTCAAAGTTTTTGACAATTATTGACCATTTCTCAAAATTTTAATAATTTTTGACCATTCTTTCAAAATTTTGATCATTTTTGACGGTATTTCAAATATCTTTACCATTTTTTAAAAATTTTCAAAATTTTTGACAATTATTGACCATTTTTCAAAATTTTAACAATCATTAACCATTTTTCAAAATTTTAACAATTATTGACCATTTTCCAAAATTATAACAATTATTGACCATTTTTAACAATTATTGATCATTTTTAACAATTATTGACCATTTTTGACAATTATTGTCCATTTTTGACCATTTTTCAAAATTTTGACAATTATTGACAATTTTTTCAAATTTCAACAATTATTGATCATTTTTGACAATTAACCATTTTTGACAATTTTTCAAGAATCTTGACCATTTTTCAAAGTTTTTGACAATTATTGACCATTTTTCAAAATTTTAACAATTATTGACCATTCTTTCAAAATTTTGATCATTTTTGACAGTATTTCAAAAATCTTTACCATTTTTCAAAAATTTTCAAAATTTTTGACAATCATTGACCATTTTTCAAAATTTTAACAATTATTGACTATTTTCCAAAATTTTAACAATTATTGACCATTTTTAACAATTATTGACCATTTTTAACAATTATTGACCATTTTTGACAATTATTGACCATTTTTCAAAATTTTGACAATTATATATAAACAACAGACTGATAGATGTCAGATGTCAACTCTACCGATGTAAAACTATCGAAAATTATCGATAATAATCGATAGTAAAAATAGCACTATCGATAAATATCGATAGTCGTTACTATTTTATGACAATTATTCACCATTTTTCAAAATTTTGACAATTTTTCAAAAATCTTGATCGTTTTTCAAAATTTTAACATTTTTACTATTATTGACCAATTTTTATAGTTTTTGACAATTTTTCAAAATTTTAACATTTTTACTATTATTGACCAATTTTTATAGTTTTTGACAATAATTGTCCATTTTTGACTATTTTTCAAAGTTTTTAACAATTATTGACCATTTTTCAAAATTTTAACAATTATTGACCATTTTCCAAAATTATAACAATTATTGACCATTTTTAACAATTATTGACAATTTTTAACAATTATTGACCATCTTTGACAATTATTGACTAATTTTTACAGTTTTTGACAAAATAATTGTCCATTTTTCACTATTTATCAAAATTTTTGACAATTATTGACCAATTTTCAAAATTTTGACAATTTTTGACAATTATTGACCATTTTTCAAACTTTCAACAATTATCGACCAATTTTGACAGTTTTTGACAATTATTGTTCATTTTTGACCATTTTTCAAAATTTTTGACAATTATTGACGATTTTTTCAAATTTCAACAATTATTGACCAATTTTGACAATAATTAACAATTTTTTACAATTATTGGCCATTCTTTCAAAATGTGATCATTTTTGACAGTATTTCAAAAATCTTTACCATTTTTCAAAAATTTTCAAAATTTTTAACAATTATTGACCATTTTTGACAATTATATATTAACAACAGACTGATAGATGTCAGATGTCAAATTTACCGATGTAAAACTATCGAAAATTATCGATAATAATCGATATTAAAAATAGCACTATCGATAAATATCGATAGTCGGGACTATCGATAGTTCTCCATTCCTACAGGACGTCTCTTCTTGTCTGTGGCACTAGCGGTTACGCTGTAAAACCATTGCTTCATCTCACCTTCTGGTCCATCTACCCTGGGCCCTACCTTCTTAATAGATATAAAATTTATAGGTATTAAAAAGGATTAAGAGTGACTCTGTCTTAAAATCCGGTAAATTTGAAATATTTGATGGTACAACTGATAATTTTAGTCATATTTATGCGAAATGGTCATGAAAAATGTCCGTGTTAAAATTAAAAACTCTTTCAGATCAGACAATATTAATTATCCTGTATACACTTTCTTTTGGTAGTTGAGATAATGTTTTTAATAAAATTTATGTTCTAGTTCTAGTTATATTATTATTATTATTGTAACCCAGATGCAACTGATTTTTTTTATTTGAATTTATTAAATCTAATAATAATGATTTATTACAAAATTCATTAACTGGAATATGAAACTCGTTGGTCTTTCCAAACATTTTTTTCGTAAACTATTTTGGATAGTTTTCGAAGCCATCTGGACGTCGACCTCATTCCTCCACTTCCCACACTTAACGCTAGGTGAAATAATTACAACATTCTCTAGACACGTATTTACAATACATAAAATATTAAATTGTTACGCAACTTCTTGGGGGAATAGAAAAAAAATTATTCGTACGTTATATAACGATTAGGGACACAGCACATTACAATTACCGTTTTCTTGAGATCTACTTTCGAAAAAAAAAAATTTAATGAGTAATTGATACTGTATATAACGTGAACGGATTGTTCGATAGTTTCATAAAACGAGAGTAAATTGATGGATAGGTAAAGTACATTTCACATTATTTCGTTGACTCGATATCTAGTCTTATGGATTTAATAATAAAACTTTATAAATCCCTCAGTAAACAGAAACAGATCCGTAGCCGGTAAAATTTAAATATTAAAACTATATATTTATATACCAGCGAAATATTTCAGTCGTAAAATAATCATATTATTGGTCATTATCTTTTGGAAGAAACGAGTACGATACGATACTGTCCTATTGTGGGATTTTCTCTTGAATCAATCATGTGTAAATATCTTGGAATAGAGTAGTATACTACAACTGAGAATGATTCTGAATAAATACATATCATTATGATCTATTCTAAATATATTATTAAATATCTTGTTCAATTTGTAAATTGTTGGGGCGTATATTTTCGTTTGGAGGTAATGATTATTATCAATGTCGAAAGTATAAAAAATTAATGGTACATATAATACAAGGGCCGTATTTGAGGTTCTTGTACAATTTTTAATACTGGATCACTCTACAGCGTCGTTTCTCAACCATTTTTATGTCGCGACCCACGAAAAAGCCAAAAAGTTAAGTATAAAGTTTTGCTACCCCGTCACTATTTTGTTGGGATAGATAGATAGATTAATTTTTTTTGTATAAAAATACATATTTTTTTGACGTCATAGATTTATTTCGTTAAATTACTGGCAACCCTGGCGAGACCGAGTTTTTTTTTCTAGAACCTCAACTTTGGCCGGAAATCGCAATAATGTCTTTTTCCACCCCCCAAAAAAAGTGTTTTTTACCGAAAAAACGTCATAACTCGAAAAATTTCCAATATTTTAATTTGAAATTTTTTTTCATGGTTTGTGACTACTTCTACCAAATTTTCATCAAAATCGAACATTTTTTAACGAAACTAAAAATAAAAAACGAAAAATGCAGTTTTTTGCGTTTTCCGAGCTAATTTTGAGGTTATGTGAAAAGTCACTGATGAAAAAGCTGTAGATTTTCCCAAGATCTGCAACTTTTATGATCAACTTTTTTTTCTAGAACCTCAACTTTGGCCGGAAATCGCAATAATGCCTTTTTCCACCCCCCAGAAAAAATGTTTTTTACTGAAAAAACGTTATAACTCGAAAAATTTCCAATATATTAATTTGAAATTTTTTTCATGGTTTGTGACTATGAATTCTACCTTCTACGAAATCTTCATCAAAAACGAACAATTTTTGAGAAAACTAAAAATAAAAAACGAAAAATGCAGTTTTTTGCGTTTTTCGAGCTAATTTTGAGGTTATGTGAAAAAGTCACTAATGAAAAAGTTGTAGATTTTCCCAAGATCTACAACTTTTATTCCTAGGAAATCAACTTTGGCCGGAAATCGTAATAATGTCTTTTTCAACCCCCCCAAAAAAGTGTTTTTACCGAAAAAACGTCATAACTCGAAAAATTTTCAATATTTTCAGTCGAAACTTCTTTTTTCATGGTTTGTGACTATGAAAACTAGCTTCTACCAAATTTTCATCAAAATCGAACATTTTTTAACGAAACTAAAAATAAAAAACGAAAAATGCAGTTTTTTTGCGTTTTTCGAGCTAATTTTGAAGTTATGTGAAAAAATCACTAATGAAAAAGTTGTAGAATTTCCCAAGATCTGCAACTTTTATTATCAGCTTTTTTTTCTAGAACCTCAACTTTGGCCGGAAATCGCAATAATGTCTTTTTCCACCCCCCCCCAAAAAAGTGTTTTTTACCGAAAAAACGTTATAACTCGAAAAATTACCAATATTTTAATTTGAAATTTTTTTTCATGGTTTGTGACTATGAAAACTAGCTTCTACCAAATTTTCATCAAAATCGAACATTTTTTAACGAAACTAAAAATAAAAAACGAAAAATGCAGTTTTTTGCGTTTTTCTAGCTAATTTTGAAGTTATGTGAAAAAGTCACTAATGAAAAAGTTGTAGAATTTCCCAAGATCTGCAACTTTTATTATCAGCTTTTTTTTCTAGAACCTCAACTTTGGCCGGAAATCGCAATAATGTCTTTTTCCACCCCCCCCAAAAAAGTGTTTTTTACCGAAAAAACGTTATAACTCGAAAAATTTCCAATATTTTAATTTGAAATTTTTTTTCATAGTTTGTGACTATGAAAACTAGCTTCTACCAAATTTTCATCAAAATCGAACATTTTTTAACGAAACTAAAAATAAAAAACGAAAAATGCAGTTTTTTGTGTTTTCCGAGCTGATTTTGAGGTTATGTGAAAAGTCACTAATGAAAAAGTTGTAGATTTTCCCAAGATCTGCAACTTTTATCGTCTACTTTTTTTTCTAGAACCTCAACTTTGGCCGGAAATCGCAATAATGTCTTTTTCCATCCCCCCAAAAAGTGTTTTTTACCGAAAAAAACGCTATAACTCGAAAAATTTCCAATATTTTAATTTGAAATTTTTTTTCATGGTTTGTGACTATGAAAACTAGCTTCTACCAAATTTTCATCAAAATCGAACAATTTTTTACGAAACTAAAAATAAAAAACGAAAAATGCAGTATTTTGCGTTTTCCGAGCTAATTTTGAGGTTATGTGAAAAGTCACTGATGAAAAAGTTGTAGATTTTCCCAAGATCTGCAACTTTTATAATCAACTTTTTTTTCTAGAACCTCAACTTTGGCCGGAAATCGCAATAATGTCTTTTTCCACCCCCCAAAAAAAATGTTTTTTACTGAAAAAACGTTATAACTCGAAAAATTTCCAATATATTAATTTGAAATTTTTTTTCATGGTTTGTGACTATGAAAACTAGCTTCTACCAAATTTTCATCAAAATCGAACAATTTTTTACGAAACTAAAAATAAAAAACGAAAAATGCAGTATTTTGCGTTTTCCGAGCTAATTTTGAGGTTATGTGAAAAGTCACTGATGAAAAAGTTGTAGATTTTCCCAAGATCTGCAACTTTTATAATCAACTTTTTTTTCTAGAACCTCAACTTTGGCCGGAAATCGCAATAATGTCTTTTTCCACCCCCCAAAAAAAATGTTTTTTACTGAAAAAACGTTATAACTCGAAAAATTTCCAATATATTAATTTGAAATTTTTTTCATGGTTTGTGACTATGAATTCTACCTTCTACGAAATCTTTATCAAAAACGAACAATTTTTGAGAAAACTAAAAATAAAAAACGAAAAATGCAGTTTTTTGCGTTTTTCGAGCTAATTTTGAGTTATGTGAAAAAGTCACTAATGAAAAAGTTGTAGATTTTCCCAAGATCTAGAACTTTTATTCCTAGGAACTCAACTTTGGCCGGAAATCGTAATAATGTCTTTTTCAACCCCCCAAAAAAGTGTTTTAACCGAAAAAACGTTATAACTCGAAAAATTTTCAATATTTTAATTTGAAATTTTTTTCCATAGTTTGTGACTATCAGCTATTTTCTTCCAAATTTTCATCAAAATCGAACATTTTTTTACGAAATATGCAGTTTTTTGCGTTTTCGAGCTAATTTTGAGGTTATGTGAAAAAGTCAATAATGAAAAAATTGTAGATTTTCCCAAGATATACAACTTTTATAATCAACTTTTTTTTCTCAACTTTGGCCGGAAATCGCAATGTCTTTTTCCACCCCCCAAAAAAAGTGTTTTTTACCGAAAAAAACGTTATAACTCGAAAAATTTCCAATATTTTAATTTGAAATTTTTTTTCATGGTTTGTGACGAATTTTCGTCGAATGAGAGCGATGAAGAGGTCAATAGTATGTTCGATTTCGAATATTTCGATTCATTGTCGTTTTCTCTGGCTGTGATCACGTCACGCTCTAGATTTGCTTATAGGAACTGTGACTGACTGTGATTTGTTCGTATCAGTGAATAAGTTCGTTAAATATCTCTCATCACTAGTACATACCACAACTATCTTATCTCACTCACACTAAAATTCATTCCTTTAATAAACGAATCTTTTGTACCTACCTAAATGTAGTTTTCAACAGACTGCGACCCCCTTTAAAAACAAACTCGACCCCCCGCTTGAGAAACGATTCTTTACAGTACAGTCTAATCAAGGCGAATACGGGATTACGATTTTACTTACACTACCGACTGATCTAGAGTAAATTGAACCAGCAAGAAAGTCGACCACAGGCACTTATTTATTTATTCCTCTCCTGATGATAAAATGAAAAAACCCAAACTCATAATTATTTTTTTAACATCCATGTATACTTAATGTGTATCGATTTTTTTTGTGCATTTATAATGAATTGCTATACAGATGTTGCAGGCATGCATATTGAAACTCGTAATAAATTGAAATTAGTAGTTAATTGAAAGCACAATTTATTTTAATAATCTCGAGTACTTTGTTTATTCGGCATGTTCAGTTACGAGGTAGATTTATGAAGTTTCTCAAATGGAATTGGAAAATACATTGTTGTAAAAATATTTTTGGAAAAAAATTAATGAATTTTAGACAATTTCAAAAATTTTGCCGGAATCGTAATAAATTTAGTGCCTATTTAAAAATTTAAATCTCTGCTCAAGGGTGGTTTGACTCCATGTTTGTGTCGCACTAGATGTGTTGGTTCAGATTATTTCTTCCCTTTACGAAGGGGTGGCTTCAGGAAATGTTGAGCCAAACAAAAAACTAAATTCTCCGTTATATTAATTAGTCTGACAGTTTTGTGACAACTAAGTAGATATTTAAAGATGACAGAAGCCTACTAAGTTTTTGTCGATTTTATTTGATTCTCCATATAGATGTATGTGGCGTGGGCAAAGTGCCGTGAGAAATAATATTTCTCACAGTATGAGCAATATTTGGTTTTGAAATTAAGTAAGGTATGAGAAATGCGTCACTTTTCATAGCAGTTGTAGAAAAAAACATTTTCGAGCTTTCAACATTGTTTTGAACTCGTCTACTTAGAAAATATAAATTGTTAAATAATTGGATAATTTTATATATACATGCCGTCAAATATTTATAATCCAGAATCTACAGAAATATTTCCTTAATCCAAATATAATTAATTTAATAAAAGTATATAGCAGCTCTATATAACACATGGTTTCCTAACAGTTACTTGGCAGTCGTTCAAATTTGCAATCTTTACATGCGATGCTAGTTGCTTCCTGTTTTAGATTCATCCGAAAATTCTCTTAAAACATTTAATTTATAACGTTGTCTCAATAAATAGTTTTTGAATTATTTGAAAAAAAAGGTGAGCTGTCGTCGGACCGCCGTCAGAAGCTTGCTTCTTATGCACAATAGAATGACCATTTTTCAAAAATTTGACAATGATTGACCATTTTTTCAAAAATTTTAAAAATTTTTGACTATTTTTTTTTCAAATTTTAACAATTATTGACCATTTTTGGCAGTTATTGACCAATTTTGACAGTTTCGACAATGATTGATCATTTTTAACATTTTTTCAAAATTTTTGACCATTTTAGACCATTTTTCCAAATTTTAACAATTATTGAAAATTTTTGAGCACTTTTCACAGTTTCTGATAATTATTGACCATTTTTGACAACTTTCAAAAATTTTTACAATTATTGACTATTTTTGACCATTTTTTAAAATATTTCACAATTTTTGACAGTTTTTGACAGATTTTGCAAATTATTGACAATTTTTAATAATTTTAACCAGTTTTCAAAAATTTTGACAATTTTTAACAATTATTGACCGTTTTTGACAGTCTTTTATAATTATTGACCATTTTTTCAAAATTTTGACAATTTTTGACCATTTTTCAAAATTTTAACGCAGCGTGGGTTTTATAGTATCGGGCGATATTTCAATGCGTCTCTCCTTCTCTCTCTCTCTCTCTGCACTGAACGTACACTATGGCTTGCGTCCCTCTCTCTCTCTCTTTCTAATGAGTTATCGCGTGACGAACGCTTTTTCGTAACATTACACGTTTCACGAGTTCACTAGCCTTCCCAAAAGTCCTATGGAGTGCAATAAGAAGCAAGTTTCAAAAATTTTTAATCAACAAATAAATCTCATTATGGAGATTGATATTAGAAACAACTACTCCTCGGATAGACGTTAATTTCCACTTTCTTTCACGTCTGATCAAGTATAACTAAACATTTATGTATATTTCTCACAAGTGATATTTATATTTTGGATATTGGTAACACTGATGCTGACCAGACTTGAAGAAGGGGATAAGAAATTTCTCTTCAGAATTTGTTAAAGAAGATCCAGTGCGGAATGGAATATTATCCTTTGAAATTTGGGTTGGAAGTTTGCCAAACTATGCTTCAATTTTTACGGGTGACGAGGACAATGTCTTGAAATTATAACGGCCTTAAGGTCTAAATTATCTTAGTCCTTTTGATGATACCATTTGTAAAAGTTACCTCAAAGCAAGCCAGCTGGATTCGCGAATAAAGGAATTTTTTAAAACTCGAATAAAAAATTAAAATATTCACTGACAGCCAGGCTCTGCTTAAAGCTATCAGTAATCCAACAATTAGGCCTAGACTGGAGAAAATTTTGATAATTATCGACCATTTTTTCAAAATTTTTGACAATTTTTGACAATTTTAACAATTATTGACCAATTTTGACAGTTTGACAATTTTTCAAACATTTTTCCAAATTTTAACAATTATTGACCATTTTTCGAAAATTTTGACAATTATTGACCATTTTTTCAAAATTTTAGACCAAAGCCAGGCTCTGCTTAAAGTTATCAGTAATCCAACAATTATGCCTAGACTGGAGAAAATTTTGACAATTATCGACCATTTTTTCAAAAATTTTGACAATATTTGACCATTTTTTCAAATTTCAACAATTATTGACCAATTTTGACAGTTTTGACAATTTTTCAAACATTTTGACTATTTTAAACAATTATTGACCATTTTTAGAAAATTTTGACAATTGTCCATTTTTTCAAAATTTTTGACCATTTTTTCAATTTTTATCAATTATTGACCATTTTTGACAATTATTGACCAATTTTGACAATTATTATTGATCATTTTTTCAAAAATTTTGACAATTTCTGACTATTTTTTAAAATTCTAACAATTATTGACAATTTTAAACAATTATTGACTGTTTTATATAATTATTGACCTTTTTTTTTTAAATTTCGACCATTTTTGACAATTTTTCGAAAATTTTGACAATTATTGACCAATTTTGACAGTTTTGACAATTTTTCAGACATTTTGACTATTTTAAACAATTGACCATTTTTGACTTTTTTATATAATTATTGACCAGCTTTTCAAAATTTTGACCATTTTTGACAATGATTGACCATTTTTTCAAATTTTAACAATTATTGACCATTTTTGACAATTATTATTGATAATTTTTTTAAAAATTGCGACAATTTTTGACCATTTTTTCAAATTTTAACAATTATTGACAATTTTGAACAATTATTGACTTTTTTATATAATTATTGACCATTTTTTTCAAATTTCGACCATTTTTCGAAAATTTTGACAATTGACCATTTTTTCAAATTTTAACAATTATTGACCATTTTTGACAATTATTGACCAATTTTGACTATTTTAGACCATTTTTTCAAATTTTAACAATTATTGACAATTTTTGAGCATTTTTGACAGGTTCTGACAATTATTGACCATTTTGACAATTTTTCAAAATTTTGACAAATATTGACCATTTTTGACAATTTTTCAAAAATTTTGACAAATAGTGACCATTTTTGACAATTTTCAAAAATTTTGACAAATATTGACCATTTTTGACAGTTTTTTATAATTATTGATCAATTTTTGGGCATTTTTCAAAATTTTAACAATTATTGACCATTTTTGACAGTTTCTGATAATTATTGACCATTTTTGACAGTTTCTGACAATTATTGACCATATTTGACAGTTTTTTATAATTATTGACCATTTTTTCAAAATTTTAACAATTTTAGACCATTTTTCTAAATTTTTACAATTATTGACCATTTTTGACAGTTTCTGATAATTATTGACCAGTTTTGACAACTTTCAAAAATTTTGACAATTATTGACTATTTTTGACCATTTTCTAAAATATTCACAATTTTTGACAGATTCTGACAATTATTGACCATTTTTGACAGCCAGGCTCTGCTTAAAGTTATCAGTAATCCAACAATTAGGCCTAGACTGGAGAAAACCTATAAAGAATCCCTTAACAGGCTGGCAAGAGACAACAAAGTGTCTTAATATGGAAGCAGGCACATGAGGGGATTGCAGGTAATGAAATGGCGTACCAGTTAGCTAAAGAAGTCTCTAAAGGATGTCCGGAAACCGTTTTGTGGAATCACAAAAGATTTCATAAGAGGGAAATCGGGAACTGGCTAGATAGGGAACACTAACTCAAATGGAGGTTGACACAAGGGAACCTCCATACAAAGAGTTTACTGAACAAGGAACTCTCAACCAGGCTATTGAAACTGGGTAAGAGACTTTTGAAGACTGTTACCGACCTGGTGATTGGACACTGCACCTTGAGGAAACATCTTCTAGCTCTATATACAAAATATGCGAAAGGAATTAATACAACCATTACAACAACTGAAAATCATTCCAGTTTGGGCTGCTGAGCACAACCCAAACGAATGAATCCCTTCATGCTTCTCTCGAGGCTGTTGCAGAAGAAATATTAGCAAACCATAAACACAACAATAAATAATCTGATGCAATCACCTACCGAATGAAAGTATTAATATCCTTAATGGACGCCTTTGGGTTGAAACAATTAGAAAGGTCGTAGACATTCGCGTAGATAATTTCTTGGTAACTCGTAAATGTGTCAATGTATTGAATTACATCGATCCAGTTTAACTAGTTGACGCATTAGGTAATTGAAAACAATATCTAGTGATTTTTTTTCAGGGGTCACTGCAATTTTAACCCTAACACCACCGACAAAGTAACGAGCGTATTATTTGTGGTAGACGTTGCCAAATCTCGTTCTAATTAAAAGGTAAATATGTACCATGTTCTATTGGTGCTCCTGCTTTAAATTTGCTAAAGAAACCTTGTCAACAAAAAAAAACGTTAGGATTATTACAGTTTCCTGTAAAATTGACGATAACATATACCTTGTACTGATGAGGCGCAATACGCCGAAACCGGTCTACAAGTTATGTTGTCCCTTCTAGTTGCAAACCAGAATGGTTGGTTTAAATCTTGTAGATTTACCAACCCCGTTTGACTTAGAAGTGTAATTCAATGTCTGCCGGGGCATGTAGCCCGGGAAGTAGTTGTTTCTTCTTTTAGTAGTTGTAAAGCGTAGAATATATTTTTATTCTTTGATATCTGTTAAAAAAACGTTATTAACACGTTAGATGTTATTGGGCTTGGCAACAAGGCTAGATTATTTTCCACGAATTTTCTACTAAAAACATAACATGAACGGCTGTGGTACGTCGGAAGTGGCTTTTAAATTTTGACGGATAGGGATCGGTAGGATGTAGGTGCCGTCTTGTGTTTGTCGATTAATGAAAGGCGCGATTCTTATTAATTTGCCTGGTTAGTCTGAAGCACCCACCGATAATGGATTTTATATTTTTGTACTTTCTCCGAGATAAAGTGGGTACTATTATATCAAAGTTCCTCGGCTATTAGAGAATTATTGAAAGTTTTATTGTTAACTAGCTTACGTCAGTGTTTGTAAAATTTCGACGTGTACCAGATAATATTTAAAAATAGTTCAAAGTAAATTAACCTGTGGCGAAATGATACACACCATTTTATAGATTTGTAAATATACGTATATACCGGATGTCCCAATGAGAATAGCTTTCGGCCATACACGAGGGTTCTCTTTTATATTTTGCATATAGAGTTTACAGATTGTGAAAAATCTTATCTCGACATACGAATTACACAAGTACGACAAGGATAATACGAACAACACTACTTGAAAGAGAGAGAAGAATTGTTCGCACACGCCCATCTAGATGGTTGTGTGGGTGTGGTTGTTGGTAGTGTTGTTCATATTATCCTTGTCGTACTTGTGTAAATCGTATGTCCAGATAAGATTTTTCGCAATCTGTATATGTAGCAAACCAATTAAGTAATGCTGTAATTCTTTCTGATTCTAAATCTGCTATCGATTCAATAAAATCTACTCATATCGGAGTACTATGTAGTATCAAATCTATGCTTTTGGGGTTAAATGTTTCGTTTATTTGGGTTAAGTGTCATAGCAATATAACTGGGAACGAAAGGGCCGATCTGTTAGCGAAGGATGCAGTTTACAAGTCTGCAATATTTTCACATCAGCAGATATAAACAGCACAATAAGTCAAAGAATTGCTAATAAATGGAAACAGGAATGGACAAATATATCTAGATCCTCTACAAACCAGTACACACCTTGTAAAACTTGGTATTATTAGATCATCATCCTGTAGTTGTAACAAATATTCTTATTGTGATTTGAATCACATCTTTTTTGGCTGCTCTAGTAACGTCGTGAGATCCAAATGTTTAGTTGAGTCGCTTATGAAGTTGAATTATAACCTTCCGCTAAATATTATCCACATCCTAAATAATGCTAATAATGCTCTACTAATATTGCTCTATCGCTTTCAGTTTTTTTCCAGCGAAATCCAAGTGCTCGTATTTCTTGTTGCAGGTGCTCCCTTTCTCCCTCATAATAAAAAAGGTGAGCAGTCGTCGGACCACCGACAGAAGCTTCCTTCTTATGCACAATAGAATGACCATTTTTCGTAAATTTTTGAATATTTTTCAAAAATTTTGACAATTATTGACCATTTTTTCAAATTTTTTGACAATTTTTGAATATTTTTTCAAATTTTAACAATTATTGACCAATTTTGACAGTTTTGACAATTATTGATCATTTTTGACAATTTTTCAAGAATTTTGACCATTCTAGACCATTTTTCCAAATTTTAAGAATTATTGACCATTTTTGACAGGTTCTGACAATTATTGACCATTTTTGACAATTTTTCAAATATTTTGACCATTTTTTAATAATCTTGACAATTTTTAACAATTATTGACCATTGTCAAAATCTAAGACGGATTCGGTAAGGTTCGCGACCCTAGGAATTTTGTAACGCTGTTTTTTGTTATTTGAAAGCCCCCCATTGCTTATAGAACGTTTTAAAAGAAATAAATTCGCTTTTGGAAAAGAAAATTGCTATTAAAAGTACTAAAAATCCACCATTTTTTTTTCAACTTTTGACAATTATTGAACATTTTTGATCATATTTCAATATATTTAACAATTTTTGACAATTATTGACCATTTTTCAAAATTTTTACGATTTTTGACAATTATTGGCCATTTTTGACAATTTTTAAAATTATTGACCATTTTTCTTAATTGACAATTATTATTGACCATTTTTGGCAGTTTTTTACAATTATTGACCATTTTTCAAAATTATAGACCATATTTAACAATTTTTCAAAATTTTAACAATTATGGACCATTTTTGACAATAATTATTGACAGTTTTTGACAATTATTAACAGTTTTTGACAATTATTGACCATTTTTCAAAAATTTTGACAATTATTGATCATTTTTCGAAATTTTTGGCAATTATTGACCATTTTTCAAAATTTTGACGATTTTTGACAATTTTTAAAATTATTGACCATTTTTCAAAATTTTAACAATTATGGACCATTTTTGACAATAGTTATCGACTAGTTTTGACAGTTTTTTATAATTATTGACCATTTTTTCGAAATTTTGACAATTTTTGACAATTTTTCAAAATTTTAACAATTATTGACCATTTTTGACAGTTACTGACAATTATTGACCATTTTTGACAATTTTTCAAAAATTTTGACAATTTTCAACAATTGACCATTTTTGACATTTTTTTATAATTATTGTATATTTTTCAAAATATTTAACAATTTTTGATCATTTTTTAAAATATTTAAAAATTATTGATCATTTTTGACAATTTTTAAAATTATTGACCATTTTTCAAAATTCTAACAATTATGGACCATTTTTGACAATAATTATTGACTAATTTTGACAGTTTTTGACAATTATTAACAGTTTTTTATAATTATTGACCATTTTTTCGAAATTTTGACAATTTTTCAAAATTTTAACAATTATTGACCATTTTTGACAGTTTCTGACAATTATTGACCATTTTTGACAATTTTTCAAAAATTTTGACCATTTTTCAAAAATTTTGACAATTTTAAACAATTGACCATTTTTGACATTTTTTAATAATTATTGTATATTTTTCAAAATATTTAACAATTTTTGATCATTTTTTAAAATATTTAACAATTTTTTGACAATTTTTGACAGATTCTGACAATTATTGACCATTTTTGACAATTTTTCAAAAATTTTGACCATTTTTGACAGTCTTATAATTATTGACCATTTTTGACAGTCTTATAATTATTGACCATTTTTTCAAAATTCTGACCATTATTGACCATTTTTCTAAATTTTTGACCATTTTTCAAAATTCTTAACTTTTTTGCAAGAGCGCTTTTTCGTAACTTTACACGTTCGTAAACCTGGAACAAAAAGTATTTTATATTTTTAGTACTTTTTTCTACTTAGTTCCCGAGGAAAGCTTCAGAGACTAGTAGTTTCTTCAGGAGAGTGGGAATAATATTATTCCACTCTGCTTACAACAAACAGATCAGGAAGGCAAAAAGGGAGTCCTGCAGGAAATTCTGTGGTGAGGTGAAAACAATCTCAGAATCGGCTCGACTCCAAAAAATCCTTGCCAAAGATCATATCAATCCCATAGGCAATATTTTAAAATCTAATGGATCATACACGGAAACTGGTAGCGAGATCCTGCAGGCACATCTCCCAGACTCTGTAGATATAGGAACGGAGTTATCCGTCATACCTCCGTGCGGCTAATAAAGTTGTTGAAACCACACGTTCAACAATTTGTATATTTATATTTTAGTTCCTTTGTTTATTCATGAAGAGTTATATTTTAGTTTTTTTATTTTCATTCGAAATTCCTACTGGCGCGCCACTGCCTCCAAAACACTTCTACCTTAGTTCAAAATCGCGTTTTGTTTTCTTTTCCCTGGCGGCTGATCGGCGCCTTGCAATATTTACTATTATTCTTCGGCCAAACGCACACTTCGCGCCTAAATGCATTATCTCCCTCGCTAATTACCTCGGAAACAGGGAATTTTAGCATTAAAATAATTTAAATAAATAAAATCATTTACTAAGTGGTAGATTCATTCTTTGTAAATCATTGCAGTAATAAAAATTGTTAAGATTGTGTGGTTGGCAGCATTTTAAAGGTTATGTCATTATATGTTATATAGTAACCATTTATAACAAAATGTCATTTGAACAACCAAAAATTAATTTGTTACAATTTTAAAGTTACTAATGATAAAATTACATAATAACGATATGTATGCAATAATTAAAACATGTTAGTGTTAATACGCTTATAATTTTATTTTGTTGAAAAGATATAGGTATTTTTATTTTTGTTAATATTAATACAAAATTTATTATGTTAACAAAAGCATAATAAAAAATTAATTTACTAGTGGGTACTTTATTTTTTAAAATCTTTAAAATGCAGGGAAATTTACTGTTAAAAAAGGAATATTTAGAGAATTTATTAGGAAATTTAGATTTTGATATCTGGCAACTCTGCTTCAGTGGCAAAATTAATTGTTGCCCAGCAAGAACCAATGTGGAAGTATAGAGTTTTTCTTTTTTATCGTTTTTAGTTTTTTATTTTTTCTGGAATTTTTCATATTTTTTAATTAATTTTATTATTTTTTTTATATATTAACGGAATTCTAAAATGATCAATAATATTATCATGAAATGTATCATTTTGTTTTAAGTGTTCTACTGAATCTTTTTCAATCTTTTTCACTAAACCTAATAATTAATTATACGGAATATTAAAAATGAAAACTAATACCTAACTAAACCGAATCTTGAAGTTGTAAATACTACTAAACTAATTAACTAAAAAAATGCTAAAAATGTAACTACGCCACTGTAAATTTTCATTGCTAAAATCCCTTATTGATCGCAAGAATTTCTGTTTACTTTTTCCCATCGAAAATTCATCTCTCGCAGAATTTTCCTCAATTTATCTCTACCAAAAGTATAAAATCACTAGAGAATCAACTAATAATAATATCAGGTAATAAAATTCTAAAGCAACAAATCTTTATTGCTATGCAAAAGAAACAAAAAAAAATCAACCGGTCGGAAAATTTTTCAACAGAATACATCTAACAATTTAGTATTAAGCGGTGGTACGGAAAGTTTCGAATATACAGTTTATTTGAAAAATAATTTACTTTTCAACACCGGAATACACAAATTTTAAATCACTAATTTTTCACAATTGCGGAAAAAAGTCTCTTGTCCTATCAATTGTTCACCAATTTATATCCAAATTCCTACCTACACTTTTTGGCCTTACTGGTGGTAAGGGAATTAAACGCAAAATTTATTTACTTACAACAAATAAATTTAGATATACTGGACGGCTTCGGTTTTAATTAAAATAGTGTATATACCGGACGTCCTTTTAGTTGGAAAATTTAAATATCGGAAAGGAATAAATCGTATTATGGTAGAATTGCGTACCTCGGATTTATACTAAAATATATTATAAAAGTAATAACGAAAAAAAATCAATGCGGTAATAGAAAGGGTTTGTAAGTAACGAGTTATATAAAACCTAGTGGTAAAATAAAATACATTACGGAGAAAAATTAAAATAAACTTTTTTTTACAAGGATTTCTGCCTTTTTCTAACAGAGTATAGTCGTTAATTGTTTTCTAACTAGTCGGTTGTTTTCTCTGTTTTCTAAATTATTTGACTTTATGTTGATTTTATTAAAGATTATTTAATAAAAATAAGAAAAAAATGAAAGTAACTTTTTTCTTTTAATTATTTTTAAATACATGCAAAAAATTGAAAAATGTGTGACGTCACATCAGGGGGAAGGGGACTCTAAAAATGGGACAACTTGTGACAAGGTCAAGGGGGGGTTAAAAAGTCCCAAAATTCGTGTGACGTAATTTATGGATGGCCCCTTATAGTATAGCTGCGGGAAAAAATTTGTATAACAAAGTTAATCGAAATATCTCAATTAATAACGATTATACAGAAGATGGATGGAAGATGGAGTTCCTCATCGTTGACCATTCGGTATATAAAAATTTAATCTGTAAATAGTGAATCATGTAGCGGGATAAATATTTTTTTTTATTGACAACGCGAAACTCGAAATGAAAATATACTCACGAGTGTTATCAACACATTTTGTTTAATTGGCATAAAGATCGTCTATATAGATAATTAGAATTTGTTTCATTTCTGCACGGAAAGTCTGCCGTTATATAAATGCATAAATATCAATTTCTGTCACGTTTCGTTGTTCATATTCGCTCTTCTTGTCTAAGAACCATAACAACTCAACTAATCTTGTGTCTTGTCAAGAAATGTGCATCTTGTGCAACATTTGCAGAATTATATCGTTTATCTGAATAAAAATGCCGTTATTGTAGAAACATATTATTGTTATATGTAAAAATATTCCTATAGAATTATAAATTAATGCGAATAAGAAACGCGGATGCATTTTGTTATACAGAGTGGCTTGATGAAAATTAAATAGATCGATTACTAGGTTAGGTACTAATTAAAAAGTATTGAATATTTGTAAGATTCAAAAGGATAAAATATAATAAAACTCGATAATAATACAACTATCTCTTCAACGTCATGGTTTTACATCGACTGCCTATTCCAGGTCACTTTCCTTTTCCGATCCCCTCGACCCTTGGCCATGTGTATATGTTATAGGAGATGAGATAAACAAAACTGGGTTCAACATTCGAGTGACATGTTCATTAATGAGTCTTGTCTAATAAATAAAGTAAGGTGACATATTAATGGGTCTTGTCCAATAAATATAATACTCTAGAAATATTAAATATAACATTCGGCCATCCTTATAATTGGTCTGTCTTCAGACCCTAAATATATTCTACTCAAAAAACTCAATTAAAAAAACTTAAATCAAAGGGAAGGGTTTATACCTTTTTCCATCTCTTCTTTCGAAAACTGAATGTGCGTTAACAAATGTTAATTTTTCAAGAAGGGGAAGAGTTTTTATATATTCGGCCGAAAATATAGCAAACATCATAAGATAATTCATCCACATCTAATAGGGTTAGGTAGAAACGGTAATTGTTATTGGAGATCCCCACAATCCTAATAAAAGTTTTTAGGAATCTAGTATAGTTCTTTTCATGATCTAAGAAACTGACTAGACTTGACTTAGGCTTGAGATGCAATAAAACCATAAAACTTTTTGGATTTACCGTGCAGGGCCGCACTATACCTGATGGTACTGCTTGAAACGGCTTTTGCACTGGACATCTTCAAACACTGACAGTATTTCAGAATGTGTCGAAATAAAGATTTCTTTTATACTTATATGTTACCATCAGGTATAAATTGCCATTATTGCCGGTAGTTTTTGACCACCTGCAAATAATACATTGCAATAAAATAAAGTATTTATAATAAGAATGACCCAAAAGTCTTATAGAGTTTTCAGGTAATAATTTATTATTCGCCAACAACAAAATAAATACGACCCTGTCACGGCTTTATTGCATGTCATCTCAGCTCAGGTCAGGTCAGTTTCTAATTTTGCATGAAAAATAATTTGGGAATAAAATAAATTTTGTATTATTATAACATGTGGTTTTAACTAGAATTTGTACTGCACTGTTTAGTTGTAAACATTGTTGTGTCACTTATTTAATGGTTTTATAGGAAATAATTATTTGATCGACCTTGAAATTAAATTTTCTCACGAAATTCGTGTTTTAACTTTACATTATTATACCCAACGTAAATAAAAACAAATAATATTTAACTTTGCTTTCAATGACGATTTTTTTGATGTTGTTTATATTATTGATAATTTTTTTGAGTGATAAAATTTATCGAACCGACCTTCCTTACCTTCCGTGACAAATTTTAGTGTAGCATAGAATCGATTATCCATAATTTTAGTTTGACATTTATATTTTCTTTTCTTGTTTCAGGTAAGTCCCAGTTATTCCTGTAAAGGGTAAGAACATAATGAATCAATAATAGACATTTCAAAAATACTACAAATTACAGGAGAAAATTTTTTTTTTAATTTTGTATTAAATTTTTTGTTTATAAAAAATCCTGCTAAACTCAAGTTCCATTCTTGAACCTCTACTATTTCTAAAGATTTTAACGAACTATTTTTGGTCAAGTGAATCAATTTTTTAAGCAATTGTAGTACATACAGGGTGTTTCATTGGGAAAGTTCAACTGTAGTTAGACATGACTTTAGTGGTTCCAAAAATATAGGTTTTCTGAAACTACCAAAGTTATGCCCTTTACCAATGAAACACCCTGTATAAACAAAATTTTTAATTCTTCATAAAGTGCCACCTTTATTCTAACACCGGAACTATTCATGTCTGCTGCACGGTGAAATGGAATAGCAGTGTTCGTAGACTAAAAAATAAAGAAGTAGCCCGTCTACTCGATTTGAATTATCCAGATAAACAAATTGGCAAGGAACCAAAGAAAATGATATACATCTTGCAAAACGAAACATTCATACATACTGCTCCCTAATTAAATCGTGGCGAAAAGGTGTAACGTTTCCACACAAAGGTTTACGTTGAAATTTTACTAAACAAAAAAACAACACCTACGTTTTCTTATAATAATTACTAACAATTTAACTCCATTGAAATAGTTCTTCGGCAATAGGGGATGGTGGGGCACAATGGAACGCAAAAGTCTGTTTTGAATTTTTTTTAAAACATTTTAATTTTTTCCTGGATCTAAACTATGAGAGAAATGCATCGACCGTTATTATATAAAATATACGTGTCTGATGTATTTTGGGCATTACGTCAAGAATTAAATTCATTGAAATTATCTATTATTAATTAATTCATTTAAGGTATTTATGTTTATAAAAACAATCTATTTAGTTATTTGTTATATCACGCGAGGTCACGAACGTGACAGTGAAAGGCCAGAGAACTATCACGTAACTGGATAGTTGACCTTGGGCAGTACGTATATATGCTGATGAAGTAGATAAGCGAACGGATTCAGAATAATTCATAATTCATAAGAAACAGTCAGAGACATTCCGATCTATTCACATACATTCAGATACATTTAGTTATGTTGAAATGTAGTTCATCAATATCAGATCTAAAACTATGTTATACCAGTAACATGATCATCTTAAGTAACACATATGTAAAACTAGTGTAAATAGTTAAGTATACAATAAAGCTCATCCCAGTGAATACTGTAGTTTCCGTAAGTAGAGTCTTCCATCAGGACCCGGGCTTCCACTAGTCCCTGTGGAACTCCGCATTACCGATATACAATATATGTGACCGTAAGCGGCCATTTTCCAAAAAACTAATTTTGTGTCATTGTGCCCCATGCCTGGGGTACACGGGACTGAAGTACCTTGAAACAGCTGAAAAATGGTAAGGAAAGGCATTTAAAAAAGAGGTATCTGGAATGTGAAATAAGTTCAATATTGATTTTAAGAAGGCAAAAACACGAAATCCTTTTACGTTTAGCCAATGTTCAAACCGTCAAAATCAACCTTGAATGAGATGAATCCTTTTTGTCTTTTAGTACCCTGAACCACAGAAGGATTTTCCAGTAACATCTTTATGTCTTTGTCATCAACCGTCGCTATGTCATCCACAAGATGTTCGACAATGGTGTTGCATTTTCGGTATCGCAAGAATTTAACCTCATCGTCTTTCATCTCGGTGATTTGACCAACATAGAATTTGGATTGGCTTCTAAGTTTGAACTCGATCAAAACATAGTCTCCTAAAACAGGAAGACGGTTCAATTCTGCGAAATGGTGGGGCTCAACAGCAAAAATCTCCTCATCTATATCCATATCGTCGTCCGTGTCTGCATATTCAACGTCTCCATCGTCTTCTTCGTCGTCCTCTGATGATGAATGAATTGGAGCTTGTTTACTAGATTTCGGTTTCGGTTGATTTACGAACACCTTCCTTTTGACTTTTTGACTGACAATATTCTGGAAGTTTGAATAGGCTTCTTCTTCTCTGCAATGGCTTTCATTTCTGGAGTTTTCGTGACTATCATACTCTTCCCTTTTTTCCTCTGCTTTCGATCAGTTTTTCGTTCTCCTGCTTTTGGATAACCACGAACATCTTCAGGAGATAGGAAAGCATGACTTGGACCAGCTCGTGGATCGAGGACACCGATGACTGTATGGTTTGCAGCTGCTCCTTCTTCTAAAGAAACTGCTCCTTCTTCTACTTGAAGGAGGGAACCGTTGAGCGAATCACTTGGCACAGCACAACTATTGGTCTTAGGTGGTTGATCATCCACAACTGTAGGAGGCTGTCGATTAGTCACATAATTGCATAAGAAGTATGCTTCGGTAAAAACATCTCGATCAAATGGATTATCCCACTCTTTTTGAAACCTGCAATTATGTTGGAAGGTGTCATGCTTTTCTGATTCACGAAGGAAGCTGTATTATAAATTAACGCAGTTTTGACAGGGTTTTGCATCATCCAAGAGTCAAGAGCTGAATTATAATAAGTTTTAACATTTAGGGGTTGCATTTTGTTGGATGAATGGGGAGGTAAAGTCAAAACTGAGAAACCATTTTCCTTGCACATTATAAGAGTTTCCAGGGACAAATGACTTTCTACATTGACATATAGATTGATAGAGTGGGGTTCTCTCTAGAACTGCAAGTATGGCGAATGAAATGCTTAATAACTTCCACAAAAAGTTCTGTTGTCATCCAACCGCTAGGGGTGGCTAAGCTCAGTGTGTCTGGAGGTGCTCCTTGAGTCATGTGGTCTTTGATATGAACACGTGGAAAAATTATGACTGACGGAGTAGTGTTGCCAGACGCAGAAATTATGGACACTGTGGTGACGTTAGTGCCTTTTTTTTGCTTTGCACACTTGCCTCACGCCTTTTCAGCCACAATTCGTTGGGGTTTTTGTACAATTGATGTGGCTGTTTCATCCAAATTGAACACTCTTGTCCCATCTCCAAACTCTGGGTGCTGTTGATACAGTATTTCCAAGTTATTGAAGAACACATCTACGTTTGCTTTGGTGAACGAAGTAGCATGAGACAAGATGCAAGGCTCAGGGATTCTTTGGCTGAGTTTGGGGTGCCTTTTCAGAAAACCGTAAAACCAATCAATGCCTGCAATTTTCTTCTTCCTCCATGATATAGGGCATGGTATTTTGTTCATCACTGCCATTTCGTCTACAATCTTCAACCGGTAGACCATAAAACATCTTAGAGCACATAATGAGGTAGTTTTTCAATTTCTCCTCCTGCTCTAGTGTGAAGACCATCCTAACTGAGTAATTGGGTGCATATTTCATATTTTCTTCCCCACCCTCACCATATTATTTTCTTTTCTTCACATATCTTGATAAAATGACATAACTCATGTTCTTCAATGCAGCATCACGTCTTAAACTGTTTCCATTCATGACCATTTCCTCTGCTGCCTTCATGTCATCTTCCTAGAAGAGCCCCTTGCTAGTTTTGCGCTGTCGATTTCGCACCATTTCTGAAACAAAGAGAAAAAACAATACTTACTGCACACTGGAAAACACATGGGGCACAATGAAACCCTCATGGGGCTCCGTGAAATGTTTCATTGCGCCCCAATCTCTTCTGTTTCAAGGAACCCCAAACACTCCATTTCGGTTTCCCTTACCACGAAGATGAAGCAGTAGAAATGCAAAAGTCGGAAAAAAATCTTAAGGGATACAATGAAATGCCATAAGAGCCGATTGAATTAACAGAAAATCCGTTGGCGGAAATTTTTTACTTTCACTACGAAAAACAGCACCTCACCTCGTCAAGTCTGTCACGCAACTGGTGAGGAAGTGACAATTAGCTGGCTCTGTTGGGAGTGGCTCGCAGCGCTTCCTGCCGGAATTTCGTTGTACTAGAATCTTCTGTACGTCCGGTACACGAACTGTTTCACTGTGCCCCGTGTTCCATTGTGCCACACCCTCCCCTAAGTTATAGAAAAAAATATAGTGTACAACTCGAGTGGATTGTCCAAATCATTCTCGTCTTAGTGCACGTGCGTTAAAGACTAATCCAATGAAATTTAAATTGAAGCTTGGCTTCTTATTGCACGACATAGGACTTTTGGGAAGGCTAGTGAACTCGTGAAACGTGTGATGTTACGAAAAAGCGTTCGTCACGCGATGACTCATTCTTCGTCTCTTTCTTGGCCGCCCGCTGCGCTAACTCTCTCCCCTCTCTTCCTCTTTTCCTCAGCCGCCTTCTTCTCTTTTGCGTAGGCTACACAGCGGCACTCCTCTCGCTCTCTCTCCCTCTCCTCTCTCTCATACACTCCGGCACGAGGGATTCCCAAACCGTCGGAAGAGAGAGAGAGTATCGCGCGTCTCTCTCTAATTGCCAAATATGTTAAAATTTTTGAAAAAATTTGAAATATGGTCAAAAATTTGGAAAAATGGTCAATAATTGTCAAAATCTGTCAAAAATTCTCAAAAACTGTCAAAAATGTTAAATATTTGAAAAATGATCAAAAATTGTCAAGTATTTTGAAAAAATTGTCAATAATTATAAAAAAATGTCAAAAATGGTCAAAATTTTGGGAAAATGTTCAATAATTATTAAAAACTGTCAAAAATGGTCAATAATTGTTAAATATTGTCAAAATTTTTGAAAAATGGTCAAATTTTTTCAAAAATGGTCAATAATTGTCAGAACCTGTCAAAAATGGTCAATAATTGTTAAAATTTGGAAAAATGGTCTAAAATTGTCAAAAATGATCAATAATTGTCAAAATTGATCAATAATTGTCAAAATTGATCAATAATTGTCAAAAATGGTCAATAATTGTTAAAATTTGAAAAAATGATCAAAAATTGTAAACAATTTTGAAAAAAATGTTCAATAATTGTCCAAATTGGTCAATAATGGTCAATAATTGTTAAAATTTGAAAAAATGATCAAAAATTGTAAAAAATTTTTAAAAATTGTTCAATAATTGTCCAAATTTTTGAAAAATGGACAAAATTTTCGAAAAATTGTCAAAAATTGTCAATAATTATAAAAAATTGTCAAAAATGGTCAATAATTGTCAGAACCTGTCAAAAATGCTCAAAAATTGTCAAAAATGGTCAATAATTGTCAGAACCTGTCAAAAATGGTCAATAATTGTCAGAACCTGTCAAAAATGCTCAAAAATTGACAATAATTGTTAAAATTTGGACAAATGGACTAGTATGGTAAAAATTTTTGGAAAATTGTCAAAAATGATCAATAATTGTCAAAATTGGTCAATAATTGTCAAAAATGGTCAATAATTGTTAAAATTTGAAAAAATGGTAAAAAATTGTAAAAATTTTGAAAAATTGTTCAATAATTGTCCAAATTTTTGAAAAATGGACAAAATTTTTGAAAAATTGTCAGAAATTGTCAATAATTATAAAAAATTGTCAAAAATGGTCAATAATTGTCAGAACCTGTCAAAAATGGTCAATAATTGTCAGAACCTGTCAAAAATACTCAAAAATTGTCAATAATTGTTAAAATTTGGACAAATGGTCTAGTATGGTCAAAATTTTTGGAAAATTGTCAAAAATGATCAATAATTGTCAAAATTGGTCAATAATTAAGTTGGGAATTCTGGAACCGTTGGCGATACTTGACACTGAACACTGTTTACACTACCACTACACCAACACTAACACTTTACACTATCTTACGCGCGTAAATGTAAACTTCAGTCTCTGAAGAAGATAACTTGGTTATCGAAACGCGCGTAAGATAGTGTAAAGTGTTAGTGTTGGTGTAGTGGTAGTGTAAACAGTGTTCATGGTCAATAATTGTCAAAAATGGTCAATAATTGTTAAAATTTGAAAAAATGGTCAATAATTGTCAAAAATTTTGAAAAATGGTCAAAAATGGTCATTCTATTGTGCATAAGAAGCAAGCTTCTGTCGGCGGTCCGACGACCGCTCATTTTTTTTTGTAAATTATTTTTGTTTACTTTCAATATTAACTCCTAACTTGAATTTATAACGTGATAGTCCATGTACATGAAATTTGCAAAAACTCAGTTAAGATTATAATCCTGGCTGAACTCTCACTAAATTAAGAAAATATTTCAGTATACTATATTTTCGTCGAGATGTCATTTAAAAATAAACAAACGGATTTAAACAAAAATTAAAAATAGAAGACATTGAGATTTGTCGCTAGATTTTTGTTCCAAACACTATTAAGAGGAATCTCTATATACATATCTCGTAAATGAATCAGTCGTACAGGGTTTTTCAATAATTAGATGTTCTGTCTTGGAAAAACCTGTATATCTGCTAAAAAAATAAAAAATGTTTGTATAATATTAAAGATCGATGCATCCTTGGTATGGATATTATTCAGAATAAATTTATCATAGACCTTCAAAATAAAATTCTAGTAATTGAAAATGAAGAGATAATCCTAAATTCGGAAGAAGAGACTTCTCATATAAAGGTTATAGTGGACAAAGATAAAGAAGTTCCCGAAAATTCTGAAGGAATCGTCTTCGCGAGACTTAGCCAAAAACCAAAAGATCTACATGTGGGCATTGTGAAAAGTGAGGAACTAGTGAATGAAGGAATTGTGGTAGATCAATGGAGATCAACCAATTCCTGTTAGAGTTGAAACAAAAGATATTTGAAGGACTTCAGTAGCTAGTATTCCCTCCTCTGGCAGTGATAACAGCCTTTGGATCAGATTTTGGATCACATTCTGTGGAAGATTGTCCCATTCCTGCACTAACTATGTAAATATCTTCCTATTTCATCCCAAACATGTCCAGGTCTTCGAGTGAGCATACCAGTCTCTTCGTACCGTTGCCATACTTGATGGCGTTGCACACTCGAGAGACTTACACCAACGTTTCTGGCAGTTTCGCGCTGACCTCGACCATCTTCTGAAGCCGCCACAATTCGTGCCACAACAACAGGATTCAAAACCCGTAACCACATACGTGACAGTTGAGTCACACTTTATCAGACGTGACGTCTCTTAGACGGCAATTTTATTTTATCAAAAATATTATTATTTATATATCAGATATCATTTTATGTTCACTGACTACAAAATGATTATCTTAATTGTTTAATACTAACACGTTTGTTTACAAGAACATATTTTCTACGTCGTCGTCCTCATCAGCAGAATCGCAGGAATAATCCTTTTCTTCGAAATCTGGGTCGGTATACCTCACCCTTTTTGAAGGACCAGGTAGATTGTTGTCACCCATATCGAAAACCTAACAAGAAAATCATTTATTTTAAATTTTCATACCGTAAACAAAATCACACTTACACAGACCTCACGTCTCACAGACACCAGCCAACATAAAATCGCTCGTGGAAAATTTGAAACCGCATCAACCACAGACAAACACGGACGGTTTATTACTGAACCCGTCGATACCTGTCGATATTTTTGACTATCGAAAAAAATCGGTTTTCGGTACTATCATCGATAGTTGAGATATTTAGGTGAAGAATATAAATATATATTTTGAAAGCTGATATGGAATAAAAGTGCGATCATAAAATGGGACAGAGAGAGAGAGAGAGATAGGAAAGAATAAGAGAGATGGGAGAGAGAGAGAGAGAGAGAAAGAAGGATGAGAGAGAGAGAGAGAGAGAGATGAGACAAAGAAGGAGAGAAAGAGAGATGGATGGAGAGAAAGAAAGAGATGGGGGAGAGAGAGAGATATGGGAGACAGAAAAATAAAGATGAGAGAGGAATGGGAAAGAGAGAGAGAGAGAGAAAGATGGGGGAGAGAGAGAGAAAGAAAGATGAGAGAGAGAGATATGGAAAAGAGAGAGAGATGGGAAAGAGAGAAAGAAAGATGAGAGAGAGATAGAGTGATGGGAGGAAGAGAGAGGGATGGGAGAGAGAAAGAAAGATGGGGAAGAGAGAGAAAGAGAGGAAGACATAGGAAAGAGAGAGAGAAAGAAAGATGAGAGAGATGGGAGAGAGATAGATATGGGAGAGCGAGAGAGAAGGAAGAGAAAGAGAGAAAGACGGCAGAGAAAGAGAGTGTATTGCGTGTGATTACAATCATTATTTTAAACTGTAAAAATCTAAGACGGATTCGGTAAGGTTCGCGACCCTCGGAATTTTGTAACGCTTTTTCTTGTTATTCGAGAACATTTAAAAAAAATGCTATTAAAAGTACTAAAAATCCGCCATTTTTTTCAACTTTTGACAATTATTGAACATTTTTGATCATATTTCAAAATATTTAACAATTTTTGACAATTATTCACCATTTTTCAAAATTTTTGACAATTATTGATCATTTTTCAAAATTTTGACGATTTTTGACAATTATTGACCATTTTTAACAATTATTGGCCATTTTTGACACTTTTTAAATTATTGACCATTTTTAACAATTATTGGCCATTTTTGACAATTTTTAAATTATTGACCACTTTTCAAAATTTTGACAATTATTGACAAGTTTTCAAAATTTTAACAATTATGGACCATTTTTGACAATAAATATTGACTAGTTTTGACAGTTTTTGACACTTATTAACAGTTTTTGACAATTATTGACAATTTTTCAAAAATCTTGACCATTTTTCAAAATTTTTGACAATTATTGACCATTTTTGACAATTATTGACCAATTTTGACAGTTTTTGACAATTATTGTCCATTTTTATCTATTTATCAAAATTTTTGACAATTATTGACCATTTTTCAAAATTTTGACAATTATTGACCATTTTAAACGATTTTTCAAAATTTTTGACAATTATTGACCATTTTCCAAAATTTTGACAATTATTGACAAGTTTTCAAAATTTTAACAATTATGGACCATTTTTGACAATAAATATTGACTAGTTTTGACAGTTTTTGACACTTATTAACAGTTTTTGACAATTATTGACAATTTTTCAAAAATCTTGACCATTTTTCAAAATTTTTGACAATTATTGACCATTTTTGACAATTATTGACCAATTTTGACAGTTTTTGACAATTATTGTCCATTTTTATCTATTTATCAAAATTTTTGACAATTATTGACCATTTTTCAAAATTTTGACAATTATTGACCATTTTGGCAGTTTTTTACATTTATTGACCATTTTTCAAAATTATTGACCATTTTTAACAATTTTTCAAAATTTTTGACAATTATTGACCATTTTCCAAAATTTTGACAATTATTGACAATTTTTCAAAATTTTAACAATTATGGACCATTTGTGACAATTTTTGACCATTTTTCAAAATTTTAACAATTATTGACCATTTTTTACAGTTTTTCAAAATTTTTGAGAATATTTCAAAATATCTGACAATTTTTGAAAAAGTTGATAGGTTGTTTTGAAATAAATATATATATTTAGGTATATTTTTAACATTTTGACAAAAATCGTTCAATGATGTTACCGATTGTAAAACTATCGAAAATTATCGATAATAATTGATAGTAAAAATAGCACTATCGTTAGTTCTTCCATTCCTACGTCGAAGGTACATAACGTCGCATTAGCGTAGATACTCAGGGAGGGGAGTACTTGAACAATTCAAGGGCAGAAGTGTCTCACAGACGTGTCGTCTGTAGTTACGGGTTTTAAGCTCATTGCAATAGAGAGATAAAACCATAGGAACAAAAAATATGCTGATAATGGTTTTTAGGAATTTGGGCGAGGGGCCGTTTTTTGTTCAATAACAACAACTTTTTTTATTCGAGCAATCCGTTAGTAAACTATGTTACAACCGAGAAAAATAAAAAAAAAAATTCTACAATATCTTCAAATTACTGGGTGACCTTAATTTTATGCTCGGCAGTGTACTAAACCTAACGAAAGTCTCACTATTAAAATGTATATTTTGTGTGTCGAAAAATGTTTTTAACAACTTTTCAAATCTTTTAGTTTATGTCACGCCGAATACCTATATCATTTTTTTTTCGTATTATATAAGCCTGTTAATTCGTGGTAAAAATAGCTGCCGGCAATAAAAATTTCAAAAAAACCCATTCTGGTTGGAAAATTAATGTTTTATGCATCTCTAAAACGCTTCTTGTGACTATCGTGACCATAAATTCATTTTGACGAGGGTTACAAAATAATTACTATGCTGGAAGACAGACAGTGGTTGGTACAGGGCCGGATCTACGTATGGGCTTAATGGGCACCAGCCAAGGGGCCCCGAATAATAAAATAATAAACCAGTAAAAAAAATACAAATCAAAAATATATGTTTAATTTTCCAGCATAATCCTTTTTTTTAGGAAAATATTTTAATTCGATAGTTTTCGGTACTATCGATAGGTAGTTGAGATTATTTTAGGTGAAGAATTTATTTTGAAAGCTGATATGGAATAAAAATGCGATCAAAAAATGGAACAGAGGGAGAGAGGGATGGCAGAAAGGGGGAGTGAGAGAGAGATGCGAGAGAGAGAGAGAGAGAGAGAGAGGGGGGGGGGAAATGGGAGAGAAATATAAGAGAGAGATGGGAAAGAGAGAGAGATGGGAGAGAGAGAGAGAGAGAGAGAGAGAGAAAGATGGGACAGAGAGAGAGAGATAAGAGAAAGAGATGGTATAGAGAGAGAGAAAGAGCTAGGAAAGAGAGATATGGAAGAGAGACAGAAAGAGAGAGAAAGAGTTAGGGAAGAGAGAGAAAGAGATAGGAAAGAGAGAGAAATGGGAGAGAAAGAGATAGGAAAGATAGAGTTAGGAAAGAGAGAGAGAGATAGGAAAGAAAGAGAGAGACGGGAGAGATGGGAGAGAGAGGGATATGGAGGAGACAGAGAAGGGAGAGGAAGAAAGTTGGGACGGATATAGAAAGATTAGATAGAGAGATAGGAAGGAGAGACAGAGATGGAGGAGAGAGAGAAAGAAAAATGTGAGAGAGATGGGAGAGAACGAAAGAAAATAGAGAGAGAGATGGGAGAGAAAGAAAGAAAAATGAAAGAGAGATGGGGGAGAGAGAGAGAGAGAAGGAAGAGAAAACGGGTGAGAAAGAGAGTGTATTGCGTCTGATTACAATCATTATTTTAAACTGTCAGAATCTAAGACGGATTCGGTAAGGTTTACGACCCCGGAATATTGTAAGCATTTTTTTTTCTTGTTAGACCATTTTTGACAGTTTTTCAAAAATCTTGACCATTTTTCAAAAATTTTTACAATTATTGACCATTTTAAAAAAATTGACAATTTTTGACCATTTTTCATAATTTTTACAGCTATTGACAATTTTTCAAAATTTGTGACAATTATTGACCATTTTTTCAAAATTTTTGACAATTTTTCCAAATTTTAATAACTATTGACCATTTTTGACAGTTTTTGACAATTATTGACAATTTATCAAAATTTTTGACCATTTTAGACCGTTATTAATCATTTTTGAAAAGTTTTGGCAATTTTTCAAAATTTTTAACCATCTTTCTAAATTTTTGACAATTATTGATCATTTTTTCAAAATTTGACAATTATTGACCATTTTTTCAAAATTTTTGACAGTTTTTGATCATTTTTTCAAAATTTTAGACCATTTTTCCATATTTTAACAATTATTGACCATTTTTGACAATTATCGACCTTTTTTTTTTAAATTTTTGACCATTTTTTCAAATTTTAACAATTATTGACCATTTTTGACAATTTTTGACAATTTTTCAAAAATCTTGATCATTTTTCAAAATTTTTGACAATTTTTGACCATTTTGCCAAATTTTAACAATTATTGACCAATCTTGACAATTATTGACCATTCTTTTAAAATTTGTGACAATTATTGACCATTTTTTCAAAATTTTTGACAATTTTTCCAAATTTTAACAATTATTGACCATTTTTGACAATTATTGACCAATCTTGACAATTATTGACCATTCTTTTAAAATTTGTGACAATTATTGACCATTTTTTCAAAATTTTTGACAATTTTTGACCATTTTTCCAAATTTTAACAATTATTGACCATTTTTGACAATTATTGATCATTTTTTCAAAATTTTGACAATTATTGACCATTTTTGACAATTATTGACCATTTTTGACAATTTATCGAAAATCTTGATCATTTTTCAAAATTTTTGACAATTCTTGACCATTCTTTCAAAATGTTTGACAATTTTTGACCATTTTTCCAAATTTTAACAATTATTGACCGTTTTTGACAATTATTGACCAATCTTGACAATTATTGACTATTCTTTTAAAATTTTGACAATTATTGGCCATTTTTCAAAATTTTAATAATTATTGACCATTTTTGACAATTATTGACAAATATTGACAGTTTTTGACAATTATTGACCATTTTTAACAATTTATCAAAAATCTTGATCATTTTTCAAAAATTTTGACAATTCTTGACCATTCTTTCAAAATGTTTGACAATTTTTGACCATTTTTCCAAATTTTAACAATTATTGACCGTTTTTGACAATTATTGACCAATCTTGACAATTATTGACTATTCTTTTAAAATTTTGACAATTATTGACCATTTTTCAAAATTTTAATAATTATTGACCATTTTTGACAATTATTGACAAATATTGACAGTTTTTGACAATTATTGACCATTTTCCCAAATTTTAACAATTATTGACCATTTTTGGCAATTATTGACCAATCTTGACAGTTTTTGACAATTATTGACCAATCTTGACAGTTTTTGACAATTATTGACTATTCATTTAAAATTTTGACAATTATTGAGCATTTTCCGAAAGTTCCACAATTATATATAAACAACAGAGTGATAGATGTCAGATGTCAACTTTACCGATCGTAAAAAACTATCGATAATAATCGATAGTAAAAATATCACTATCGATAAATATCGATAGTCGGGACTATCGATAGTTCTCCATTCCTACTCCAAGAGCACAGCACATTCGACTCCAGTTTCGCTCTTGGATGCGTCGGTGAAGAGGACTCGGTCATATTGTTTCTTATAAGATTTTCCTTGTCGAATTTAGTGAGTGAAAGGTTACATTTTGGTAGAGTTTTGGACCAAGGTGGGGTATGTGGGAGGGAGATAGAGATAGTATGGGATAATTGAATATGTGGTATTAATGACTGAAGAAGGAAGGGAATGCGTGGGTTTGGTGGTAGACTACTTAAATTGCGTGGTATAGTAGTTGTTATGGAGGAAGCTGGATTGAATGGTATTTCAGTATTTTTTTTTCAAAATCTTTAGCTCAGTAATTCCGAAGTTAATAGGGACCAATATAACACCAAAATTATTGCTTTTAAATTATGAAAAATATTTATTCCAGTCCTTTACCTTCACAAACTTTTTTATTTCTCCCAAAAAAGGGATTCCTACTTCCAAAATTTATTTATTAACTCTGGATGATCCTATAAGGATACATTTTTCTCATCAGGACGTACGGCATCCTAAAAAGGGAGGAGGAGGAGAGATTGCCCATAAATTAATATTCCAAAAGAAAAATAAATAAACTTTTTACTTTTGGAAACATTTAAAAATACATTTCAAACATAATATCCAAAAATAAATTTAACACGTGTTGATTTATTTTCAGCTGATATATCGAGCATCATCATAAATGATTTCCTTTAAAACAGAAGTCAATCTAGATTTATTTGCAAAATTCAATTATTTTTCTATGAATTCTTGAATTATTCAGTGTATTTGATTTTAATTATGTCACTAGATTATTACAATAACAATAATGTATTATAAAAAATATTTCAAAAAATACAAATGAAATTTTTCAGTTGAATTCATTACCCTTGTTTACAATATAACGCACGCCAGAGAAGTCGATCGTTCGTTGAAGGTTCTGACATAATTACGGGGGTTTTCAAGGAATTTGAGAATTTTAAAGGAATTTTTAGGAGTTTTTAAACGAATCTCAAATTATGTTAAGAACTTTCAGGTAATTTAAAGGACATTTTAAGGAGTTTTGAGGAATATTCGGTACTTTTAAGCAGTTTTTAGAATTTTAAAGGAATTTTTAGGAGTTTTTGAGCGAATCTCAAAGCATTTTAAAGACTTTCAGGGAATTTTAAGCAATATTCCGGACTTTAAAGAAATATAGACAAATTTAAGGTAATTTTTAAAAGGTTTTAAAGGAATTTCAAATAATTCTTAGGACTAAAGGAATTTTAGTGAATTTTAAGTAGCTTTAAAGGAATTTCAAGGAATATTGATGAATTTCGAGAATATTAAAGACATTTTCAGGAGTTCTTAAAGGAATCTCGAAGAAATTTAATTCAGGTAATTTTAAGGAGTTTTGAGGAATATTCGGGACTTTTAAGCAGTTTTTAGAATTTTAAAGGAATTTTTAGGAGTTTTTGAGCGAATCTCAAAGCATTTTAAAGACTTTCAGGGAATTTTAAGCAATATTCCGGACTTTAAAGAAATATAGACAAATTTAAGGTAATTTTTAAAAGGTTTTTAAGGAATTTCAAATAATTCTTAGGACTCAAGGAATTTTAGTGAATTTTAAGTAGCTTTAAAGGAATTTCAAGGAATATTGATGAATTTCGAGAATATTAAAGACATTTTGAGGAGTTCTTAAAGGAATCTCGAAGAAATTTAATTCAGGTAATTTTAAGGAGTTTTGAGGAATATTCGGGACTTTTAAGCAGTTTTTAGAATTTTAAAGGAATTTTTAGGAGTTTTTGAGCGAATCTCTAAGCATTTTAAAGACTTTCAGGGAATTTTAAGCAATATTCCGGACTTTAAAGAAATATGGACAAATTTAAGGTAATTTTTAAAAGGTTTTAAAGGAATTTCAAATATTTCTTAGGACTCAAGGAATTTTAGTGAATTTTAAGTAGCTTTAAAGGAATTTCAAGGAATATTGATGAATTTCGAGAATATTAAAGACATTTTCAGGAGTTCTTAAAGGAATCTCCAAGAAATTTATTTCAGGTAATTTTAAGGAGTTTTGAGGAATATTCGGGACTTTTAAGCAGTTTTTAGAATTTTAAAGGAATTTTTAGGAGTTTTTGAGCGAATCTCAAAGCATTTTAAAGACTTTCAGGGAATTTTAAGCAATATTCCGGACTTTAAAGTAATATAGACAAATTTAAGGTAATTTTTAAAAGGTTTTAAAGGAATTTCAAATAATTCTTAGGACTCGAGGAATTTTAGTGAATTTTAAGTTGCTTTAAAGGAATTTCAAGGAATATTGAGGAATTTCGAGAATATTAAAGAAATTTTCAGGAGTTCTTAAAGGAATCTCGAAGAAATTTAATTCAGGTAATTTTAAGGAGTTTTGAGGAATATTCGGGACTTTTAAGCAGTTTTGAGAATTTTAAAGGAATTTTTAGGAGTTTTTAAGCGAATCTCAAAGCATTTTAAAGACTTCCGGGGAATTTTAAGATATATTCCGGACTTTAAAGAAATTTAGACAAATTTAAGAGAATTTTTAGTTATTGTCGATGAAATTGAGCTAGTTATTCTCAATTATCGCATTCTTAGCATTTCTTTTACTGGGGTTAATGTATTGATGTGTTGTCTCCACTCCAGAATTATGCTCTCAAAGCTTCTGGACGGATGACATCTACCTTGTACTGCAAGTGATGTTACAAACCAGAATGGTTGGTTATATCTTGCAGATATACCAACCCCGTTTAACTTAGAAGTGCAATTCAATGTCTGTCGGGGCATATAGCCCGAAAAGTAGTTGTTGCTTCTTAGTGAACGGTCTCTGTTCTTTGAAAAATATTTTTCAACAACTTTGTAAGGCGTTTTAATAGTATTAAACTATTATCTTTGACATTTAAAAAAAAGTATTCAACATCATAAAAAATATATCGAATACCTATGTAATCAGATCTATCCTAATGCTACTTTTAAAAGTATCCCCGTCTTGTCTAGATCTAGAAGAATGTGTCTTAACATCAAAACAAATATAACATACAATAAAGTCGTTTCATTCCATCACCATTAAAAGCAATTCATGACCGTTGAACAATCTAAACTTGCACCTAAATAACCATCATAAGTCTTTAAAATCTATTTTTATCTATAAAACTTATCTATTTCTGAAAGCAAAGTAGAGGTTTCGAATTGCGGGTTATGTCGAGTTTTGTCTGTCGTTCGAATTATTGTTTGACAACAAGACATACTTCTGGTGCCAACTATATCCGGGACATGAAACGTCTCTTAGAAGGAATTTCTTCTGTCTATTACCCCATAGGCGGAGTAATCGACGTCACCCTGTAAAACATAAATTTTTGTGATCCATCGAGCTTTTACTAGTATTATTGTCGTCTATATATTTTTTGATTATTGACCACACGATTAACGTAGGTACAAAAAATATGGTGAGGGCCATTCATTCATTCGGTTTGTGCTCAACAGTTCAGGCTAGTGATGAGCGATATCGTGTTATTTTAATCACGTTGTGAAATGATATCGTCATTTTTTAATATCAGTTATTTTAAAACGTGACGTTATCACGACATTTTTGATATTCGGTTTTGAATATACGATGGGAAAAATTGCATCTATTTTCATTTCGTAAGATTATAGCTATTTGCTATTTCCACAGTCTTTTTATAATCGTACGATAATGAATAAAACAAAATTCGATCTTGTTTCGACAAATTTTATTCGAATGAGAGCGATGAAGGAAATCGCAATAATGTCTTTTTCCTCCACCCAAAAAAAGTGTTTTACCGAAAAAACGTTATAAGTAACTCGAAAAATTTCCAAATATTTTCATTTGAAAATTTTTTTCATGGTTTGTGACTATGAAAACCACCTTCTACCAAATTTTCATTAAAATCGAACAATTTTTGACGAAACTAAAAATAAAAAACGAAAAATGCTGTTATTGGCGTTTTTCGAGCTAATTTTGAGGATATGTGAAAAAGTCACTAATGAAAAAGTTGTAGATTTTCCCAAGATCTACAACTTTTATTTCTAGAACCTCAACTTTGGCCGAAAATCGCAATAATGTCTTTTTCCACCCCCCCAAAAAAGTGTTTTTCACCGAAAAAACGTAATAACTCGAAAAATTTCCAATATTTTAATTTAAAATTTTTTCTATAGTTTGTGACTATCAAAGCTACCTTCTGCCAAATTTTCATCAAAATCGAACAATTTTTTACGAAACTAAAAATAAGAAACGAAAAATGCTGTTTTTTGCGTTTTTCGAGCTAATTTTGAGGTTATGTGAAAAAGTCACTATTGAAAAAGTTGTAGATTTTTCCAAGATCTACAACTTTTATATTCAACTTTTTTTTCTAGGAACTCAACTTTGGCCCGAAATCGCAATAATGTCTTTTTCCACCCCCCAAAAAAAATGTTTTTTACCGAAAAACGTCAAAATTCGAAAAAATTTCAATATTTTCGTTCGAAATTTTTTTTCCTTAGTTTGTGACCATGAAAACTACCTTCTACCAAATTTTCATCAAAATCGAACAATTTTTGACGAATCTAAAAATAAAAAACGAAAAATGCAGTTTTTTGCGTTTTTTGAGCCAGGTTATGTGAAAAAGTCACTGATGAAAAAGTTGTAGATTTTTCCAAGATCTACAACTTTTATAATTAACTTTTTTTTTCTAGAACCTCAACTTTAGCCGGAAATCGCAATAATGTCTTTTTCCACCCCCCAAAAAAGTGTTTTTTACCGAAAAAACGTTATAACTCGAAAAATTTCCAATATTTTAATTTGAAATTGTTTTTCATGGTTTGTGACTACGAAAACTACTATCTACCAAATATTCATCAAAATCGAACAATTTTTGACGAAAATAAAAATAAAAAACGAAAAATTCAGTTTTTTGCGTTTTTCGAGCTAATTTTGAGGTTATGTGAAAAAGTCACTAATGATAAAGTTGTAGATTTTCCCAAGATCTACAACTTTTTTTTTAGGAACTCAACTTTGGCCGGAAATCGCAATGTCATTTTCAACCCCCCAAAAAAGTGATTTTACCGAAAAAACGTTACAACTCGAAAAATTTCCAATATTTCAATTTGAAATTTTTTTTCATGGTTTGTGACTATGAAAGCTATCTTCTACTACTTTTTCATCAAAATCGAACAATTTTTACGAAACTAAAAATAAAAATCGAAAAATGCAGTTTTTTCCGTTTTTCGAGCTAATTTTGAGGTTATGTGAAAAACTCACTAATGAAAAGGTTGTAGATTTTCCCAAGATCTACACCTTTTTTTTCTAGGAACTCAACTTTGGCCGGCAAGCGCAATAATGTCTTTTTCCACCCCCCAAAAAAGTGTTTTTTACCGAAAAAACGTCATAACTCGAAAAATTTCCAATATTTCAATTTGAAAATTTTTTTATGGTTTGTGACTATGAAAACTCCCTTCTACCAAATTTTCATCAAAATCGAACAATTTTTGACGAAACTAAAAATAAAAAACGAAAAATGCTGTTTTGCGTTTTTCGAGCTAATTTTGAGGTTATGTGAAAAAGTCACTAATGAAAAAGTTGTAGATTTTTCCAAGATCTGCAACTTTTGTAATCAACTTTGTTTCTAGGAAGTCAACTTTGGCCCGAAAACGCAATAATGTCTTTTTCAACCCCCCAAAAAAGTGTTTTTTTACCGAAAAAACGTGAATATTCGAAAAAATTTCAATATTTGCGTTCAAAATTTTTTTCCATAGTTTGTGACTATGAAAACTACCTTCTACCAAATTTTCATCAAAATCGAACATTTTTTAACGAAACTAAAAATAAAAAACGAAAAATGCAGTTTTTGCGTTTTTCGAGCTAATTTTGAGGTTATGTGAAAAAGTCACTGATGAAAAAGTTGTAGACTTTCCCAAGATCTACAACTTTTATATTCAACTTTTTTTTCTAGGAACTCAACTTTGGCCGGAAAGCGCAATAATGTCTTTTTCCACCCCCAAAAAAGTGTTTTTTACCGAAAAAACGTCATAACTCGAAAAATTTCCAATATTTCAATTTGAAAATTTTTTTATGGTTTGTGACTATGAAAACTCCCTTCTACCAAATTTTCATCAAAATCGAACAATTTTTGACGAAACTAAAAATAAAAAACGAAAAATGCTATGTTTTGCGTTTTTCGAGCTAATTTTGAGGTTATGTGAAAAAGTCACTAATGAAAAAGTTGTAAATTTTTCCAAGATCTGCAACTTTTGTAATCAACTTTGTTTCTAGGAAGTCAACTTTGGCCCGAAAACGCAATAATGTCTTTTTCAACCCCCCAAAAAAGTGTTTTTTTACCGAAAAAACGTGAATATTCGAAAAAATTTCAATATTTGCGTTCAAAATTTTTTTCCATAGTTTGTGACTATGAAAACTACCTTCTACCAAATTTTCATCAAAATCGAACATTTTTTAACGAAACTAAAAATAAAAAACGAAAAATGCAGTTTTTGCGTTTTTCGAGCTAATTTTGAGGTTATGTGAAAAAGTCACTGATGAAAAAGTTGTAGACTTTCCCAAGATCTACAACTTTTATATTCAACTTTTTTTTCTAGGAACTCAACTTTGGCCCGAAAATGCAATGTCTTTTTCCACCCCCCCAAAAAAAGTGTTTTTTACCGAAAAAACGACAATATTCGAAAAAATTTTAATATTTGCGTTCGAAAATTTTTTCCATACTTTGTGACTATGAAAACTACCTTCTACCAAATTTTCATCAAAATCGAACATTCTTTAACGAAACTAAAAATAAAAAACGAAAAATGCAGTTTTTTGCGTTTTTCGAGCTAATTTTCAGGTCATGTGAAAAAGTCACAGATGAAAAAGTTGTAGATTTTTCCAAGAACTACAACTTTTATATTCAACTTTGTTTCTAGGAACTCAACTTTGGCCCGAAAACGCAATAATGTCTTTTTCCACCCCCCAAAAAAAGTGTTTTTTACCGAAAAAACGACAATATTCGAAAAAATTTCAATATTTGCGTTCGAAAATTTTTTCCATACTTTGTGACTATGAAAACTACCTTCTACCAAATTTTCATCAAAATCGAACATTTTTTAACGAAACTAAAAATAAAAAACGAAAAATGCTGGTTTTTGCGTTTTTCGAGCTAATTTTGAGGTTATGTGAAAAAGTCACTAATGAAAAAGTTGTAGATTTTCCCAAGATCTACAACTTTTATATCCAAATTTTTTTCTAGGAACTCAACTTTGGCCCGAAAACGCAATAATGTTTTTTTCCACCCCCCCAAAAAAGTGTTTTTTACCGAAAAAATTTCAATATTTTCGTTCGAAATTTTTTTTCTATAGTTTGTGACGAATTGTCGTCGAATGAGAGCGATGAAGAGGTCAATATTATGTTCGACTCGATTATAATTCGATTCACTCATTCGATTCATTGTCGTTTTCACTGAATGTGATCACGTCACGCTTTAGATTTGCTTATAGGAACTGTGACTGACTGTGATTTGTTCGTATCAGTGAAAAAGTAACAGTTTGTGAAATATCTCTCATAACTATTCCAGGCACTTGAACTGAATCTTTGTACCATTTCCCATGTTATCCACTTCCATTCCAGAAGCTTCGTGTCTTCTATAAAGGCCACTAGTTTCACTGGAAGGATCTTCAGTAGTTCTAATGGTTGAATTAATTCCTTTCAAAAGTGCTTTCGTCTGAGTCCTTGTAAGTTCTCGCAGAAGCAGAGTATGTGAGTAGGTGTGTCATTATAGAGTTCACATTTTCTGCACATAGGGAGCATCCTTAAGCTCTCCTTCTTGCAAATACATTTGTAAAACTTTTTCCATGGTTTTCACCTTGAATTATGTCAGACTGATCGGTCTGTAGGATTCTCTTTCTGGTTTAGGAACCAATTGGTAGCATGTGAACGCCATGGTGTTCTTCGGATCACATACCTTGACTGACCTTGAAGTACATTTTTCTAACTGTAGAAGCTCACTGACTATTCCATTTTTCATAATTTACTTTGGATACAATTCCACTGGTCTGTGGAGATTTCCATGGGAATACAGTCACCAGATGTTGATTTTAAATAATATAGGATGACGATTCCATTAAAATTTTCACATCTTTAGAAAAGTCAGCGAAAGAAATTGAAATTCGATATAATATATAGGGTGTTCCATTTGAAAAACTACAACTTTGACATGCTGTTAGATGTTGTTAGATAATTTTGAAATGTGAAGCTGGACTGAGCAAATTGAACTAAAAGTAAAAAATAATTTTCATTTTAGGCATTACAAAAACTAGTTTTTTTAATTTTATTGAACTATTTTAAATAAAATATAAAACTAAATCCTTGACCAACATCACTTGGCACTCTCAGAAATGCGATTTAAAAACCCGTTTTCATTCATCAAACACTGAATAAGGGTTCGTAAAATAGAAACATCCTCGTTAGGGTAAAATCCTTTTGTTTGGCAACACCGGTATCACCACCACGTTAACGCGCCGTTTCTTCGATTCGATCTACGAGCACAAAGTCTGGTGTGTAAAACGCGTTCGTAGACATAGACAGTTCGTTTGAACTACTCGACAAGAGAAGTAGTTGTTTCATACGAAGTTCGTTTACATTACGAGTAGGTCATATATGTAAAGCGACAGGTGTGTATTATTACGACTGTAACATTTATCGGTTATCGAAGAAAGTGAAAAGATTTAAAAAAAATATATCCGGATGAAGATCAAGATTAAACTGGGTTAATGTGTGAAATATTTTTTTTAAATAATTTTATGAACGCTGGTGACACTAATAAAGGTTTATCTATTATGTAAATTTAGAAGTGATTTGTGTCAAAAAACAAATATGTATTACCTAGTTGTGCGATAAGATAACTTTAAATTTCTTGCGAAGTCAGTTAAATATCTTGGAAAATTGGATTAAAGTTTCTACTTAACGATATGCCTCTGAGTACTGTTTGCATAAGTGTAAGTATTTTATTTTTGTTTCTTTAAATATATTTCTCAAATATGTAGATCTGTAGGTAGTGTAAGGACGATTAGTAACGTAGACACTAAAATCATAATAAAGTACGACCAGAGATCTAAGAAGGTCATAAATCACCTAGCACATGAGTTAACAGCAGGCGGTCGAGTCTACGCAGAGCTGTACCTGCCCTAGCCATTAAATTTTGTTCTATAGGCAGGTATAATGATATTGGGTTAAGATAATTATTAAGAATAATCGATTGAATATAATTGAGAATTGTTTATGTACCGGGTGTTCCCTCATTTTAACTGCCTTTAACTTCTAAACGGTTTGAGATAGAAACATGCGGTTTTCACTAAAATGTTTCATTTTAGCACAAGTTTTGTTTAAAAAAGTTAATTATTTTTAATCCGTTTTGTCCAAGTTTTGTTGACTTTTGTTAATGTAATACCCAGTATATTTTTTTGTAGTTTGAAAGAACCGACCTTTACCTATTCTTCAGTGCAAAATTTTTTAAAATCGGTTAACGTATGACTGAGCAAAGTCAACAAAAAAATTGTCAAAAATCCGCCATTTTTGTTGTGACGTAGGCAAAACGAATAAAAAAAACTTAACTTTTTAAAACTTTTCAAAATTCTACCCCAAAATATACAGGGTGTCCCATTAAATAGTTTGTCATGTTTACTAGCCTTAATCCCCTAAAAATACATTATCTACTGCAATGAACTCTCCTTTTGTACTTTTTTCCCATCTAGTAAGATAAAGAAGATATTTGGAGTCAATTTTGAAAAATCATGATATCCCAACTCTTTTTTTTTATCAACTCCTAATTTTACAAATATCCTATAGGAGAACAATCAGGATCCTGGCTGGACTCCTGATGGGGCATTCTAAACTTAACAAACACATCGGATTGGTAGACTCAACCATATGCAGGTTTTCCAAGATGAGGAAACCTCAGCACACGATTTTCAACGATAGGGGAGGAAAAAACCACAACCCTCCCAATATATGGAGGATATTTATCGCAATCTACATGTTGGTGTCTAAATCCTTTTCTACCAAATAATATCCGATGGAACAATTGATGGTTTTACATACCTCCATGTTGCGGTGGATCGTATTGTAGTGCGATCTAGTGGCGCGTGTCGAAAGTAGGAAAATAGGTAACCAGAAAGTGTAATTAATGTGCCGCCATCTACATTTCATTCACTTAATGTCCATGTTGCCTCCTCGTTGTCTTTTATCAATAGAAATCACACGAAACCACATTTAATAGCGATAGTAAGAGTAACTGACGTAAATTGAGGTGATTGTCACTATTCGTGCAAAATTTTGATGTTTCTATCTCAAACCGTTTAGAAGTTATGGGCAGTTAAACTGAGGGAAAATAAAGATGGACATCCGGTATATCAGTTTCACTTTCACTGTCGTCGTCCAAATTGTTAATAAACTTTTCTTTGGGAAATTTTTCTATGTCCATATATGAATTTTCCACCCTTTTAATATGGGAAATACACTTGGCCCAGCTGCTATCAGTTTCTTCAATTTTCGACCTTCTTAGATCTCTGGTCGTACTTCACCAGTGTTCCTATTTGAGTGAATTTAGAGGGGAAAAGCGACAAGTGTAATAATTTACTTTTGGATGTATATTCTATTCAGATTTCATGTTCGCCCGATGTAAACGAAAAAGGTGGACGGTTAAATAGAACAGGTCCGTATTTTATTTTAAGGTATTTCAATTAATAAAATATTACAAGTGATGCAACACATAACCTAACAAAATAGTTAAAAAAATAGATCTATATCGGAGGGGTGAACTGAGGGGGTATTTTGGTGTACACACTGGGGATAATGTGAGGTATGTCGAGGTAATTTTAAGGGTATTTCAAGAAAGTGTGAAAGAATTTTGGGGTAATGTGGGGAAGTTCGAGGTACTGGGAGGTATTTTTAAGGTATAGTTGATCCAAAATCAGTGTAACGACAATAAAATAAAGCAATATTGTCACATATATTTTCTAGAATTGTTAGGCTAACTATACAAATGTTCTCCCTACTTCAGTAAACTGTTAGTTCGTGATGTTCTTAGAAAGCTAGTTTGAAAATTTAAAAAAATTAATACATAATATAAATTTATTAGTATGCAATAAAATAAGTCGGTTAAAATTGCTGGAAAAAGAATAATTAATTAAAAACAACTTTATGTATGTTACTATATTTTAGAAAATTTTGAATAGCAGCCCTGCAATGAAAAGCTAATACATCCAATCCAGTATTTGGCATAATATAACGAAGTAACCGGACGACAGTTTTAACTCGGCCAACTGGGACATAAAAAATATTGAATATCTGGCCTGACCTGGGCTAGAACGTCCAGGGGTGTGCGTGAATTGTGTTGTAGAGAAATATTATCACTAGAAATAACACTAGAGCTCAAATAGAGTCGAAGACGAGGGATACTTTACAGAAAATTATATTACAAATTTTTTAATATTTGGATAGTTCACACAATTATTATAGAGATATGGATTCAATTTATTTTCAAGAAAAACTGTTTTTTCCTTATCTATGAAAAGTATTATAGTGAATAAGACGAAAATATATTTAAATCAATCAGTAATCCACGTATATATATATTTTATTATATTTGTTGTGAAAGATATACCGCATTTCGTATGCTACATGCATATTTGTTAACCCATGCGGTCGACACCCATTTCCTTTCTTGTTCCATACTAGTAGGTATGCATAGAAATTGTAGAAATTAATTGATTATTATATCGATAAAAAAATGCTCGTGTGCATTTTTATTATACAGATTGTCCTAGAGTTAAGTTTGCAATCATTATATCGAAATTACTAGAAGTGCTAAAAGAGTCCTAGTTGAGGGCTTGTTCGCTCGCCCCTATTTTTTAGCCACACCACGTGCAGTGGCGGCTCGTGAACTTTTTAAGAGAGGAGGCTGGACATACAAATTGTTGAAAATTGTTAAATTTTTTGAAAAATGGTCAAAAATTGTCAAAATTTTGAGAAAATGGTCAATAATTATAAAAAAAACTGTCAAAAATGGTTAATAATTGTTGAAAATTGTCAAAATTTTTGAAAAATTGTCAAAAACTCAAAAGTTTTAGGGTATTGTCAAATATAGTCAATAATTATCAAAAACTGTCAAAATTTTGAAAAAATGGTTAATAATTGTTAAATATTTTCAAAAACTGTCAAAATATTTGAAAAATTGTCAAAATTTTTAAAAAAATTTCAAAAATTGTCAAGATGTTTGAAAAATGGTAAAAAATTGTCCAATTTTTGTAAAAATGGTCAATTGTCAAAATTTTGAAAAAATGATCAAAATTTTTGAAAAATGGACAATTATTGTCAAAATTCTGAAAAATAGTTGATAATTGTCAAAGATTGTTAAGTGTTTTGAAAAATTGAAAAAATTTTTGAAAAAATGGTCAAAAATAGTCAAAACTTGGAAAAATGGTCTATAATTGTCAACAATTGTCAAAAATTTTGAAAAAATGGTCATAAATTATCATAAATTGTTAGAAATTGTCAAAAATAGACATTTATTGACAAAATCTGTCCAAAAAGGGTTAAAAATTGTCACTAATTTTGGAAAACAGTCAAAATGGTCAATGATTGTTAAAATTTTAAAAAATGGTCAAAAATGGTCAATATTTTTTAAAAATCGGTAAAAACTGTAAAATATTTGAAAACTTGTCAAAAATGGTCAAAAATTCTGAAATCGATCAATAATTGTCAAAAGTTCTCAAAATTGATCAATAATTGTCAAAAATGGTCAATAATTGTCAAAAAATGGTCGATAATTGTCAATACTTTTAGAAAAATTGTCAAAAATTTCTGAAAATGGTCAATAATTGTCAAAAATCGTTAAAAACTGTCAAAATATTTGAAAAATGTTCAAAATTGATCAATAATTGTCTAAAGTGTTCAATAATTGTCAAAAATGATCAATAATTGTCAGTAATGGTCGATAATTCTCAAAATTGATCAATAATTGTCAAGAAAGGGTCAATAATTTTCAAAACTTTTAGAAAAACTGTCAAAAATTTCGAAAAATGGTCGATAATTGTTGAAAATGGCAAATAATTGTCAAAAAATGGTCAATACTTGACAAAAATCGTTAAAAACTGTCAAAATATTTGAAAAATTGTCAAAAATGTTCAAAAATTCTCAAAATTCTTAAAAATAGATGATAATTGTCAGAAAGTTTTTTGAAAAATTTTCAAAAATTTTGAAAAAATGGTCAAAAATAATCAAAAATTTGGAAAAATGGTCTATAATTGTCAATAATTATCAAAAATTTTGAAAAAATAGTCAAAAATTAGCAAAAATTGTTGAAAATTTTCAATTATTGTTAAAAACTGGCAAAAATGGACATTTATTGTCAAAAACTGTCCAAAAAGGGTTAAAAATTGTCATTATTTAGAAAAATGGTCAAATATTGTCGATAATTTTGGGAAAAATGTTCAAAAATTCTCAAAATTGATCAATAGTTGTCAAAAATGGTCAATAATTGTCAAAACTTTTAGAAAAATTGTCAAAAATTTCGAAAAATGGTCAATAATTGTCAAAAATCGTTAAAAACTGTCAAAATATTTGAAAAATTGTCAAAAATTGATCAATAATTGTTAAAAATGGTCAATAATTGTCAAAACTTTTAGAAAAATCTTCAAAAATGGTCAATAATTGTCAAAAATCGTTAAAAACTGTCAAAATATTTGAAAAATTGTAAAAAATTCTCAAAATTGATCAATAATTGTCAAAAATGGTCAATAATTGTCGAAAAATGGTCAATAATTGACAAAAATCGTTAAAAACTGTCAAAATATTTGAAAAATTGTCAAAAATGTTCAAAAATTCTCAAAATTCTGAAAAATAGTTTTTTGAAAAAATGGTCAAAAATAGTCAAAAATTTTGAAAAATGGTCTATAATTGTCAATAATTGTCAAAAGCAAAAATTGTTAAAAATGTTCAATTATTGTTAAAAACTGGCAAAAATGGACATTTATTGTCAAAAACTCTCCAAAAATGGTTAAAAATTGTCATTATTTTGAAAAATTGTCAAATTGTCAATAATTTTGGGAAAATTGTCAAAAATTCTCAAAATTGATCAATAATTGTCAAAAATGGTCAATAATTGTCAAAATTGATCAGTAATTGCTATTTGCTGGATAAATTGGTGAGGAGGCCGAGCCTCCTTAGCCTCCTTGGAGGAGCCGCCACTGTCCACGTGCTCCGCCACTATTTTTCAACCAGGCGCTTTCTCTCTTCACACCCCCCGAATACAAAACGTCTTTCTCGTCCATCTGGCGCCATCTCACGGTCAGTTCGAAACCTCTGGGTCTTATACATTGTCCTGTCCTTCTATAAGCGTCTATATTCGTTGCTTCTACTATTATTCCTTGCTTGAATTTATAACAATGTAAGATAAGAGTTTAGTGGTCCAGTGATCCATTGGGTTGCTGAATATATATATGTATTATTCCTATAATTAAAGTCGTATCTAGAACAAAGAACATTGAAAGATATTTTTTCGAAATTATACGTTGTAAAGTACAATTATAAGAACATTACTGGAAGATCGGCTGTATAATTGGTTCGGGAGGGTGATTACTAATTGAAAGCATTTTGTAAAAAATGTTCTCATATAATTTAATTCATCGTTGTGTGCGAGTAAAACTTTCATTTTATTTGAAAGCTATTAAAGTAATTAATAAGATTTACATAATTTTTTTTTTCTATTCGTACCAAGCGGTTTTTGATATTTTATATGTCAATCAAAATGATTTAGTGGAATAAAAAATACTGTTGAATTACTAATTAATCGTCTGACACATTTTAAGTGCCAGAAATCGTTCTGCAAAGAGCACTCGACTCAGTATATTTGGTCGAAGGTGGCAGTTCTTCCAGTTTTAAGTTTTTAGAAATTATGAAAAAATACTGCATATTATTTCTACGGTATAGTTAATTTAGCATTTTTACGAAATTTTATGGGTATTGAAAATACTTTTCGAAAAAAAATCCGCAGAACTATAGTCTTTCACCCTTTTTAAATAGGAAAGATCTTATCATTTAAGAAAAAGGGGAGAGTGGGAACTTTTAATTTCTATAAATAACAGATGGACTACTGAATTTACCACCAAAAAATAAAGCTAGAAGAAGCATGTTTTAAAACTTTTTTGTATGTAATGCCTTAATGACGCCACCTACTTTTATACGTTTAAAATTATATCGTTCTTATATTATAAAATTGTTGTTAACTTTTGCTATTATTTTGCAAAAATTCCAGTAGTAAACCCTAATTATTATTCCTTTACGATTAAAGGTTATCAGCGGGCTAAAAAAAACGTGCAGCTGCAATATGCAATTATGATAATTTAGTCAGATATTATGTGCAATTGTACAAATAACAACTATTTACCTAAAACATGTTTATTACATTTAAGCAGCTGTTTTTCTCGGTGATTATTGTTAACATGACTTGTCAATTATATAAAACTGATAAAATAAAAAGTTTGATAATCGTTTGAATAGTTTTTGAACAATAAACTTGAACACTAAAATTATTGGTAACCGGAACGTGATCGTCGTTACCTTTTGAATTAGCAATTATTTTCCACGAAAAATGTTATACACATTACATTTAAAATATTTTAAAAAAAGAGTAGGTATTAAAGTCAGGTGAAAATAAAGATCAAATAGATGATGATTCAAAATTATAAACGTCGGAAAATATTAATAGAATCTTGTTTACGATAAGTGAATTGGTGAATGCTACAATTTTAGCTTAGAACCCGCAAAATATAACGTTTTATGTACATTAAGTACCAGGTATTTTATGACTTCATTTTCCACATTCATCCTAAACCTAAATCAGATGTGAAATAAATAGTAATAATAATTCGTATCCGCATTCCTACATTTTCTTGTACTTTATATCATTATAAATGTATAGGTAAAGTGCAATAAAATTATATGAAATTTTTTTATTGATATATTTCAAATTTCAGCTAAAAATTATTATAGACTGTATGATTTTTTTTGCTTAAAGTGTGTATTTGTCAACGAAACGCGAACTTATTATTTTCGAATTTTCAAAATCGGTATAAGTCTTTTCCGACACTTTTATATATGGAAATCTACTGATTCAACCCTGTAGATTCCGAAAATGACCATTAAAATTTTCTTAAGTGTTTAATAAATTTTTTTCCGAAACTTCACTTTCGGATATCACTGTATACAAAATATCATAGATAGGATTCTCTTGATTTTTTTCCATATTGCTTCATTATCTAAGAGTATGGATTTCAAATTTAAGTTCGAAATTCCCATTATTATGGACTCTACGATTTTTTAATTGTACGATTATTGGTCGTCGCGTATACCCTCTTTTCCGACATTTTTTTATATGGAAATCCACTAATTCGACTCCGTAGATTCCGAAAATGATCATAAAAACTTCTGAAAATCTAAGGTTAAAAAGTTCGATTTTTCGAAAATATTTACTCTTCACTTTCGGTTAACCCTGTATACAAAATTTTATAGATACGATCCTCCTGATTTTTTCCATATCCTAGCACTATCTGAGAGTATAGATTTCAAAAAATTCCTATTATTACGGACTGTATAATTTTTTCTCAAGCGGGGGGTCGAGTTTGTTTTTAAAGGGGGTCGCAGTCTGTTGAAAACTACTTATGTATAGTGAAAACCAAATAAAGTTGCGTTTACGTCACCAAGGTCGTATTTCTATCGCAGGTGTGGCTACATTTCTATCGAAAAGTACATATACTTAAATTTGTTAATTAATCGGTTCTAAAGATAACCCAATCAATAAAAAAACTTTTGTACCAAAATAATGTATAAGCAATATAGCTTTATTGGGTTTAGACGTCCCTCGATGTAAAAATTTGTGTTAAAATTTTTATAAAGAAGCCTCCAATTATTGACGGTAAAATAGTCACTGCCAGAAATAATGTCATGTTGCCGCGTTCTTTGTGACTTTTCTACTCGTGTAGTGTCATCGATTTTGAGGTTATAGTTACGTGCTTTATAAAATTTTCTTGTGACAAATATTTATAATCAAAACTGTTTTTTTCAAAACAACGAAGCATTTTCTTCTGTGATTGTTAAAATGCCCAAACAGCTGAATAGCCGATGCAAAGAACTTGTGGCTTCATTAGTAAATTATTTTGAACAAGAAAGAAATAATAATGGCCCTTTGTTGCCCTTAAATGCTGTACAAGAGGTAGGTAATATGTGAATAATATATCCTTACTTTACTCTACGAAAATTTCTATTATTTTAGCGTGTAGCTGCTGCTTTAAAAATCAGTGTAAGAACAGTAAGCAAAATTTGTCAAACTAAGAAAAAAGGTGAAGAGTTTGAGTCACCAAAGAAAAAACGTTGCGCTCATAAACGAGTAACAAATACAGAAACTTTAAATACAAGCTCTATTCGTGATACCATTTACAACATGTACCAGAGAAGTAAGTATAATTACAATTGTATATTTAACATATTTTTATTTCTGTATGCTTTCAGAACAGCACATAACGATTCAATCATTGTGGTCCCAACTAAAAGAAAAAGAATTATTTAATGGTAGTACCACTTCTTTGAATAGATTGCTCAAAGAACTTGGGTTTAAGTGGATGAAGGATAATCCACGACGAGGACTTATGGAATTACCTAATGTTGTTTTGAAAAGAGTAGAATTCTTAAGATATTATAAAGAAGCGAAGGACGAAGGTATATACCAATTTGTGTTCATCGATGAAACCTGGATATTTCAAAATGGCATCATAGGTCATTCATGGCAAAATGAAAATATCAAGAGTGTTAAGACCACTAAAACGGATGGCAAAAGGTTTGTTGTATTGCAAAACATAAGTGGTTAATTAAACATTATTTAAATAATATTATTACAGATATATTATACTCCATGCTGGAAATGAAAACGGATTTATTGAAGGTGCTGAAGCAATATTTTGTTCAAAAACCCAACTTAATGATTATCATGGGGAAATGAACCAGGCAAATTTCTTGAAATGGTTTGAATATCAGTTGCTGCAAAATTTAGAGAATCCTTCTCTAATTATACTTGATAATGCACCTTATCACAGCATGTTATTGCATAAAACTCCAAATACAGGATGCTATTCAGGACTGGTTGACAGAAAAAAGCATTCCCTATTCTCACATGATGTTCAAAACAGAACTGTTGCAAATCGTTTCTCAGTAAATATACAGATATATTCTTACTTATTGCCATTTATTTTAAACATTTTTTTTTTTTTTAGAAATAAGCCACCAATCAAGTATATAGTGGACGATATGGCAGAACAGTATGGACACAAAGTTTTACGTCTTCCTCCTTACCATTGCATATTCAACCCTATCGAATTAATTTGGGGCATATCAAAAAATTACTACAATAGGCATACTGGTAGGGATGGTAACAGTGCGAATAACTGCCTGAACATGTGGCACGAGGCACTGCACATGATAACTCCTGATATGTGGAAAAATTCTATACAACATACTGAAAAAGAGATATTTAAATGGTATGAGAGGGAAAGAATATTTGATCGTCCAGAAATTATTCCGATAGTTATAAATTTTAATAGTGAAGAGAGTGACACTGATGTTGAATCAGATGAAGAAATTGAACAAGAATTTGAATCTGCCTAGTTTCATTTCACAATATGTTGATTTGTTTAATGTTAGTTTTTGTCTTTGAAAATATGTTCATTATTAAACATATTTTATTTTATTGATTGTATTTTTATTATATTTATTTATTAAAAGATTTGGTAACTCAGTAATAACCTTACAACTTTTATTCTAGAATTCCTTACTTTGTGAAATCTATTTATAAATTTAATTAACAAAAAACGTCAATGAAAAAACTCCACACTATATTAAACGAAAACTATCAAACTATCGATAATTTTGTAGTTTTTATTTATGATATTGTGGAATTTTCAACTTTTATGTTTTTTGTTGACTTCAGTTATTTTCTGTTAATTTCCATATTTCGTGAACAATTTGACAACGCTGCAAATGTTCACAGTGATGACGTAAACGCAACTTTATTTGGTTTTTACTATATATAGATAGTAGGTACAAAAGATTCGTTTATTAAAGGAATAATATGAGATAAGATAGTTGTGGTATATGTACTAGTGATGAGAGATATTTTTTTGACGAACTGTTATTTTTTCACTGATACGAACAAATCACAGAAAGTGTCACTGTTCCTATAAGTGAATCGAATTATAATCGAAATCGAACATAATATTGACCTCTTCATCGCTCTCATTCGACGAAAATTCGTCACAAACTATGGAAAAAATTTTCTAACGAAAATATTGAAATTTTTTCGAATTTTGACGTTTTTCCGGTAAAAAACACTTTTTTGGGGGGGTAGAAAAAGACATTATTGCGATTTCCGGACAAAGTTGGAGTCCTAGAAAAAAAAGTTGTATATAAAAGTTGTAAATCTTGGGAAATTCTATAACTTTTTCATTAGTGACTTTTACACATAACCTCAAAATTAGCTCGAAAAACGCAAAAAACTGCAATTTTCGTTTTTTATTTTTAGTTTAGTAAAAAATTGTTCGATTTTGATGAAAATGTGGTAGAAGGTAGTTTTGATAGTCATAAACTATGGAAAAAAATTTCAAATTAAAATATTGGAAATTTTTCGAGTTATAACGTTTTTTCGGTAAAAACACTTTTTTGGGGGGTTGAAAAAGACATTATTGCGATTTCCGGCCAAAGTAGAGTTCCTAGAAAAAAAAGTTGTGTATAAAAGTTGTAGATCTTGGGAAAATCTACAACTTTTTCATTAGGGACTTTTTCACATAACGTCAAAATTAGCTCGAAAAACGCAAAAAACTGCAATTTTCGTTTTTTATTTTCAGTTTCGTAAAAAATTGTTCGATTTTGATGAAAATTTGGTAGAAGGTAGTTTTGATAGTCATAAACTATGGAAAAAAATTTCAAATTAAAATATTTGGAAATTTTTCGAGTTATAAAGTTTTTTCGGTAAAAACACTTTTGGGGGGTTGAAAAAGACATTATTACGATTTCCGGCCAAAGTTGAGTTCCTAGAAATAAAAGTTGTATATAAAAGTTGTAGATCTTGGGAAAATCTACAACTTTTTCATTAGTGACTTTTTCACATAACCTTAAAATTAGCTCAAAAAACGCAAAAAACTGCAATTTTCGTTTTTTATTTTTAGTTTCGTAAAAAATTGTTCGATTTTGATGAAAATTTGGTAGAAGGTAGCTTTTATAGTCACAAACTATGGAAAAAAATTTTAAATTAAAATATTGGAAATTTTTCGAGTTGGGTAGTGGAAAAAGACGATTTCCTTCATCGTTCTCATTCGACTAAAATTTGTCAACAAGATCGAATTTTATTTTATTCATTGTCATACGATTATAAAAAGACACTGCAAAAAATATATTTTTATACAAAAAAAAATTGATCTATTCCCAACAAAATAGTGACGGACGGGGGGGTCGCAAGACTTTTTACCCAACTTTTTGGCTTTTTCGTGGGTCGCCACATAAAAATGGTTGGGAAACGATGCTATATAGAAAGGACTTTTAATCCTCAATCAATATAAAACAACTCGGTATTTCACACAAAGTGGCATTAAAATTCAGAGTAGAATCCGAAAAGTTAATAACATACAGGGTGTTCTGTCTGTCAAGATATTTTCTATGAATTCGCCATAACTTGTGACCCATGTATACCAAGTCACGCTGGTCGTGACACATTCTGTATAATTATTCCTGATAACTGCAGTTGCAACGTTACCGAAACGTTTAAATAAAATAGAAAATAATGGTGTAATTTTCCAAAAAAATAACAAAAAAAATTATTGGCGTTGATTGTTCCAGCCTTAGCAAAAATTCATACAAGGAAAAATAAATATACAGGGTGTTACTATATTCGACCGACAACGCTCTACCCCAGAAAGCTCTAGATAATTAATGAATTTTGATATAGGGACATTAAACCCTAAAGGTCTTAGATACCGAAATACAGGGTGTTAAAAGTTTGAAATCAAAATTTGTCATAAATCAAAAACGCCTTGAATTTTTTTTTCATATTTGGTGACCAATATGCTCTTTAAGAATGTAATATTTTGACATAAAGTAACTTTTGAGAAATTTAACCAGTGGCGCGCTATCGGGGTTAGTGGTAACTTTTATCCCCTTATTTTTTACGCCACTGGAACGAATATTTTTTAAATTTTTTTTCAAATTCTTTGTTGTTTTTTAGTTAAAAAAGGAATAATCTATTAAATGATAAGTCAGAGTTTACTGACCAGCCCATTAAGTTTGAGTAATGGTAAAAGAATGTCGACCTCTTAACACCTATCTAAACATTCTATTGTTTTGTTGTTTATATTTGTTGTTGTACCCATGTGACTTAATTTACTTCTAATGAGTGGTTAACTTCAATATGCCGAATGTACTTCTTATTCGCGTCCAACCTTGAAGACTAAAATTATTAATTTGTATTCTATACTCGGTAAAATTTTTGTGTGTCTTGTGTATTAAATTGTTTTTACAAACATTTACGTACGTGTTTTTTTTATATATGAATGTAATGTGTAATATTTTCAGGAAGCGAGATTCAAAAATAAAAAACTGTCTAGTCCACGAATGCTTTTTTCTTGAATTGTAATTCGAAAAAAAAAACATTTTATTCATAAAATAAAATCGAAAAGAAAACGCTCTTCAATTTGTTTGTGCTCTCATTTATTTATAACAATGTATGGGCTTTCCCTTCAAAATTATAAGGTGTTCATTGTTTCTCTTTTATTTGCTCATAAGTAGGCGTATTGATCTTTCATATGATAAAAATAATATTGAAACTCTCTTTGTTGGAGAGCAAGTTCAACTTTTACTCGGTAAATTTTTATTGTCTATTTTTAAAGTTAATTACAAATACAAATTGGATAGTTTAGAAAAAACTGCGGAAAGTTCAATACCCTCTCTCGAATGAAAAGAAAAATTTAAAAACTTGAGTAGTTAAAATGTTGATGTATTCAGTTAGATTGATTAAGACGAAATAAGGGAAGAGGAATGTTAATCTTCATCGTTTCTCAAGCGGGGGGTCGAGTTTGTTTTTAAAGGGGGTCGCAGTCTGTTGAAAACTACATATATAGATAGTAGGTACAAAAGATTCGTTTAGTGTGAGAGTGAGATAAGATAGTTGTGGTATATGTACTAGTGATGAGAGATATTTCACGAACTGTTACTTTTTCACTGATACCAACAAATCACAGTCAGTCTCAGTTCCTATAAGCAAATCTAAAACGTGACGTGATCACAGCCAGCGAAAACGACAATTAATCGAATGAGTGAATCGAAATATAATCGAAATCGAACATAATATTGGCCTCTTCATCGCTCTCATTCGACGAAAATTCGTCACAAACTATGGAAAAAATTTTCGAACGAAAATATTGAAATGTTTTCGAATTTTGACGTTTTTTCGGTAAAAAAATACTTTTTTGGGGGGGTAGAAAAAGACATTTTTGCGATTTCCGGCCAAAGTTGAGGTCCTAGAGAAAAAAAGTTGAATATAAAAGTTGTAGATCTTGGGAAAATCTACAACTTTTTCATCAGTGACTTTTTCACATAACCTCAAAATTAGCTCGAAAAACGCAAAAAACTGCATGTTTCGTTTTTTATTTTTAGTTTCGTTAAAAAATGTTTGATTTTGATGAAAATTTGGTAGAAGGTAGTTTTCATAGTCACAAACCATGAAAAAAAATTTCAAATTAAAATATTGAAAATTTTTCGATTTTTGACGTTTTTTCGGTAAAAAACACATTGGGGGTGGATAAAGACATTATTGCGATTTCCGGCCAAAGTTGAGTTCATAGAAAAAAAAATTCGAATATAAAAGTTGTAGATCTTGGGAAAATCTACATCCTTTTCATTAGTGACTTTTTCACATAACCTCAAAATTAACTCGAAAAACGCAAAAAACTGCATTTTTCGTTTTTTATTTTTAGTTTGGAAAAAAATTGTTCAATTTTGATGAAAATTTGGTGATAGTCACAAACTATGGAAAAAAATTTCAAATTGAAAGATTGAAAATTTTTCGAGTTATAACGTTTTTTCGGTAAAAACACTTTTTTTGGGGGGTGGAAAAAGACATTATTGCGATCTCCGGCCAAAGTTGAGTTCCTAGAAAAAAAAGTTGAATATAAAAGTTGTAGATCTTGGGAAAATCTACAACTTTTTCATGAGTGACTTTTTCACATAACCTCAAAATTAGCTCGAAAAACACAAAAAACTGCATTTTTCGTTTTTTATTTTTAGTTTCGTTAAAAAATGTTCGATTTTCATAAAAATTTGGTAGAAGCTAGTTTTCATAGTCACAAACCATAAAAAAAAAGCCGAATGAAAATATTAAATTTTTTTCGAATTTTGACGTTTTTTCGGTGAAAACACTTCTTTTGGGGGGTGGAAAAAGACATTATTGCGATTTCCGGCCAAAGTTGAGTTCCTAGAAAAAAAAGTTGAATATAAAAGTTGTAGATCTTGGGAAAATCTACAACTTTTTCATTAGTGACTTTTTCACATAACCTCAAAATTAGCTCGAAAAACGCAAAAAACTGCATTTTTCTTTTTTTTTTAGTTTCGTTAAAAAATGTTCGATTTTGATGAAAATTTGGTAGAAGCTAGTTTTCATAGTCACAAATCATGAAAAAAAATTGGAATGAAAATATTGAAATTTTTTCGAATTTTGACGTTTTTTCGGTTAAAACACTTTTTTGAGGGGTGGAAAAAGACATTATTGCGATTTCCGGCCAAAGTTGAGTTCCTAGAAAAAAAGTTGAATATAAAAGTTGTAGATCTTGGGAAAATCTACAACTTTTTCATGAGTGACTTTTTCACATAACCTCAAAATTAGCTCGAAAAACGCAAAAAACTGCATTTTTCGTTTTTTATTTTTAGTTTCATCAAAATTTTGGTAGAAGGTAGTTTTCATAGTCACAAACCAAGAAAAAAAATTTCAAATTAAAATATTGAAATTTTTTCGAATTTTGACTTTTTTTCGGTAAAAAACACTTTGGGGGTGGAAAAGACATTATTGCGATTTCCGGCCAAAGTTGAGTTCCTAGAAAAAAAATTTGAATATAAAAGTTGTAGATCTTGGAAAAAGTTGTAGATCTTGGGAAAATCTACAACCTTTTCATAGTGACTTTTTCACATAACCTCAAAATTAGCTCGAAAAACGCAAAAAACTGCATTTTTCGTTTTTTTTTAGTTTCGTTAAAAAATGTTCGATTTTGATGAAAATTTGGTAGAAGCTAGTTTTCATAGTCACAAATCACGAAAAAAAAAATTCGAATGAAAATATTGAAATTTTTTCGAATTTTGACGTTTTTTCGGTTAAAACACTTTTTTTGAGGGGTGGAAAAAGACATTATTGCGATTTCCGGCCAAAGTTGAGTTCCTAGAAAAAAAGTTGAATATAAAAGTTGTAGATCTTGGGAAAATCTACAACTTTTTCATGAGTGACTTTTTCACATAACCTCAAAATTAGCTCGAAAAACGCAAAAAACTGCATTTTTCGTTTTTTTTTAGTTTCGTTAAAAAATGTTCGATTTTGATGAAAATTTGGTAGAAGCTAGTTTTCATAGTCACAAATCACGAAAAAAAAATTCGAATGAAAATATTGAAATTTTTTCGAATTTTGACGTTTTTTCGGTTAAAACACTTTTTGAGGGGTGGAAAAAGACATTATTGCGATTTCCGGCCAAAGTTGAGTTCCTAGAAAAAAAGTTGAATATAAAAGTTGTAGATCTTGGGAAAATCTACAACTTTTTCATGAGTGACTTTTTCACATAACCTCAAAATTAGCTCGAAAAACGCAAAAAACTGCATTTTTCGTTTTTTATTTTTAGTTTCATCAAAAATTGTTCGATTTTGATGAAAATTTGGTAGAAGGTAGTTTTCATAGTCACAAACCAAGAAAAAAAATTTCAAATTAAAATATTGAAATTTTTTCGAATTTTGACTTTTTTCCGGTAAAAAACACTTTGGGGGGTGGAAAAAGACATTATTGCGATTTCCGGCCAAAGTTGGGTTCCTAGAAAAAAAATTTGAATATAAAAGTTGTAGATCTTGGAAAAAATTGTAGATCTTGGGAAAATCTACAACCTTTTCATAGTGACTTTTTCACATAACCTCAAAATTAGCTCGAAAAACGCAAAAAACTGCATTTTTCGTTTTTTATTTTCAGTTTGGAAAAAAATTGTTCGATTTTGATGAAAATTTGGTAGGAGGTAGCTTTGATAGTCACAAACTATGGAAAAAAATTCAAATTAAAATATTGAAATTTTTTCGAATTTTGACGTTTTTTCGGTAAAAAGACTGTGCAAATAGCAAGTAGATAATCTTACGAAATGAAAATAGATGCAATTTTTCCCATCGTATATTAAAAACCGAATATCAAAAATGTCGTGATCGCGTTACGTTTTGAAATAACTGCTATTTAAAAATCACGATATAATTTCACAACGTGATTAAGAAATCACGATATCGCTCATCACTAGTATGTACCTACTTCCTTTCCTGGCCTTTACTATTTCCATTAAAATGAAGCTCGGCCTTGCCAGGGTTGCCAGTTCGATTTTTATTTCATCAGTAAATACTTTGTCAAAAATTCAGTAGATTTATTTTATCCTATACAAATTTAAGGAAAGGACAATGAAATAAATCTGTGACGTCAAAAAATATGTATTTTTATACAAAAAAAATTAATCTATTTCCAACAAAATAGTGACGGGGTCGCAAGACTTTTTACTTAACTTTTTGGCTTTTTCGTGGGTCGTGACATAAAAATGGTTGAGAAACGATGGTCTAATTAACAGTTTGATAACCTAGAAATAAAATGAAATTAAAAATAGAATAAAAAAGTCCAACTTTTCTGGGTCTATTTTTCCCGGGTCTGTTTTCTCCAAATTATTTTTTTTCGGAGCTTTTAAATACACTCCGTTACTCACACTCAACTTTTAAACCAGATTCATCAACTTTGTACTTAACCCAACTTGCCCCTATTTGCTGCCACGCCCTGTAGTGTAATTTATACAACTCACATGAAGACCTATTAAAAAAGCATTGGGATGCGCCTTCTAATTTGCACATTGTCGACCAGCACGTAGAAGTTAATTTAGAAAATTAGTTCATTAATTTTGAATGTTCAGCTTTTGTCACGCAACCCATAAAATTTTTTTTGTTACAAAATGCACATATTTTAGCAATAAACTACCATTGTTTATTTTTTTTTGTTATTGTACTAGATTACTTTTTTAAATTAAACAGTTGTATGTATATTGGGGTTACTTTCACTCAGACCTAAAAGATCTATTGTGCCCCCTTATTACTTCTACTTAGTTCCTGAGAAAAGTCTTAGAGACTAGTAGTTCCTCCAGACCTATTTTCTGGCGGAATTTTAGGATATCTGCAAGCTTCAACTTAGGTAACTGTCCCTCTTCTATCCAGTAATCTCCTAGGTGCTGTGCCCCAGGATTCTATTATTTATTCAAAAGTACTATAAATATAGGGCGGGTCTTTCTTTTTTTTTTCTATGTGGAATAAAATGATAAAACAGGTCGGTTTTACCAAAATTAAATCGACACGTCCTGTATCACTTCAAATACTATAGGGTCGTAAAATTCGGCACAATGGTTAATGATTAATGGCTGCCAGTGTCGTGCAGTCAGTTTAAGGGATATGCCGAGTAAAGATGGGTCTTACAGTTTTTTTTTATTATCTCAAATAATTTTGTTTTAGGATAAATTTATATATTTTGATAATAATATGATACTTGCCTAACTTTTGCACTAATAAATAAACCCGACAAATGAAACCATACAGGTCTTTACCGAAAAATGTAACGCTATTGGTTTATTGCCGCTTTATGGCTATCGACGCTTTCTTGTGCTCCTAAATCTAGTATAATTTAATTTTATAGAATTTACAAACTGTTTCAACTTTTAAATCGATTTAAATTAAACTTGTTCAATAATTAACCAGTAATTGGTTCTAAATAAAAAATAAAACTAGTTCGAAGCATCCAATTTAAAACCATATTCTTCTAAATCAATCATCATAATCATTATCAATTAACGCAAGTTCTTTGTTTAAAAATCTAATACCACTCGACACTCAATTATATATAATTGATTGAATTAAAAACTTGTAACAAACAATTTTATTATTAATTTAAAATATCTACACGCCGATTTTCGGTACCCAAGTACAATATTTTTTATTTTATTTTATTAAATTATTTAAAAATATAATTCAGAGTTTTATAACCTCAGCAATGGCATTAACTTAATGAGTTGTTTTTTTAAATAAATTTTTAGGCCATATTAAATAAATAATAATTGTCAAGTTGGGCGAGGTCGCATTCATACGTTTATGTAAAATTTATATACTCATTTCTCCGCCCAGAGCAATATTCTGTAATGATCTTGGATCCAGAGGCGGCGTTCGATAGAAAAGGGGTACAATTTTTTTTAATTAGTGCCAAATAAATTGAAACAAAATTGAAGTAGGACAAGAAATATTTACTTTCGTTTATCTGAGAACAGCTTTTGTTTCGTTGGAAGAAATTATAAAGAAACCATACAGAATTAATTGCTAGTGAAAATGAGAAATTAATAGTGGTGAGATACTGGAGAACATTGTTTGATTATATAGAAGAGATAGGGAAAACTTTGGGCAGACTAACACCATGTATAATCTCAAACATTATCTTCGAATGCGAAGCACTGAGTCTCTGAAGATATAAACTCTTGATACTAGAGCGTCCATGAAGGATTTCTCCTTGTGAAGAGACCTTTAACTAGCCCCTTCACATAAACGATGCAACCAAAAGAAGTATGAAATGCCTGAAGGTCGAGCTGCCGATGACTCGAAACCTTGTCTGGGTGTGCTGCAGAAAACAATCAATCAATATCCTTGACTTTGGCACGCTTTGTAGCCTAAACGGCTCGATGGAGGAGTCGGTAGATTCATCTTAGTTGTGGGAGTGACATTTCAATAAGGCTCTTAAGGAAAAGATAGTGGAGGGGGAAAAGTGGTGTCTTTGTGAAATAAATTTTTAGTGACAACAAAAAAATCTTCTGTTGCGAAATGTATGCATTCTGCAACCCGCCTATGTCTACTTTTAGACAAATCTGGTTTCAATTTGGAATCAACTTTTTTCAATGGTGATTAAATAAGGTTGTGAAAAGAAAGTTGGAACAACCTGTGCAGTATTGCGATATATCTGGCAAAAATGAAGGGTTTTTAATAATTGCATGACCGCTACTTAAAAGATGTTTATACAGAGTGGATCATTGAACAATTTACCGGGATATTTGGTTGAATTAGATTTTGGAAGACATAAAAAAAATTTGTTATAAAAACATATTTGTGTCGTTTTCTGGCTTGAAATTAGCTCGAAAAACGCAAAAAACTGCATTTTTCGTTTCGTTAAAAAATGTTCGATTTTGATAAAAATTTGGTAGAAGGTAGTTTCCATAATCACAAACTATGGAAAAAAATTTCGAACGCAAATATTGAAATTTTTTCGAATATTGACGTTTTTTTCGGTAAAAAACATTTTTGGGGGATGGAAAAAGACATTATTGCGTTTTCGGGCCAAAATGAGTTCCTAGAAAAAAAAAATTGAATATAAAAGTTGTAGATCTTGGGAAAATCTACAACCTATCTATAACCTCAAAATTAGCTCGAAAAACGCAAAAAACTGCAGTTTTCGTTTTTTATTTTTAGTTTCGTTAAAAAATGTTCGATTTTGATGAAAATTTGGTAGAAGGTAGTTTTCATAGTCACAAAATATGGAAAAAAATTTCGAACGAAAATATTGAAATTTTTTCGAATTTTTACGTTTTTTCGGTAAACACACTTTTTGGGGGGTGGAAAAAGACATTATTGCGATTTCCGCCCAAAGTTCAGTTCCTAGAAAAAAAAGTTGAATATAAAAGTTGTAGATCTTGGAAAAATCTACAACTTTTTCATCAGTGACTTTTTCACATAATCTCAAAATTCGCTCGAAAAACGCAAAAAACTGCAGTTTTCGTTTTTTATTTTTAGTTTCGTCAAAAATTGTTGGATTTTGATGAAAATTTGGTAGAAGGTAGTTTTCATAGTCACAAACTATGGAAAAAAATTTCGAACGAAAATATTGAATTTTTTTTCGAATATTGACGTTTTTTCGGTAAAAAACATTTTTGGGGGATGGAAAAAGACATTATTTCGTTTTCGGGCCAAAGTTGATTTCCTAGAAAAAAAAATTGAATATAAAAGTTGTAGATCTTGGGAAAATCTACAACTTTTTCATTAGTGACTTTTTCACATAACCTCAAAATTAGCTCGAAAAACGTGAAAAACTGCATTTTTCTATTTTTATTTTTAGTTTCGTCAAAAATTGTTCGATTTTGATGAAAATTTGGTAGAAGGTAGTTTTCATAGTCACAAAATATGGAAAAAAATTTTGAACGAAAATATTGAAATTTTTTCGAATTTTGACGTTTTTTCGGTACACACTTTTTTTGGGGGGTGGAAAAAGACATTATTGCGATTTCCGCCCAAAGTTGAATTCCTAGAAAAAAAAGTTGAATATAAAAGTTGTAGATCTTGGAAAAATCTACAACTTTTTCATCAGTGACTTTTTCACATAATCTCAAAATTAGCTCGAAAAACGCAAAAAACTGCAGTTTTCGTTTTTTATTTTTAGTTTCGTCAAAAATTGTTGGATTTTGATGAAAATTTGGTAGAAGGTAGTTTTCATAGTCACAAACTATGGAAAAAAATTTCGAACGAAAATATTGAATTTTTTTTCGAATATTGACGTTTTTTCGGTAAAAAACATTTTTGGGGGATGGAAAAAGACATTATTTCGTTTTCGGGCCAAAGTTGATTTCCTAGAAAAAAAAATTGAATATAAAAGTTGTAGATCTTGGGAAAATCTACAACTTTTTCATTAGTGACTTTTTCACATAACCTCAAAATTAGCTCGAAAAACGTGAAAAACTGCATTTTTCTATTTTTATTTTTAGTTTCGTCAAAAATTGTTCGATTTTGATGAAAATTTGGTAGAAGGTAGTTTTCATAGTCACAAAATATGGAAAAAAATTTTGAACGAAAAGATTGAAATTTTTTCGAATTTTGACGTTTTTTCGGTACACACTTTTTTTGGGGGGTGGAAAAAGACATTATTGCGATTTCCGCCCAAAGTTGAATTCCTAGAAAAAAAAGTTGAATATAAAAGTTGTAGATCTTGGAAAAATCTACAACTTTTTCATCAGTGACTTTTTCACATAATCTCAAAATTAGCTCGAAAAACGCAAAAAACTGCAGTTTTCGTTTTTTATTTTTAGTTTCGTCAAAAATTGTTCGATTTTGATGAAAATTTGGTAGAAGGTAGTTTTCATAGTCACAAAATATGGAAAAAAATTTCGAACGAAAATATTGAAATTTTTGCGAATATTGACGTTTTTTCGGTAAAAAACATTTTTGGGGGACGGAAAAAGACATTGTTGCGTTTTCGGGCCAAAGTTGAGTACCTAGAAAAAAAAAAATTGAATATAAAAGTTGTAGATCTTGGGAAAATCTTCAACTTTTTTATTAGTGACTTTTCCACATAACCTCAAAATTATCTCGAAAAACGCAAAAAACTGCATTTTTGGTTTTTTATTTTTAGTTTCGTTAAAAAATGTTCGATTTTGATGAAAATTTGGTAGAAGGTAGTTTCCATAATCATAAACTAGGAAAACAATTTCGAACGAAAATATTGAAAGTTTTTCGAATATTGACGTTTTTTCGGTAAAAAACATTTTTGGGGGATGGAAAAAGACATTATTGCGTTTTCGGGCCAAAGTTGAGTTCCTAGAAAAAAATATTGAGTATAAAAGTTGTAGATCTTGGGAAAATCTACAACTTTTTTATTAGTGACTTTTTCACATAACCTCAAAATTAGCTCGAAAAACGCAAAAAACTGCATTTTTGGTTTTTTATTTTTAGTTTCGTTAAAAAATGTTCGATTTTGATGAAAATTTGGTAGAAGGTAGTTTCCATAATCACAAACTATAAGGAATTTCCTTACACCAACTTCTACCTTCTACCAAATTTTCATCAAAATCGAACAATTTTTGACGAAACTAAAAATAAAAATAGAAAAATGCAGTTTTTTGCGTTTTTCGAGCTAATTTTGAGGTTAAGTGAAAACGTCACTAATAAAAAAGTTGTAGATTTTCCCAAGATCTACAACTTTTATACTCAATATTTTTTCTAGGAATTCAACTTTGGCCCGAAAAGGCAATAATGTCTTTTTCCACCCCCCAAAAAAAGTGTTTTTTACCGAAAAAACGTCAATATTCGAAAAAATTTCAATATTTACGTTCGAAATTTTTTTCGAATATTGCCGTTTTTTCGGTAAAAAACATTTTTGGGGGACGGAAAAAGACATTATTGCGTTTTCGGGCCAAAGTTGAGTTCCTAGAAAAAAAAATTGAATATAAAAGTTGTGGATCTTGGGAAAATCTACAACTTTTTTATTAGTGACTTTTTCACATAACCTCAAGATTAGCTCGAAAAACGCAAAAAACTGCAGTTTTCGTTTTTTATTTTTAGTTTCGTCAAAAATTCTTCGATTTTGATGAGGTCTAGCAAGAAAAACAATAGTAGGTATTTAACACATTTTATACATTTTTTATTATACTGAGGTTGCGACCAATCAAAAAAATTTCTCATGATATTGGCGGACAACGAATATAAACAATATTCCGTTGGGTAAAAAAAATTTTGTGTATCGTAATAATTGTTGAGAAGTGTATCGGCGAGAGATAAATAAGGTTTACAAACTTTCTTTTTCTTTCAATTGTTATAACTTATCTATTGTAATTATCGAATAATACAAAAGTATAGGAAGGTGAATTACCGTTACGCTTCCTTAAAATTACATCCCTTCGTTTATACTTCCTTCCTATCGGTGTTGTGAAATCGAACAAACAGTGGCGTATCCGTCAAAAAATGCCATAAATTCTTCTATAGCAATGGTGGGATAGGATTGAGGAGGAAGTTGGTAGGAATTGGGGTTTTAGGGTAAACCAGCACGGGTTTGCTATATGTCGTCGGGAACGCAGAGAGGGATACTACTGAGGGTGGTGCAGGGGTACAGGACAGTTGGTGAACTTGAACGTGATGGCTAGAGCCAAGGATAAATGCTGGAGGGGTGCGACCATAGAGGAAGTACAGGAATGGATGGAGGAGGAAATGGAAAGAAAGAGGGAGGAGTATGAGGGCGCGTTAAAAGGAGTGATTGGATGGACCGGAAATTCGGGTAGGTGAACTACTTCTTCACACAGATGCTCACTGGACATGGGTCGGGAGTAGGCTACCTCCACAAGATTGGGAAAAGAGATACTGGAGTGTGCGAGAGGAGTGAAGGGGAGGATGATGTGTGGCACGTGTTTAGATGCTGGAGGAACGAAGAAATTGGAGAGGAATCTAGTGGAGGCAGTGTATTGGGAGAACAAGGTGAAGATAATGTTGAGGGGGGAGGAGGAATGGATGGAGGTGAGTTGCGTAGTAGAGAGTATGGTTAGGGGGAGAGAAGGACTCGATATGGCATGAGAGGTAGGAATGATAGATAGGGAGAAGACGACGGTGTGAGCGGAGAGTGTGCGAGGAACAGCATCTCGTCTCGAAGTATGCTAGGGTAGTGATTCCGAGGCGGGGGTAACGGCGAGTTTGAGGTGGGTTTGATTGGTAGGCATCCCCTTGGGGGTGACTCCAATACTGTTTCGAATATAAGTTTCCCATCTCGACCCGAAAAAAAAGCAATGGTGGGGTTGAAATGCTCATGTAAATTCTAATTAAAAATATTCGGGGTACACAAATGTGAGATGTTTTTTTATCCAAACACTCTTTAAGATGGAGCAACTACAATGGAAAGAAGGAAGGAAGGGAAATAATAGTTACAACACACCTTTTAAATAATTCATTATTTCCAAATAAACATTTTTTCTACATTTGGAATTTGACGTATGGCGTAATTCCGAAGGCATGCAACTAATTATAAACTGTCGACTTTTCTTCAAACTAATGAATGTTTTTGTTTCGTAGTAAAGATTTAGTGAATATTGTTATTTTATTTGGCTATGTAGTTCAAGGCGGTACGACAACTTGCCAAATAAAGTAAAAAAATTTAAATTGTTATTGAGAAATCGAAGTCAAGTTACTGAGTGAGTGATACAACGAAAATTTAAAGAAATAAATGTATGGTTAGGCTTTAAGAGAGGTTACAGTTTCATGGAAAATATTCCGTTTAAAAGGGATCCAAAAGATTTGGATGAGACGTGGATTTTTAGTAAAAGATCAGATGAGAAAAACATGGTAACAATGCTAAACGTCTGCCGCCAGAGCTGTTCACATGTAGAGATATTGTCTTGACGGGGCGTAAATCGAATTTGAATGGAGTTATTGTTGGTGTCTATTTTACATTGAAGTCGGTAAAGTTAGGGTAGCGTAAATCTTAAGGTTATACATTCCTTCCGGAACAGTAACTGCCAATATCTGGTTCTTAGACCCTCTAGTTTCAGTGGAGAGTCAATCCACATTGATTCACTGCTTGCATTCAAAGTTTGTCATGTTTCTTCGCCATTTCAACGATTTTCCTCTATTCCTTCCTGTCCTGGGTCTTTTGCCTCCAGTTTTTAATTTCCATTTTTTCTAGGTCTCTCTATTTGGTCCATCCATCTAGCTTTTGGTCTGTTTGTAACGGGTGTCCACTCTGTTATTCTCTTTATATTACTACCTTCTTTCATCCAAGCCATCTCATTCTGGATGCCTTTATTATCCTTCCTACGTTCTCATTTTCCAGTATTTTTTTTATTTCCAAGTTTGTCAATCTTTCATACTGTCCTTCATTTAATTTCTTTGGTCCATAATAATTTTCCTTTCGAATATTTTTAACTTTTCTTCCTCTCCACTTGTCATTGCTGTAGTTTCGGCTGCATTTTTATAAGGAAAAATATATCGCGTACATATTACAAACACTGTATAATTTATTCTATATTATTCTATTGCCAACTTAAATTGTCCAAAAAATAAACATCCTCCAATTCGACTAATAAATAAACATAATTTGATTGTCTAATAACCGCCCACTTGGTTTTAACAATTGCTTGTTAATAGTCGATGTTTTTTGTTTTGTTTTTAATGTAATCAATTCAGTTGGGCGGATATACTCACGTCAAACGCAGTGAAACGAAGAGGTAATGTACTGTTTATTTTTCAGTAAAGTGTAAACTTTATTATTTATTTACTAACTGCTTAAAATTCGACTGTTTCTGGTGCATAATATGTATCGTATGTCATGACGTTTTAACTAGCTGAAATCTCTGATATTCTTAACTCCATCGGATACTTTCAAGTTCAACCATGTTCTTGCTAGTCGTTTTAGTACTTATAAATGTGTCCAAATAGTATATTGTGCAACAAGTGGGGAAAGTTCAACTTTTCTCACGAGAGTGGAAGTTTGTGGCACGAGCCACTAAAGAGCCATTAAAGAATACAAGTAAAGTAACTTAATATTTATTTTTATGGTTAGTAAAACAAGAAGAAAAGGTGAGCGGTCGTCGGACCGCCGATAGAAGCTTGCTTCTTATGCACAATAGAATTACCATTTTTCGTAAATTTTTGACCATTTTTCAAAAAATTTTTATAATTTTTGACAATTATTGACCATTTTTTCAAAATTTTCAACAATTTTTGACTATTTTTTTAAATTTTAACAATTATTGACCATTTTTGACAATTATAGACCAATTTTGACAGTTTTGACAATTTTTCAAAAATTTTGACCATTTTAGACCATTTTTCCAAATTTTAACAATTATTGACCATTTTTGACAGGTTCTGACAATTATTGACCATTTTTGACAATTTTTCAAAAAATTTGACAATTTTTCACAGTTATTGACCATTTTTTATAATTATTGACCATTTTTTCAAAATTTTGATAGTTTTGACAATTATTGATCATTTTTGACAATTTTTCAAAAATTTTGACCATTTTAGACCATTTTTCCACATTTTAACAATTGTTGACCATTTTTGACAATTTTTTACAGTTATTGACCATTTTTGACAGTTTTTTATAATTATTGACCATTTTGTCAAAATTTTGACAATTTTTGACTGTTTTTTCAAATTTTAACAATTATTGACCATTTTTGACAGGTTCTGACAATTATTGACCATTTTTGACAATTTTTCAAAAAATTTGACAATTTTTCACAGTTATTGACCATTTTTTATAATTATTGACCATTTTTTCAAAATTTTGACAATTTTTGACTTTTTTTTCAAATTTTAACAATTATTGACCAATTTTGATAGTTTTGACAATTATTGATCATTTTTGACAATTTTTCAAAAATTTTGACCATTTTAGACCATTTTTCCACATTTTAACAATTATTGACCATTTTTGAGCACTTTTGACAGGTTCTGACAATTATTGACCATTTTTGACAATTTTTCAAAAAATTTGACAATTTTTTACAGTTATTGACCATTTTTGACAGTTTTTTATAATTATTGACCATTTTGTCAAAATTTTGACAATTTTTGACTGTTTTTTCAAATTTTAACAATTATTGACCTATTTTGACAGTTTTGACAATTATTGATCATTTTTGACAATTTTTCAAAAATTTTGACCATTTTAGACCATTTTTCCAAATTTTAACAATTATTGACCATTTTTGACAGGTTCTGACAATTATTGACCATTTTTGACAATTTTTCAAAAAATTTGACAATTTTTCACAGTTATTGACCATTTTTGACAGTTTTTTATAATTATTGACCATTTTTTCAACATTTTGACTATTTTTTCAAATTTCAACAATTATTGACCAATTTTGACAGTTTTGACAATTATTGATCATTTTTGACAATTTTTCAAAAATTTTGACCATTTTTCCACATTTTAACAATTATTGACCATTTTTGAGCATTTTTGACAGGTTCTGACAATTATTGACCATTTTTGACAATTTTTCAAAAAATTTGACAATTTTTTACAGTTATTGACCATTTTTGACAGTTTTTTATAATTATTGACCATTTTGTCAAAATTTTGACAATTTTTGACTGTTTTTTCAAATTTTAACAATTATTGACCTATTTTGACAGTTTTGACAATTATTGATCATTTTTGACAATTATTGATCATTTTTGACAATTTTTCAAAAATTTTGACCATTTTAGACCATTTTTCCAAATTTTAACAATTATTGACCATTTTTGACAGGTTCTGACAATTATTGACCATTTTTGACTATTTTTTAAAAAATTTGACAATTTTTTACAGTTATTGACCATTTTTGACAGTTTTTTATAATTATTGACCATTTTTTCAAAATTTTGACAATTTTTGACTATTGTTTCAAATTTTAACAATTATTGACCAATTTTGACAGTTTTGACAATTATTGATCATTTTTGACAATTTTTCAAAAATTTTGACCATTTTAGACCATTTTCCCAAATTTTAACAATTATTGACCATTTTTGACAGGTTCTGACAATTATTGACAATTTTTCAAAAAATTTGACAATTTTTTACAGCTATTGACCATTTTTGACAGTTTTTTATAATTATTGACCATTTTTTCAAAATTTTGACAATTTTTGACAATTTTTCGAAAATTTTGACAATTTTTGACAATTGACCATTTTTTCAAATTCTAACAATTATTGACCATTTTTGACAATTATTGATCAATTTTGACCATTTTAGACCATTTTTGCAAATTTTAACAATTTTTGACAATTGACCATTTGTTCAAAATTTTTGACCATTTTTTCAAATTTTAACAATTATTGACCATTTTTGCCAATTTTTGAGCATTTTTGACAGGTTCTGACAATTATTGACCATTTTTGACCACTTTTCAAAAATTTTGACAATTTTCAACAATTATTGACCATTTTTTATAATTATTGACAATTTTTTCAAAATTTCAACAATTTTCGACCATTTTTCAAAATTTTAACAATTATTGACTATTTTTGACCATTTTTTAAAATATTTGACCATTTTTGACAGTTTCTGACAATTATTGACCATTTTTGACAACTTTCAAAAATGTTGACAGTTTTTGATCATTTTTCAAAATTTTAACAATTATTGACTATTTTTGACCATTTTTCAAAATATTTGACCATTTTTGACAGATTCTGACAATTATTGACCATTTTTGACAATTTTTCCAAATCTTTGACAATTTTTAACAATTATTGACCATTTTTGACAGTCTTTTATAATTATTGACCATTTTTCCAAATTTTGACAGTTTTTGACAATTATTGACCATTTTTCCAAATTTTTGACAATTTTTGACCATATTTCAAAATTTTTGACAATTTTTTAAAAATTTTACATATTTTCTAATATAATCTGACAGTATTGTGACAACTAAGTAGGTTTTTAAAGATGACAGTAGCCTACTAAGTTTTTGTCGATTTTATTTGATTCTCCATATAAATGTATGTGGCGTGGGCAAAGTGCCGTGAGAAATATTATTTCTCACAGTATGAGCAATATTTGGTTTTGAAATCAAGTAAGGTATGAGAAATACGTCACTTTTCATAGCAGTTGTAGAAAAAATAAATTTCAACACGAGTAGGTGTCGTAGTTATTTTCTAATCGTTTCTGATTGCGGTTGAAAGAGACCTTTATAGTCCAATCAAACGATAGTTTAAAGTGGAAAGTTTTGGTGTAATTGTTTTTATTGGTTTATTCTATGTTTTTTTTGGGGTGCTGAACACGAATCTGAAGTTGTCCAACAAAAATTTGCTCGGCAAATATGAGAAATCATCAAAAAATCATGTTTTAGTGGTTTTCAGCTTATAACTTGCAAAGCAAGCCATTTACGCAAAAAAATGGTTATCTAGTAAAATAAAAAGGAGAAAATTTCATATAATTTATATCTCTTAACATTTTTTCGTACGTCGTATGGTTTCCTCGCAATAGAGTGCTGAAATATGGGAGAGATTAGTATTTAAAAAAAATCATTAGTTTATATTTTTTATCTTATGTAGGTGAACATTATTTGATAGATTAATAAAAGAGGCAAATTTCAGTACAATTCAGTATTTATGACCTAATACGAGCCCTCTTAGACAACGGGTTAAAGGATTTCAGCAGGGCAGGTCTGAAACAAAAATCATTGACTTAATTGTAAAATATTCAACAATTTATTAAATAGTTGCGTAAACCAGTCCATCAACTTTTTTGAATCACTTGTAACCCTTTCACATGTTGTTCTGAGCTAGTGAATGCTAACTCTACACATCTTCTCCATTTCCTCACAAATTCCTTTAGTCCACCTACAGAGGATACTTTCACTAACCCCTCGACCATGAGTCATCCCTCCAGCAATTTTCATTATCCTCATTAAGGACTGCTCAATGGTCATGTCGGTCCATGTTCCACACCAGAATTTGCTAGTCCTTCGTACTGTAAACCCGCCACCAGTGAACATTTGGTATTCCTGAGAGCTCATTTTATCTTTTCAACTTTTCGGTTTATATTTTACGGAAGAAAGTCGTGAGAAGAATCACGAAAGAATAACTGAGAGCAGGATCACGAATCAATAATTCAGAGCCGAATCACGAAATGAATAATTGAGAACCTCTTCTATCAATTGTTCACTAATTTATATCCAAAATCCTACCTACACTTTTTGGTCGTAGTAGTGGTAAGGGAATTAAACGTGAAATTTATCTACTTACAACAGAAAGTTGTACCTTTCCACTTCGACCCCTTTTTGTGCACCGTTTTACTAGCCTATTATATGATTAGAAGTCTTTTAGTCTGGAGCTGCGTATAAACACTATTCCAGATCTTGCTGTATTGTTTCTTACAAGCATTACTCATCTTATACCAAATACGAAAATATGAAGTCATTCTATTACATAAAAGGATACGCATCCTTAGGCAATATTTTAAATGTATTCAGACATTATCTATATGGATTTTGCTGTTTATAAACAAAAAAAATGATTGACATCAAGTTTTTGTAGATACTAGAAAAAAAAACACTTATTAGTTCTACGAGGGAGGATCAATAAGTAAAGCCAGTTCTTACAGTTTGTCCATCAATTGCAAAACTCTTTCTTCTCCTTTTATTCTACCATTCAAGTATTTTTTTATTAAAGAGATATATGTGAACTTTGAGATTATACTTCGTTTTAATATATTTTATACCTAGATTTATACTGGTTGTCAGTTCCACAATAGGAATGGAGAACTATCGATAGTCCCGACTATCGATATTCATCGATAGTGCTATTTTTACTATCGATTATTATCGATAATTTTCGATAGTTTTACATCGGTAAAGTTGACATCTGACATCTATCAGTCTGTTGTTTATATATAATTGTTAAAATTTTGAAAAATGGTCAATAGTTGTTAAAATTCTGAAAAATGGTCAATAATTGTTAAAATTTTGAAAAATGGTCAATAATTGTCAAAAATTTTAAAAATTTTTGAAAAATGGTAAAGATTTTTGAAATACTGTCAAAAATGATCAAAATTTTGAAAAATTATCAAAAATGGTCAATAATTGTTAAAGATGGTCAATAATTGTTAAAATTTTGAAAAATGGTCAATAATTATCAAAAATTTTGAAAAATTATCAAAAATGGTCAATAATTGTTGAAAATGGTCAATATTTGTTAAAATTTTGAAAAATGGACAATAATTGTTAAAATTTTGAAAAATGGTCAATAATTATCAAAAATTTTGAAAAATTATCAAAAATGGTCAATTGTGAAATTTTTGGAAAATGGTAAAGATTTTTGAAATACTGTCAAAAATGATCAAAATTTTGAAAGAATGGTCAATAATTGTCAAAAATGATCAAAATTTTGAAAGAATGGTCAATAATTGTCAAAAATTGTTAAAATTTTGAAAAATTGTCAAAAATTTTGAAATATGGTCAAGATTTTTGAAAAATTGTCAAAAATGGTCAATAATTGTCAAAATTTTTGATAAATAGTCAAAAATAAACAATTATTGTCAAAAACTGTAAAAGTTGGTCAAAAATTGTTGAAATTTTGAAAAATGGTCAATAATTGTCAAAAATTTTGAAAAATTATCAAAAATGGTCAATAATTGTTAAAGATGGTCAATAATTGTTAAAATTTTGAAAAATGGTCAATAATTATCAAAAATTTTGAAAAATTATCAAAAATGGTCAATAATTGTTGAAAATGGTCAATATTTGTTAAAATTTTGAAAAATGGACAATAATTGTTAAAATTTTGAAAAATGGTCAATAATTGTCAAAAATTTTGAAAATTTTTGAAAAATGGTAAAGATTTTTGAAATACTGTCAAAAATGATCAAAATTTTGAAAGAATGGTCAATAATTGTCAAAAATTGTTAAAATTTTGAAAAATGGTCAATATAATTGCCAAAAATTTTGAAAAATTATCAAAAATGGTCAATAATTGTTAAAGATGGTCAATAATTGTTAAAATTTTGAAAAATGGTCAATAATTGTCAAAAATTGTCAAAATTTTGAAAAATGGTCAATAATTATCAAAAATTTTGAAAAATTATCAAAAATGGTCAATTGTGAAATTTTTGGAAAATGGTAAAGATATTTGAAATACTGTCAAAAATGATCAAAATTTTGAAAGAATGGTCAATAATTGTCAAAAATGATCAAAATTTTGAAAGAATGGTCAATAATTGTCAAAAATTGTTAAAATTTTGAAAAATTGTCAAAAATTTTGAAATATGGTCAAGATTTTTGAAAAATTGTCAAAAATGGTCAATAATTGTCAAAATTTTTGATAAATAGTCAAAATAAACAATTATTGTCAAAAACTGTAAAAGTTGGTCAAAAATTGTTAAAATTTTGAAAAATGGTCAAGATTTTTGAAAAATTGTCAAAAATGGTCTAATAAGAAAAAAATGCTTAAAATATTCCGAGGGTCGTGAACCTTACCGAATCCGTCTTTGATTCAGACAGTTTAAAATAATGCAATATACTCTCTTTCTCTCCCGTCTTTCTCTCTTTCTCTTCCTGCTCTCTCTCTCTTCCATATCTCTCTCATTTAGAAAGTAACTATTATTCCGAAAAAAATAAAATTTAAGAACGAATTAGATCTGCCGGGAAATCAAACTTGACCCTTGAATCTAAATAAAGCCGGTAACTATTATTCCAACAAAAAAAATTTTTTCCCATGAGTTAAACGGTACCCAGGTATCGACACCCAGAGTAAAAATATTTGTACTAGCATAAAATTAAAATATTATAATCCACTTGAATATCAATTTAATATGAAACTACTGAGAACCAAAAGCATAAAATAATTCGAGAATCCACTAATAATTTATATCAGTTAATTACTATTTAATAAACGCTGTAAATAAAATTCGAAATCAAATTACAGTTCACAAATCTTTATTTCCACATAAAAGAAACAAATAAAAAAAAACCAATTTCAATCCAACAAGAAAAGAAAAAAAATAGCCGGTCGGAAAATTTTCAAAACCATACATTTTACAATTTAATATTAAGCGGCGGTACGGAAAGTTTCGAATACACAGTTTATTTGTAAAAATGATTTACCTTATAAAATACAGCTTCCACACACAATCTTAATGCACTAAATTTTCACAATACGGTTTATCGGTTTTCGGAAGAAAGTTGAGCGAAGAATCACGAAATACTAATTGAGAGCCGGAATGAATCAGAGAGCCCTCTTCTATCAATTGTTCGCTAATTTATATCCAAAATTCTAGTTACATTTTTCGGCCGTAGCCGTGGTGAGGGAATTAAACGTGAAATTTATCTACTTACAACAAAAAGTTGTATCTATACTGAATGGCTTCGGCTTTCATTAAAATGGTGTATATACCGGACGTCCCTTCAGTTGAAAAATTTAAATATCGGAAATGAATCAATTGTGTATGGTAGAATTTGGATTTGCGTAACTCGGACTTATACTAAAATATACAACGGTAATAACGAAAAAAATCAATGCGGTAGTAGAAAGGGTTGTAAAGTAACGAGTTATATACACCCTTGGTGGTAAAATAAAATATATTACGGAAAAAAATAAAAATTAAACTTGCAAAAAAAATAACTCGTTACAATACCTTCAAACTGGAATAGATAACTTATACTCTGTTTATACTTGGAATAAAGAATACCTCTATTGTAGAACGCAATAGTGACCCGAATACCGAGTTATACCTTACCGACGAAAGATCTAAAAACATGACATTTTTTCGTACAAAGAATATACATTTCCACTTTTCCTTTCTTTGCCTCTTCTAATCGATACATAAGTAGATACTTCTCGACAAGAATAGAGCATTTTAATTCTGTCGCATGTCAACTGTAGAAATGGGTCATTGTCGATGCCGTTGAAAAACCGCTTTTCATAATAAATTTCAGTCATTTGTTAGCCTTTCTATCTACCTCTATTTACTATACAAACGTAGATTAGTTATCGGTTTTTTTTCTAATAATATTTATAACGTAGTTTTATTACCGTGTGTCGTGGTTTGGTGATATGAACTTAAAAAGAAAAATAAATGGATTAAAAGGTTAGTTTTAATTGAATTTGTATTATAATTGAGTTCATTACAATATTGCACCATCACCATCAGTAAGAGGCATAGAGACCTTTTCGTTAAAAAATGTTCGATTTTGATGAAAATATAGTAGAAGGTAGCCTTGATAGTCACAAACCATGAAAGAAAATTTCAAATTAAAATATTGGAAATTTTTCGAGTTATGACGTTTTTCCGGTAAAATACACTTTTTTTGGGAGGTGGAAAAAGACATTATTTCGATTTCCGGCTAAAGTTGAGGTTCTAGAAAAAAAGTTAAGTAAAAAAGTTGTAGATCTTGGAAAAATCTAGAACTTTTTCATTGGTGACTTTTTCAGATAACCTCAAAATTAGCTCGAAAAACGCAAAAAACTGCATTTTTCGTTCTTTATTTTTAGTTTCGTTAAAAAATGTCCGATTTTGATGAAAATTTAGTAGAAGGTAGCTTTGATAGTCACAAACCATGAAAAAAAAATTCAAATTAAAATATTGGAAATTTTTCGAGTTATGACGTTTTTTCGGTAAAACGCACTTTTTGGGGGGGGGGGGGGGGGGTGGAAAAAGACGTTATTGCGATTTCCGGCCAAAGTTGAGTTCCTAGAACAAAAAGTTGATCATAAAAGTTATAGATCTTGGGAAAATCTACAACTTTTACATCAGTGACTTTTCCACATAACCTCAAAATTAGCTCGAAAAACGCAAAAAACTGCATTTTTCGTTTTTTATTATTAGTTTCGTTAAAAAATGTTCGATTTTGATGAACATTTAGTAAAAGGTAGCTTTGATAGCCACAAACCATGAAAAAAAATGTCAAATTAAAATATTGGAAATTTTTCGAGTTATGCCTTTTTTTCGATAAAAAACACTTTTTTGGGGGGCTGGAAAAAGACATTATTGCTATTTCTGTCCAAAGTCGATATCGCTCATCACTATAGATAACGCCACTTGCCGCTACCACTAAAAATCCCGTATCGCAAGGTATCGATCCACTACAAATTTATCGATACTTGGAATGCATCGAAAAGCATAGTATCGATACAAAATATCGAGTATCGGAAGTAAAAGTATCGATACATATAGGTCTCATCACAGTTATGTACAGCCAGTGAACGATCCGTGGATTTAGTCCCCATGTCTTTCCTATCGCCCGTTTGGCAGCCATTAAGGCCATTTTCCCTTTATTGGTTTTGTCGTCTAGGTGTGAATTCCAGGTTAGTTTCGCGTCCACAATAAAACTTACAGTAAGTTTAAACCCAACTGTGGAAATAGCATCATTTGGAAAAGATAATAATAGAATATAATGAGACACCCTGTATATTGAATGAGTTTGTTAGATAAGAAACATCGCGCTCGTTATTTTGTTTACATCTTGTAAGAGGAATATGTGAGATGGGAATCTACTAGTAGTTGTTGTTCTCAGGTGTTTGTTTAGATTCTTATGCAATCTCGAAATGATGTTAATATAAAATTATTTAAACAATTAATATAAAATTATTGCAAGTGTACGAGGTGATTAACCTATTTCTTTATGAAAATATGCGTTACGTTTAGTTAACAAATTCGACTTACTTTCTATCGACTGAATCTCTAAGAATGAATGGGAAGGAAAACAATGACTTGAATTTTGATTCTAATTAAAAAAAATGATCTCATTATCTGATGATTTATATAACTGCCAGAAAGAATGCTTTTGCAAGTATAGAGATTAAAATCAAGTTGAATGTTTTTAATTAAACATTGATTATTAATAATTTTACTTCACAAGATACATTATTTAATCCAATTAAAAAGAATTTAGTAACATGGGATATTTGTTGTGCAGTTTTGCCTTTTATAGTGTAAGATTAAAAAATGATAAAGTTATAATAAAACTCGATAATAATACTGTAAGATTCAAAGAGGACCAAATTAAATAATACTCGATAAGAAAAATTTATTCTCTTCAATGTCACGGTTACACATAGACTAACTATTCCCAATCATCCCATGTCCAAATAAGCCACTCCACTTTTCAGAACCCCCAATCTGTCCCCTCTACCCCTTTAATCTTGACCGCCTGTACGTGTTACGACAGATGAGATAAACTATATACAAGACTTGGTTCAAAAGCAAAGTGATTTGTTAATGGGACTTGTCTAATAAATATAATACGCTAGAATATGAAATCTAAAAATACAACTATCTGAATTTACTCTTTTCAATACGACGGCTATGTATATACTAAATATTCCAAAATACTCCCATTCAAAACACTTCCCTTTTCAGAACCCTTAACTTGTCCTGTCTCCATTTTAACCTTGGCCATGTGTATTTGTTAGGAGAGATGAAATAAACTAAACTCGGTTCAAAAGTAAAGTGACATCTTTGTTAATGGGACTTGTCACCGTACACTAACAAGACTAGTAGTCCAACTCACCCTTTAGGTATTTGATGTCGTGTTATAAAGTAAAGCTGCTGCCCACAGAAAAAAAAATTATTCTACGACACATTTAAAATTTTGACTGGTTCCTGAATATTTGAGTCTTGGTCAATATATTTAATCCAATCGTCTAACAGTTTCAAATAAAATATTTTTTCTACAGTCGCTCGTAAAATGACTAATTACTATATTCAAATGAAATCGTAAAGTCGACAAATGCCAAGGATTCTTACTTTACGCTCTAGCGCAAAAAAGGAATCTTTTTCGCTCGCTTATTTAATCAAACCACGCCCTCCAAATTAACTCTGGTCAATAATTAACAATACATTAACAAAATTATATGAAAATTGTCAAAAATTTTGAAATATGGTAATAATTGTCAAAAACTGTTAAAAATGGACAATTTTTGTCAAAAACTGTCAATAATTGTCAAAAATGGTCAATAATTGTCAAAAATGGTCAAAAATTTTCAAATATTGTCAAAAATGGTCAAAAATTGTCAAAAATGGACAATTATTGTCGAAATTGGTCAATAATTGTCAAAATTTTTAAGAAATTGTCAAAAATGGCCAATAATTGTCAAAAACTATCAAAATTGGTCAAAAATTTCCAAAAAAGGACAATTATTCTTAAAAATTGTCAAAATTTTGGAAAATAGTTGATAATTGTTTTTGAAATATGGTCAAAAATGGTCAAAAATTTGGAAAAATGGTCAATCATTTTGAAAAATGGTCAAACATTTTGAAAAACTATCAAAAATGGTTAAAAATTGTCAATTATTTTTAAAAACTGTCAAAAATGGACAATTATTGTCAATAAATGTGAAAAATTGTTAAAATTTTGAAAAATGGTCGATAATTGTCAAAAACTATCAAAAATGGTCAATAATTTTGAGACTTTCAAAAATTTTGAAAAAAAGTCTAAAATGGTCAAAAACTATCAAAAATGGTTAAAAATTGACGAAATTGGTCAATAATTGTCAAAATTTTTGAGAAAGTGTCAAAAATGGCCAATAATTGTCAAAAACTATCAAAATTGGTCAAAAATTTCCAAAAAGGACAATTATTGTTAAAAATTGTCAAAATTTTGAAAAATAGTTGATAATTGTCAAAAATTGTTTTTGAAATATGGTCAAAAATTTGGAAAAATGGTCAATAATTTTGAAAAATGGTCTAAAACTATCGAAAATGGTTAAAAATTTTCAATTATTTTTAAAAACTGTCAAAAATGGACAATTATTGTGAATAAATGTGAAAAATTGTTAAAATTTTGAAAAATGGTCGATAATTGTCAAAAACTATCAAAAATGGTCAATAATTTTGAGAAATTGTCAAAAATGGCCAATAATTGTCAAAAACTATCAAAAATTCTCAAAAACTGTAAAAATTAGTACATAATGGTTAGAATTTTTAAAAATAGTTGATAATTGTCAAAAACTATCAATAATTTTGAAAGATTATCAAAAATTGCCAATAATGGTCAAAAACTATCAAAAATGGTCAAAAACTGTCAAAAATGGACAATTATTGTTAAAAATTGTCAAAATTTTGAAAAATAGTGGATAATTGTCAAAAATTGTTAATGTTTCTAAAAAATTGTCAAAAATTTTGAAACATGGTCAATAATTGTCAAAAATGGTCAAAAATTTGGAAAAATGGTGTAAAATTTTGAAAAATGGTCAAAAACTATCAAAAATGGTTAAAAATTGTCAATTATTGTTAAAAACTGTTGAAAATCGACAATTATTTTGCCAAAAACTGTCGAAAATAAATGGTTAGAAATTGTCATCATTTTGAAAAATGGTCAAAAACTTGGAAAAATGGCCATTAGTTTGAAAAACTGTAGTGTACGGTGGTCTTGTCTAATAAATATAATACGCTGGAAATATGAAATATAACAATAGTATCAGTATAATTTTGTGCTGGGATAATAAAATATTTGGTAAAAAAGGGGATTGAGTTCAACTAGAAGATAACAAATTTCTTATAGAAATTCGGGCATCTACACAGAGTTGGCAAACTATGTACAAATTGTCACATTTGAATTTTATTTTAGGATTGTACATATGGCTTTTAAAGTGTAAAACTAAAAATATACTCTTGAGAATGGAATTTGTATAATTCTTGGATAAAAATAGAACACATCTGCCAAAGATATTGTGATGATGCAATATACAGGGTGTTCCACGTATTTATTATTGTTGTTATTTTAAGAAAACAAAAGCAGATTGCAAAGATTTAAAATAGGTGGTCAGTTATCGAGATTATGTCACGAATATTATTTGTACGTTCGTTGGATGTATCGTACACGCGCTGGAATGTCTAAAAGCGTGCCTGCGTTCTACTTTAATTATTGAAGTACTTAAGAAAACAAGGCCAAGCTAAAAAGACACGTACTGTACAAAAAATATCGTCCAATTTACTGGATATCGAGAAAAACAACAAATTTTCAAGTGATAAAAATATGTGGTATTAAAAAATCTCCATTTTCCCAGCTTTTATCAATGCTTCTTTATCCTTTACTCTTACTTCATTAATATATTTATTTATTTATTGACGGACATTTTAAAATTTTTAAATCTAATAAAATTCACATGTACCTCCAAAAACCATTATTATTTATCCTAAATAGAAATTTTTTCAAATGATCTTTTTCAAACTAGATCTTGAATAATGTAAATATGGTAAATTGTGCCTATTCTTCATTCAACCCTCAACTTACATTTTCAATACCTCAGTTCGATCTGTATTTTATTTCTATGTACTTTTTCATTATTTTTATCTTCGTCATCAATAGTAACTTTTACCTCTTTTTGTGCCTTTCATTAATTTTATTTTCCTTCCAACTACCGTTATCCTCCTTCAGCTCATCCTTACTCTTTTGTAGTCCTTAAACCTTATACACACTATTTTGCTTCCTAATCAAGACCCTTCTACTATTCATCCAACAAATTCATAATAACTGTCCAAAAAGGGTTAAAAATTGTAACTAATTTTGAAAAACAATCAAAATGGTCAACATTTTTTAAAAATCGTTAAAAACCATAAAATATTTGAAAGCTTGTCAAAAATGGTAAATAATTGTCAAAACTTTTAGAAAAATTGTCAAAAATTCTCAAAATTGATCAATAATTGTCAAAAATGGTCAATAACTGTCAAAAAAATGGTCAATAATTGTCGAAACTTTTAGAAAAATTGTCAAAAATTTCGAAAAATGGTCAATAATTGTCAAAAATCGTTAAAAACTGTCAAAATATTTGAAAAAATGGTCAATAATAATTATTAAAAATTTTGAAAAAATGGTTAATAATTGCCAAAATATTTTCAAAAATTGTCTAAATATTTGAAAAATTGTCAAAAATGTTCAAAAATTCTCAAAATTTTGAAAAAATGGTTAATAATTGCCAAATATTTTCAAAAATTGTCTAAATATTTGAAAAATTGTCAAAAATATTCAAAAATTCTCAAAATTGATTAATAATTGTCAAAAATGGTCAATAATTGTCAAAAAAATGGTCAATAATTGTCGAAACTTTTAGAAAAATTGTCAAAAATTTCGAAAAATGGTCAATAATTGTCAAAAATCGTTAAAAACTGTCAAAATATTTGAAAAAATGGTCAATAATTGTCAAAAATTATTAAAAATTTTGAAAAAATGGTTAATAATTGCCAAAATATTTTCAAAAATTGTCTAAATATTTGAAAAATTGTCAAAAATGTTCAAAAATTCTCAAAAGTTTGAAAAAATGGTTAATAATTGCCAACTATTTTCAAAAATTGTCTAAATATTTGAAAAATTGTCAAAAATGTTCAAAAATTCTCAAAATTGATTAATAATTGTCTAAAATTGTCAATCATTGTCAAAAAATGGTCAATAATTGTCAAAACTTTTAGAAAAATTGTCAATAATTTCGAAAAATGGTCAATAATTGTCAAAAATCGTTAAAAACTATCAAAATATTTGAAAAATTGTCAAAAATTCTCGAAATTGATCAATAATTGTTAAAAATGGTCAATAATTGTCAAAAATGGTCAATAATTGTCAAAAATTTTAGAAAAATTGTCAAAAATTTCGAAAAATGGTAAATAATTGTCAAAAATCGTTAAAAACTGTCAAAATATTTGAAAAATTCTCAAAAATTCTCAAAATTGATCAATAATTGTCAAAAATGGTCAATAATTGTCGAAAAATGGTCAATAATTGACAAAAATCGTTAAAAACTGTCAAATATTTGAAAAATTGTCAAAAATGTTCAAAAATTCTCAAAATTCTGAAAAATAGTTGATAATTGTCAAAAATTGTTGGATCTTCAATAATGTAAATATGGTAAATTGTGCTTATTCTTCATTCAACCCTCAACTTACATTTTCAATATCTCAGTTCGATCTATATTTTATTTCTATGTACTTTTTCATTATTTTTATCTTCGTCATCAATAGTAACTTTTACCTCTTTTTGTGCCTTTCATTAATTTTATTTTCCTTCCAACTACCGTTATCCTCCTTCAGCTCATCCTTACTCTTTTGTAAGTCCTTAAACCTTATACACACTATTTTGCTTCCTAATCAAGTCCCTTCTACTATTCATCCAACAAATTCGTAATTATTAACTGAAAACATCAGTCACAAGCATGAAAGTGCAAATGATTATTAGTGTGCACCAATACTTCTCATTTGAATTAAACGTTGAAATGTTGCACATTTTGCTTAAATCATTAAACGCTTTTATCCAATCAGACACTCCTCATTAAATAATAATAATAATAATGCGTAAAGAGATAGTTACTTTGCCGCGAATTAACAAGGATACCGAATCAATGATTTTGATATTCTTTTTAACTATACAAATGAATGAAATTAAAGGATATCGGGTGGACCAAACAAAGAGTTCATAATACTGCATCTGATTTATTAAGGGTTTGTTACTTCTCCAATTAAGGAAAAATACAGTTTAGATTAGAGAAAATAGAGTCTGTATTAAAAACACACCCTCGTTCTCTTAAAATATTTGACCTAGATTAGATTAGTTTTGAAGAGGTTGCTAATTGTCCCATTCCACTGCGACCTTTCCAGATCTATTGTGGTCCTATGAAATTAGATTAGGTACATGTCCAGACCCACTCTTTTTATGTAGCCAATCAGCCTCCAGGCTGAACCTAGCTAGCTACTCATCGCCTAGTACTAGAAACTGCACATTTGCCAGGCAGTTGCACTGGCATAGCAGCTTTCTCCTCTACATGGCTTCGTCTGTTAACCCCATTAACTTTGCGTGGCTGTTAAGCTTACAGTGCCTTGTTAACATTACCGGCTACGGCCATTTCATACTCCCTTTCGTTGCTCCCATGACCCTCGTGCTATGGTACCCAGAGTACCGTGACCTTACCTAGTATAGTTATTTGCTTTTAACTCCTGGATAAGCCTTCGATGGTCAGCACTGTACGTATGTCTTGTGTGGCTATCTGTAGTGGTGGTAGATTCAGTAGGAGCTCCGTCGTAATTGTGGAAGTGATTTATGTCCCTTTGACGATAGAAGAGGATATACCGGACAAAAAATTAACAACAAGGTCTAGACTGGTGGAAAACAGCAAAGAATCCCTTAACAGGCTGGCAACATGAGGGGATTGCGGGTAATGAAATGGTGGACCAGTTAGCTAAAGAAGGTTCTAAAGGATATTTCATAGGTCCGGAACAGTTTTGTGGAATCACAAAAGATTGCTTAAGAGGGGAAATCGGGAACTGGTTAAATAGGGAACACCAACTCAAATGGAGGTTGACACAAAAGCACCTCCATACAAAGCTAGACAAGGAACTCTCAACCAGGCTATTGAAACTGGGTAAGAAACATTTGAAGACAATTACCAACCAGTGGCGGCTCGTGAACTTTTTAAGAGAGGAGGCTGGACATAAAAATTGTTGAAAATTGTCAAATTTTTTGAAAAATGGTCAAAAATTGTCAAAATTTTGAGAAAATGGTCAGTAATTATAAAAAAAACTGTCAAAAATGGTCAATAATTGTTGAAAATTGTCAAAGTTTTTGGAAAATGATCAAAATTTTTGAAAAAATGTCAAAAACTCAAAAGTTTTAGAAAATTGTCAAATATGGTCAATAATTATCAAAAATGGTCGAAAACTTTTGTTAAAAATGGTTAATAATTGTCAAAAATGGTCAATAATTGTCAAAACTTTTAGAAAAATGTCAAAAATTATTAAAAATTGGTCAATGATTGTCAAAAATGGTCAATAATTGTTAAAAATTATTAATTTTTAAATATGGTCAATAATTGTTAAAAACTGTCAAAATTTTGAAAAAATGGTTAATAATTGTTAAATATTTTCAAAAACTGTCAAAATATTTGAAAAATTGTCAAAAATTGTCAAGATTTTTGAAAAATGGTAAAAAATTGTCCAATTTTTGTAAAAATGGTCAATTGTCAAAATTTTTAAAAAATGGTCAACATTTTTGAAAAATTGTCAAAAACTTTCAAAAATGGACAATTATTGTCAAAATTCTGAAAAATAGTTGATAATTGTCAAAGATTTTGAAAAAATGGTCAAAAATAGTCAAAAATTTGGAAAAATGGTCTATAATTGTCGACAATTGTCAATAATTGTCAAAAATTTTGGAAAAAATGGTCATAAATTATCAAAAATTGTTAGAAATTGTCAAAAATAGACATTTATTGTCAAAAACTGTCCAAAAAGGGTTAAAAATTGCAACTAATTTTGAAAAACAATAATTGTTAAAATTTTTAAAAATGGTCAACATTTTTTAAAAATCGTTAAAAACTATAAAATATTTGAAAGCTTGTCAAAAATGGTCAATAATTGTCGAAACTTTTAGAAAAATTGTCAAAAATGTTCAAAAATTCTCAAAATTGATCAATAATTGTTAAAAATGGTCAATAATTGTCAAAAATGGTCAATAATTGTCAAAACTTTTAGAAAAATTGTCAAAAATTTCGAAAAATGGTAAATAATTGTCAAAAATCGTTAAAAACTGTCAAAATATTTGAAAAATTGTCAAAAATTCTCGAAATTGATCAATCATTGTCAAAAATGATCAATAATTGTCGAAAAATGGTCTATAATTGTCAAAAATTGTTAAAAATTGTCAATTATTGTTAAAAACTGGCAAAAATGGACATTTATTGTGAAAAACTCTCCAAAAACGGTTAAAAATTGTCATTACTTTGAAAAATGGTCAAATATTGTCAATAATTTTGGGAAAATTGTCAAAAATTCTCAAAATTGATCAATAATTGTCAAAAATTGATTGATCAGTAATTGCTATTTGCTGGATAAATTGGTGAGGAGGCCGAGCCTCCTTCGAGGAGCCGCCACTGTTACCAACCTGGTGACTGGACATTGCACCCCGAGGAAACTTCTGCACAAAATGGGCAAAGTTAGAGAACGTATGTGCATAGAATGTGAACTTGACGATGAAACACCTACTCCACATACTTAAAATCCCTCCAGTCAAACTAGTGGCCTGTATAGAAGACACGAAACTTCTGGAATGGAAGTAAATAACATGGGGAATGGTACAAAGATTCAGTTCAAGTGCCTGGGCTGCTGAAACGAATGAATGAAATGCCCCTTTGACCTAAAATTTTCCTTAGTTGGCACATATTTCAGCCCTTATAAAAATTTAAAACTAGTTGTTTTTGTAACTAAAAATGTTAACCTGAAAAAAAGTATGTTTATTGAATATATGGCGTGTATACCCCTTGTTGAGTACTTGGAATGCGTTAACAAACTATAAATAGATTTTGAATTGAATGCAACAGTAGAAGTATTTGGAAGGAAGAGAGCGTGACTACTTGAAATATTCATTACTCAATCAATTTTTCTGTTACAAACTTTCGCAGACATCCAGTAATACACTGTAAATTTCTATTATAATCTTTACCTATGATGAAAAAAAGCAAAGTTTTCAATTTTATTAGACTAAATTAAATACGTGTATCAGTTAATCTTCCCAAAATCTAATTATACGTTTCTTTTGTTTCAGACTGTCAGCAGTCGACCCAGGACTTGGTCGTCATACTCGAATATCCGTGCCAAAAATGTTCACGACTTCCTCAACATGAACAGCGCCGAAGATTTAGCAGTTTATAGAGATCTTCCTGAAACTTTCCATTCTCCAAGCCTCCAAAGACGAACTTTAGGCTGTAGTTACGATTTTCCAGAAAAGTCGAACAAAAAAGATAAGAAATGGTCGATAAGCAGCATCTTTCGGCGAAAGAAAAAAGAAGAAAGCGAAAGTAGCAGTGAGGATGATGTTCAGAAAAAAGGCTTCCTCGGTAGGAGAAAAAAGAAATCAGAAACCCGAAAAAAACGAACAGTTAAACCAGCAATACCATTCGATCACGTCGTTGTCCATCCTGGTTCCCGTAATTCGTTGAGTTACAATGGATATAACTACGGTGAAGATCCTGGTGTATTATCTGATCCAACTGCTGGATTTTCCCATTACGCTGGTAGAGCGTTACCGAAAATTCCTCCTCAGGAATCCACTCAAAAAAATAACGATCTGATTAAAACCAATTTCGTATCCGGTTCCGTGGATAGCGTGAGAAAAAGTAAACGAGGCCAAACTAAAGCTAGAGCTGAAGCGAGAAGAACTTCCTCAAGGAACAATACCAGCTCTGAAGAAGAATCTCAACACTCTAACTCTTCATTGCAAATTCGTAGCGAGGAAAATCTGAAACTCACCGAAAAACAATTTAACAAAAGATCAAGGGCAGCTAGAACTGAAAGATATTTAAAAAGACATTCTCGCGATGGCGAAAATCCACATAATTATTTAAGACTGTCTAAATCCGACGTAGAAAGTTCTGTTTTGAACTGGAAATATTCAGATGACAGTACCAGATCTCCCAGCAGAAGCCCGCTAGTACCTAAAATCCTTCCGCCAACGGATAGTAACCACAAATTATCATTTTCTAGTTTAAATTCTCAAAGTAGTAATATTTCTGGATTGTCTACTATACCTCCTGGTCATGGTACTCCAGGTAGATTTCGGGTTAGCAATTCTACAAGTAACCCATCATATAAACCACCGCAGTCTATGAACGATTATAATAACAGCATCAAGAAGATGATCCCGGAAAAATACTTTGCAGAACAGCGAAGTATTTCTTGTGACGCCAACATACATAAAGCTGAATTTTCACCGGACGTACTTCACGTGCAATTCCCTATCATGAGACCTAAACGGGGATTTAGAAACTTAAGTCTTGTAGATACTTCTCAAATAAATAATATGCGACATCCACCTCCTCCGCCACCAAGAGATCCGAGTAGATCATTTGGTTCGCATTATTTTGAAAGCGGTAGACCAAATACGTTCTATTTTGACAACTCGGCACATTTAAAATCGAAACCTTCCTTCCAAAACGATCATAGGAAATATAATTCTTTTAATTTACATCCCAATTATCGGTCAACTTCCGAAGACCAGTTGGTTAGAAATTCACTCAGCGTTCAATTGCAGTGCAGACCTTCGTCTACAACACCGGAACTGAATCGATCTCATAAATCGATAACGAAGAATGAAGAACCGAAAGTGAATAACGAAGAATTCAACTATTTAACAGATAAAAAACCAAGAAGTCGAAAACCTATTTTTATTAAACCAGGTACTAAAACAACTAACGATACGAACACTAACGATAACGCAGGTGGTCAAAAAGCTTTAAATTTCTGGAAAGAAATCGAACGACAGAATTCTTTAACTAAAAAATCCTTAACTAAGAATGTTAGCTCGGAAAGTCCGCAAATATTCACTAGTCACACACAAGTACAAACCAAAGTCTTCCATCCCAATTCTATTCAAAATGAAATACCCAATAAAACACCTAGTCCAGTTATTCCAACGAAATTTGAAGTAAAAGAAATACCGTTAAAAGATGAAAATACAATCGGTTCTGTCAGTAAAGAAGATATAAAACGTAAATCAGCTAATTTAGAAGAAGCACTGCACGAGTTAGAAGCTATATACAATAGCTTAAAGCTAGGAGACGAGGATTTACTCGAAAGAGCAGAACAACGAGAAAAGGAAAGTCAATATAAAATATTACAGGAACTATCGTATCCTAGTTATTCATCTCGAGGAGCTTTAAGTGATTCCAGTTTTAGCTATGAACCGTTTGACACCGTAGATTCACCAAGACGTAAAAGATTATCTAAGAAAAATAAAATCGATCTTAAACTGGATGATATGGCATTTAGAAAATTAAACAAAGACCGAGCTAATACCATAAACGATCCACAATCTGTTACGTCCCAAGTTAGCTATTTAATGAGATCACCAGTTTTTTCCAGAGAACATGAAACTTCAGATCCAGCTCTAACTCCAAGTGGTAGTAACGAACCGGATGTAACTCTAGACGACGTTGTTTATAGAAACGTTAAACATACAAATAGTTTATTAAAAGTAATAGAGCCTCAACCACCGTTCGGTATACCATTGGGACCAATAACTCCTGCCGCAAACAGTGACTATCTTCACGCTAAACCTGAAACTATTTATAAACCTTCTTTTAAACATAAAAAAATACCAGATGTAGTCAAAGATGATTTGGCGTTTCGAAATTTACGTAAAGATTCTAATAAAGGTCCAGCGTTACCTCCATTTTCGAACGAGGATTTTTGCAACAACAATTCAGATTCGTCTTTAAGTTATTTGAGAAAAAAGAGAGCTCAACGATCAATGTCCGCTAATATAGGAAGCATTCTGGGTAATCGTTCGGATAAAAGTGTTAATAATCCATTTAGAAGTGATAATGAAGATATTGAAAATGAATTTAAGACTTTGACTGACATAGCTGATGCCATGGAAATCGCAAGGAGAGTGTTAAAAGAAAAGGAAAATAAAATAACTGCTACGAAAAAAGCTTTTATGAGCGATACCGAAGCAAATTATATACAATTTAACGACGCTCACAAAGAAAGTAGATCGAATTTTTTGAACGGATTAAAACATTCTATTGTACAACCTACTTCTCCGAGATTAGGAAATATTGTAAGTTCAAAACCTCCTAGAGGTTTAACTCCCGAACGAAGACGATCGCCAAAAGAATCAACACCGATACCCATATCTCCTTTAGAAGACAAAAGATACGTTAACGACGAATCTACGTCTTCTTCCTTGGATGATTTACTGAACGCACTGGCCGAAGAAGCTAAAGAAACTACCGAACGTATAACCAAAGAATTAACGAAGCTGAGCGATGAAAAAGAGAAAGCAGATTCTTTGAATAAAAGGTTGTCTGATATAGATGCGGTTTCCAACCAGGCAAAAAAACTTTTAGAAAACGTGGTAGATAGTGCGAGTTGTATAACTGTAGAGAAAAACGAAGAGGAGCAAGTTAACCAGCTCGTTTCGCAACCTACCAATGTAGATTCCGCTACTTTAGTAATGTCTAGGTTTAAAGAAAACGAAGAAGAATGTGCCAAAGCCGAGTCTGAACACGATTACGAAAACCTAACTTCGGATAATGAAATAACCGTTGACAGAAATGAAACGAATAAAAGCCTTTCGCCGTTCGAAGAACACAAAGCCGAACTGATTGCAACTTTTCAAGAGCTTAAACAGCAAGTAGACGATATAAGTATTCCGATGAAAAGAGACGATGACGTTGTTAGAAATGCGAATGAGTCGACATCGAAAAAGGATTCGATTTACGATAATCTAGAAAATGACGTGGTTGCAGGTGAGAAACGGTGTGTAGCTTTGCCAGATAAAGAATGTGCCTTTTCTGTTAACACTAACCCAGTAGAAAACCGCCAGATTTTCACCTCTAGCTGTGATATTATTTTAAGGAAGCCATTTAATTTTAGTTTAGTAGAAGATTCCGAAACCAGTTCTGGGTTCCATTCGAATTGTTCTTGCGGGGATTATTTCAAATCTGATAGTGCCGATTCGAATACGAATTTGGATTCGTTAGAAAGTTTGAAATCGCCGAAATTAGTCTTAGAAACATCGAATAAAGTTAATCGATCGGATTTTCCTAAAAGTTCTAAATTAGTAATGAAATATACCAAGTCCGATTTAAATATCGATAGTATTCCGGGAAGTTCGCATGATCTAAGACCAAGAAATGTCGATGGAAGCGTTCTTGGCGATGATAAGAAACCGCGCGCTTCCTGGTACCGTGACCCTACAGTCATGGCATTTGCATGTTCCTCTGGTATTGCATGCGTTCACCAGTTAGCTTCATATGATTTATTTGCCGTTTTGAGTATTTTGTTGGCTGTTCTTTCATTCATCGCCGCACTATTTCTTTAATTGCTGTTTTTATTTAAATATTTTCTATACGTACTAAACATGTTTTTATTTATTTTGAATTCGTAGAAGACGCGTTAAAGTTCAAATATTTTATTCTGTTTTTCATTCAAAATTGACGAATTCACCATTGAATTTTATAATAATTGAGCCCTGAAAAGTTTTATTAATGGTAGGGTCACACATAACCGGACCGTGCCCGATCCGACTCCTGTACTCTTGAACCGTTCCTCTATATACTATTGGATTCTTGTAGATGCTAGTACTTGCAATAAAACCACAAAACTTTTCTATATGACTTCTATTGATTTCAAATAGTATACAACCAACAACACATAAACCAATAAAGAGGAGATAATTAAAAAGGCCTACCTGTACTCTTGAACCGTTCACCTATATACTATTGGATTCTTGTAGATGCTAGTACTTGCAATAAAACCACAAAACTTTTCTATAGGACTCCTATTGATTTCAAATAGTAAACAACCAACAATACATAAACCAATAAAGAGGAGATAATTAAAAAGGCCTACCTGTACTCTTGAACCGTTCACCTATATACTATTGGATTCTTGTAGATGCTACTACTTGCAATAAAACCACAAAACTTTTATATAGGACTTCTATTGATTTCAAATAGTATACAACCAACAATACATAAACCAATAAAGAGGAGATAATTAAAAAGGCCTGCCTGTACTCTTGAACCGTTCACCTATATACTATTGGATTCTTGTAGATGCTAGTACTTGCAATAAAACCACAAAACTTTTCTATATGACTTCTATTGATTTCAAATAGTATACAACTAACAATACATAAACCAATAAAGAGGAGATAATTAAAAAGGCCTGCCTGTACTCTTGAACCGTTCACCTATATTCTATTGGATTCTTGTAGATGCTACTACTTGCAATAAAACCACAAAACTTTTCTATAGAACTCCTATTGATTTCAAATAGTAAACAACCAACAATACATAAACCAATAAAGAGGAGATAATTAAAAAGGCCTGCCTGTACTCTTGAACCGTTCACCTATATTCTATTGGATTCTTGTAGATGCTACTACTTGCAATAAAACCACAAAACTTTTCTATAGAACTCCTATTGATTTCAAATAGTAAACAACCAACAATACATAAACCAATAAAGAGGAGATAATTAAAAAGGCCTGTCTGTACTCTTGAACCGTTCACCTATATACTATTGGATTCTTGTAGATGCTAGTACTTGCAATAAAACCACAAAACTTTTCTATATGACTTCTATTGATTTCAAATAGTATACAACCAACAATACATAAACCAATAAAGAGGAGATAATTAAAAAGGCCTGCCTGTACTCTTGAACCGTTCACCTATATACTATTGGATTCTTGTAGATGCTACTACTTGCAATAAAACCACAAAACTTTTATATAGAACTCCTATTGATTTCAAATAGTAAACAACCAACAATACATAAACCAATAAAGAGGAGATAATTAAAAAGGCCTGTCTGTACTCTTGAACCGTTCACCTATATACTATTGGATTCTTGTAGATGCTAGTACTTGCAATAAAACCACAAAACTTTTCTATATGACTTCTATTGATTTCAAATAGTATACAACCAACAATACATAAACCAATAAAGAGGAGATAATTAAAAAGGCCTGCCTGTACTCTTGAACCGTTCACCTATATACTATTGGATTCTTGTAGATGCTACTACTTGCAATAAAACCACAAAACTTTTATATAGGACTTCTATTGATTTCAAATAGTATACAACCAACAATACATAAACCAATAAAGAGGAGATAATTAAAAAGGCCTGCCTGTACTCTTGAACCGTTCACCTATATACTATTGGATTCTTGTAGATGCTAGTACTTGCAATAAAACCACAAAACTTTTCTATATGACTTCTATTGATTTCAAATAGTATACAACTAACAATACATAAACCAATAAAGAGGAGATAATTAAAAAGGCCTGCCTGTACTCTTGAACCGTTCACCTATATTCTATTGGATTCTTGTAGATGCTACTACTTGCAATAAAACCACAAAACTTTTCTATAGAACTCCTATTGATTTCAAATAGTAAACAACCAACAATACATAAACCAATAAAGAGGAGATAATTAAAAAGGCCTGCCTGTACTCTTGAACCGTTCACCTATATTCTATTGGATTCTTGTAGATGCTACTACTTGCAATAAAACCACAAAACTTTTCTATAGAACTCCTATTGATTTCAAATAGTAAACAACCAACAATACATAAACCAATAAAGAGGAGATAATTAAAAAGGCCTGTCTGTACTCTTGAACCGTTCACCTATATACTATTGGATTCTTGTAGATGCTAGTACTTGCAATAAAACCACAAAACTTTTCTATATGACTTCTATTGATTTCAAATAGTATACAACCAACAATACATAAACCAATAAAGAGGAGATAATTAAAAAGGCCTGCCTGTACTCTTGAACCGTTCACCTATATACTATTGGATTCTTGTAGATGCTACTACTTGCAATAAAACCACAAAACTTTTATATAGGACTTCTATTGATTTCAAATAGTATACAACCAACAATACATAAACCAATAAAGAGGAGATAATTAAAAAGGCCTGCTTGTACTCTTGAACCGTTCACCTATATTCTATTGGATTCTTGTAGATGCTAGTACTTGCAATAAAACCACAAAACTTTTCTATATGACTTCTATTGATTTCAAATAGTATACAACCAACAATACATAAACCAATAAAGAGGAGATAATTAAAAAGGCCTGCCTGTACTCTTGAACCGTTCACCTATATACTATTGGATTCTTGTAGATGCTACTACTTGCAATAAAACCACAAAACTTTTATATAGGACTTCTATTGATTTCAAATAGTATACAACCAACAATACATAAACCAATAAAGAGGAGATAATTAAAAAGGCCTGCCTGTACTCTTGAACCGTTCACCTATATACTATTGGATTCTTGTAGATGCTAGTACTTGCAATAAAACCACAAAACTTTTCTATATGACTTCTATTGATTTCAAATAGTATACAACTAACAATACATAAACCAATAAAGAGGAGATAATTAAAAAGGCCTGCCTGTACTCTTGAACCGTTCACCTATATTCTATTGGATTCTTGTAGATGCTACTACTTGCAATAAAACCACAAAACTTTTCTATAGAACTCCTATTGATTTCAAATAGTAAACAACCAACAATACATAAACCAATAAAGAGGAGATAATTAAAAAGGCCTGCCTGTACTCTTGAACCGTTCACCTATATTCTATTGGATTCTTGTAGATGCTACTACTTGCAATAAAACCACAAAACTTTTCTATAGAACTCCTATTGATTTCAAATAGTAAACAACCAACAATACATAAACCAATAAAGAGGAGATAATTAAAAAGGCCTGCCTGTACTCTTGAACCGTTCACCTATATACTATTGGATTCTTGTAGATGCTAGTACTTGCAATAAAACCAAAAAACTTTTCTATTGATTTCAAATAGTATACAACCAACAATACATAAACCAATAAAGAGGAGATAATTAAAAAGGCCTACCTGTACTCTTGAACCGTTCACCTATATACTATTGGATTCTTGTAGATGCTAGTACTTGCAATAAAACCACAAAACTTTTCTATAGGACTTCTATTGATTTCAAATAGTATACAACCAACAATACATAAACCAATAAAGAGGAGATAATAAAAAAATAAACTAGTAGTGCACGATCGTGACTCTGTTTTGACTCTGAAGGAGTACAACCTTTATTCTTAACAGTATAACAATAAATTAACACATATAAGGTGGGCGAAATGAGTAAGTAAATTCAGGTAACAAATCAAAATAATAATATCAACACAAATATAAGAAATATTAGGAATGGCTTATCTGTTTTCCCCGAAGTAGGTTCTACGTTGACTCTGTGGTTTGCAAGACCCTTACGGTATGCTTCACTCAGGCTCTGTAATAAGCTGCTTAGCTCTCTCTATCTATACCCAGCTAAACTACAACAGGCTCCCTACAGTTCATAAGGATACTAATTGAAATCAGTTGATCTGCAGGATTCGGTACCAGTTCTAATGGTACTACTAAGTCAGTGGGCTTTCCAGCAATATGAATTTGTCTAAAACTCGTGGTCTCGTTTACTAGGTAGATTCGGTGAAGAACTTGGATTCCAAAGTATAAGAAGATCTTCATGCGGTCGATTCAAATCCCATCAAAGGAAAAGACAATTTTCTTAAATTCAATCGTGTAACTCGTACACACACCCAAAGAAACGTCTGCAGTGTAACAATGGCTTAATCCTTCGATGTAGATATAGAATATAAACTCAATTCCAATAAAATATGCCACATGCACTATTACCGACATGAACAACTTCTCTTCAACTCAACATGAAAGTCACTCCCACAGGTTACAGGAAGTTCTTTCTTTTTGTAATTCGAAACGTCAATTCATCCATCGAATAATTTGGTCGCTAGAAGCGCTGTTCACAGTCGTGGGTATGGGAAAAATTTCACATTGTTCAATAGTATGACATGTTGAAAATACCTCAAATTTATTAGAAAGTCTTCTAAGAATCCTACTAGGCTTATACATACTTTTCCCGTACAGTTTCTGTTTCAATAAGCTATATCTAGAAATTGTTGAAACCCAATAATATAAAATCACTTCGACCATGAACGAACATACATCCCATTCAACCATTCTACCAACTTTACAGGTGTTAGATGTTGGTTGCCCACCCTACAAATTCCTACTGATAGGTGCGCTTAAAGTCACATTAGTAAAATTTGATTAAACTGAAAGATTTTCGATGTTGCATAAACATCAGGATTGAAAACGGTGCGGTTATGTGTGTTCCGACCTTAAGTAGTAATTTAATAAGAGTTATATAAGGACCGATATATAAGTATTTTTAGTTCTCTAAAACAAAGTACCACTTTTAGACTGATTTTATTTAACGCCTTGTGTTATAGAATATACTGTGTGTTCCAGGAGTTCGCGCTTGGGAGATCATAGAGGGACCAAAAATAATGATATTACTTTATATTAATTTTGTACAAGATTCCTTTCGTTAACGAATTATAGGTCTCTAAATAACTGTAGAGGCATATAGTTCGTTAACGAAAGAACTAAGGCACACATTATATATGAAGTACTATCATTTTTCTTAGCACCTCTATTAACTTCCCAGCTTATGGCACACCCTATATTATAAAAACTTTTTTGCTCATCACATATTTTCCCAAAAATGTTTTCTTCAATCTTCCTGTATTTACCGTTGACTCGATATTTTGACACGGATAATTTTCTGTTTTTTCTTTCTTTCTCATATTTTTGTGAAGTTGATATTTGTCGTTTAGTCTTAATGGAGATTTCTGTGTTAGGGCACATTGGTACATTGTCGTATGCTTTCTGTGTATCAACAAAAGATCTTATCCGTACTGTGATTTTCCTTTCTGGAAAACAAGCATTTACTGTCTAATTATTGTATAGAAAATAAATATTACAAAAAGCACAATATGTATTTATATATTTTTTTTAATTAACTTGCCCAGTTAGACCAGAGCTGAAGCCTTTGAAAATGGTAAAAAGTGAAAAAAAAAATTATAGTAGGATGAAACCCATTGGAAAAGGAAGAGAATACGACAAAAATGAAAGGAAAAATAATTTACGGGCGATCTGAGGTAGGGAAGTGGTAGGGGGTGAGTTTTTAAGGGTAAAAAACGGTTTATCTCGACAAGTCCTATGGAAAAAAGTTAAAAAGAAAAGTTGTAGGTAATATAAAGATCTACAACTTTTGTGGTTACACTTTTTTACATAACCTAAAAATTCATGTGAAAAATTCAAAAAACCAAGTTTTTCGTTTTTTACTTTTATCTCTTACAAAAAAATTTATTTTTTTTGCGAAATTTGCTGAAAACTTACCTTTTTATGTCCCAAACACACTGTAATTTGTTTGATTTAAAATACATATTTTTTCTCTTTATTTTGACTCAATATCCTAATACCCTAATTTTCAATCGAAAATTCTCACGTCAAAATATCAGCTTTTTCAAAAAACTCGGTGGGCTTTTTGTTCGTTGAAATCTCTACTTTCTGATGGTAAAAAAAATTATTATGGTAAATCTTATCAGAAAATGCAAAGAAACGAAAAATACTCGAATTCCAAATTTTAAAAAAATATTTTTGTACAATTTTGAGCTATTTCTTAAAATAGTATCGTAAATTCGTTATTAGACGATAAAAATTTGTCAAATTTTGCTAATATTTTTTTTAAAGATGCAAACAAAGAAGATATAAAAAAATGGATTACAATTAATCAAATCTATTTATAAATGTAAAAATAATAATATAACACTGAATCAATCAAGATTTCGAAAATATCAATTGGCAAAAATTAAATCATCTTTAATATTGGCAAATCTCCCACCCACAGAAGGTGCAGCAGAACAACATTGTTAAAGGGCATATTCAGCTTCAAACTTGGCTGGGTAAGGAACTGACAGCAACATATTGGGGCTGGAAGCAGATAAACCGTTTTTTACCCTTAAAAACTCACCCCCTACCTCAGATCGCCCGTAATTTTTTTTCCTTTCATTTTCGTTGTATTCTCTTCCTTTTCCAATAGGTTTCATTTTACTATAATTTTTTTTTTTTTCAAAAATTATCGGCCCTGGTCTAAGTAATAAAAAATCCAAGTGAAAATATTGTTGGTATATTTAGATTAGCGTTCTTTTTAAAAATAAAAAATAACCTTGCAATAACAATTAAGGTTTTTTTTTGAAATTGAATAATTGAATGAACAGAAAACCACAAAATATTATTCTGAAGCTAACTAAATAATGATAATTTCTTTACTAAATAAAGCAGAACTGTTTGTGTGAATATTCTATAGAATATTTCTGATCCTGCGTACAAATTTTCATTCAGATTTTGTACATTTGTTTACTGTATATTACAAAGAATTTAGGAATCTGTAATTTTATATTGTTTATATTTACTTTGACGGATCAATAGAATTGTTAATGTAAAAAAAATATACGATTTAATGCCAAATAGTAGTTGTTAAGTTGTACTTAATTTCAATTTTGTAAAACTTTTATTTATTTCTACAATAAAAATTTAGATTCAGAAGTTTGTTTGTATTCCAACTGAAACTATATTATAGAAAAAATACTCCTTGACACATACTTTTCGAGCACTCTCTTAACGGCTGTTACCTAATTAGCAGCTAAACATAAAATACGTTCATCACATAAAACAATCAATATAATTTATAATTCTTAATTACTTAGATATTTTCCTCAATAGATAAAACCATAGTTTCAAAATTATTATTTAATGTAATAATTTAATTTTTACTACCCACACCTGTAAGTGGATTTTTTTTTAAAAGTAGAGAAAATGTTGAGAACTGCTTAATTCGCGTGCAAAATAAGGGTGTCCAGAAACTCTCCTGCCAAACGGAAACTACAGTTACTAGAGGTGATTTTAAGTCGATTTAGCTCAAATTACCTTAATCCGAAAATGCTTCCTAACGGAGCTACAGCCCTTTGAAGAAGAGGTAATTTGAGCTAAATCGACTTAACAACACCTCTAGTAACTGTAGTTTCCCTTTGGCAGGAGAGTTTCTGGACACCTTGTATATATTAAATCAAGCTCTTATTTCGGAGAGTCAACTTGATATTTAGTAATGTTTCGTCGGACCTGTGGATGGAGAGGCGTAGTGTGTGTTTTCTTAATGTCTAATTTCTCCACCCACAATCCGATGGAATGGTAGAAAGAACTATATGCCAATATCTTCCAATGTTCGTCTCTGTTAACCAAAAAGACTGGGACACTTTAGTTCTTCTATTTCTGCTAGCTCTCAACACGAATCAACCGGTTATAGTCCATCTATGCTAGTCATTGGCAGAGAAATGAAGCTTCCCCATGATCTTCTTTCCGGAAAACTTCCTCTTGGTAAAGAAGCAAATATGTACAAATAAATCTTGAAAGAAAAATTGGAAAAGGTCCACAATTTTGCTGGTGAACGTTTGAAGCTCTTCAACGATAAGGTGAAGGCTAGACTCGAGAGAGGTGACCCCGTATGGCTCTTCAATCCTAAGCGCAGAAAAGGTTTGTGCCAAAAACTGCAACGAATCTGGTAAGGCCCCTTACTGTTGGCTTCAACCAGACCCCAGCAGTCAGATTATTCGGGAGCAATGTTACGTCGGATCTGTGGGTGGAGAGGCGTAGAAATAAAGAAAATTTAAGAAAGTAAAAGGAGTAACAGTATGCAGGAATATATTCACTGTTTGCAGGAAATTTGTCTTACGATGGGGAAGAAGGATTGAACGCCTAAAACTAGAATGAATGGTAACTTTCTAAGAAAATGCGGCTTCTAGAGCTGCACAAGATATGAGGTAGAGTTACCTCACAGAAAGGATTAGCAAGACTCGGGGTCAAAAGTCTAGGGACAACAGAAGGAGCTCACTAGGAAATGATACGAGCCCTGACTCAGTGAAGTTCACCAAATCCTCCAAAAACTTGTCATACGGCCAAAAAAGTCAGTCAAGATTTTATGATCGAACACAATATTTTGAATTGGACGTCTAATAGTCCAGATCTATCGCCGATTGAAACCTTGTGGCATATAATGAAGAAAAAGCTACGAGTAAATTCCGCAAACGTTTTCCAGTGCTGCGGAACCGTCTCCAAGAGATTCGGAACGGCTTTACACCAGATGTCTGCTGTGATGTATTTTGGGCATTACATAAAGAATTAAATTCATTGAAATTATCTATTATTAATTAATTCATTTAAGGTATTTATGTTTATAAAAACAATCTATTTAGTTATTTGTTATATCACGCGAGGTCACGAACGTGACAGTGAAAGGCCAGAGAACTATCACGTAACTGGATAGTTGACCTTGGGCAGTACGTATATATGCTGATGAAGTAGATAAGCGAACGGATTCAGAATAATTCATAAGAAACAGTCAGAGACATTCCGATCTATTCAGATACATTTAGTTATATTAAATGTAGTTCATCGATATCAAATCTAAAACTATGTTATACCGGTAACATGACCATCTTAAGTAACACATATGTAAAACTAGAGTAAATAGTTAAGTATACAATAAAGCTCATCCCAGTGAATACTGTAGTTTCCGTAAGTAGAGTATTCCATCAGGACCCGGGCTTCCACTAGTCCCTGTGGAACTCCGCATTACCGACATACAATACACTGCAATGCTAAGAGATATTTCTTGTCTTTTCCGAATTCAATATGGACTTCATATGGTTTCTTACATCGAGAATTTTTGTCACTCTCACTGAAGAATGATAAAATTGTGTCTCGAGTCTCGACATTTCCTTTGCCTGGTTGCATAAAAAAATTAATTGTGGTCGTTAATGAGCATGTCCTGTGAAAAAAACAAAAGATCAACGTACTTTAATACTATGACAGTAGCATTAACGATTTGATTATTCCAGTGCAATTACTAAACATAGTCACTCACATAATTATATGTATCTATACCGCTTGTTTATGTTCAAACGATGTGACGTACGTGAAAAATAAATAGGAAAAAATAAAAGTTTTTTGAGAATTTATTTTCAATATTTCGTTTAAAACAGTTGAAAACACTACCTTCGTATTGATAATATTTTTAGTAAAATAACGTCAAACGCCAAATATTATGGATAGTTTTTTGATATGCTGCCCAGTTAGATAAAGGAACGGTGCTTCTGGTATTTGGAATTAAATATATAAAGGTAGACTAGTAGATATAATAAGAGAGTACTGGCCCAGCCGAAATGCGCATGCCTTCCTGAAAAGCTCAAGACGGCACGTAACGATTGACGTCGGACGTGGTACGCGACGTTTGACGAGGCACGTGGCGTTTGACGTAGCACTTGACGTTTAACGTGGCATGACGTTGGAAGTGGTATGTGACGTTTGACGGGCATGCGCATTTACGCTGGGCCAGTACCCCCTTATTATATCTACTTATACTGAAAATTATACGATCAAAAGGTACATTCCGTGATTATAGTAACAAAAAGTTGAACAAAACTTTTCCTGCGAGAGCCATTTGTTTCTAAAATGTGACACATTATCTTGTGACACTCAGTATTTAAACGCGGTTTAATTTTTTCCTTCGGTCAATGTATGTTACTTACTATGAAATACAAATTAATATTTATGTTTTAATTTTCAAAACAAAAAGCACTTTCATTTAGCTTCTATGCTTTTACCATATTGAATGCTCACCTTAAAAGAATTTTTAATTGGCCCCTTTTTGTTTTTTTTTGCTCTCTGTATAATATAAGCTTTGCTCCAACTGGCGTTAGAACCGTTTTTGGTATCGTTCGCTCAAGTGCTGTATTCCTTTTACGAGGAGGACCTGCACTTCTTATTTTGGTAACATCTAACCTCACTTTTTGTAGACGAATGACTATACGATTTGTGTTGTGGGTTGTGGCACTGGCTTTGTAACGGTAAAAGGCGCTAATTTGTAACGGTCATCGCTCCAGCTTGAAGGGCTCCGGCTAGAGACTCCTCTCAAGGGTGATTCGACCCCAAGTTTATGTCGCACCATGATAACAGAAAGGTTGTAAAAATTTAGGGCGCCACTACCTTTTTGACGTCGATAAAAAAATACTAATGAATTTAAAAGAAAATAAGGCGGAAAAGGTAAAAACGCCTTTGTGGATATTACGAAAATATCAACTGGCAACACGGATTAGAGGGCTACAAACAGCTGCTCCTCTTTCACTTTCCAACTTATTGAAGTATCGTTCTTGGGTCTGCTTGGGACGGTATACAAACTGTACCTTTTGGAAGACGTGATAAAGTTGATTTGTGCATCCCAAATTCGAGTTTGCGCACTATACAGTACTGGAAACGATTCCAGTACGGTTCATAAATGCCAGTTGGAACAAACCTATTTTGTAATGAAGGAAGATTTTTTTATTTTGAAGGTGCATGTTAATCGAGATTATCGACTACAGCAATGTTTCATTTTATCAAGGCAACTTTTACCTTTATTTGCATATTTCGAACGATATAAATTAATAGAGCAAATATACACTAGTGACCCTGAACACTTCTTCGAGTGACGACGACGTTCTATCCAATAGTTTTGTAAAATAACGTATTTGTGTTCTAGTTTTATCTACTTTTCTACATCTACTTTTATTTCAGCCCAACCATTGCTCTATTGTCCAAGAAAAAAGTCCATTAAAGGCCGAAACTCCCTTTATAACACAGCACCTGACAAGGGTCGAGGGGTCAACTTGACGGTTGTGTATGGGTTCACTTAACGCATCGACACGGGATCAGCACCGCCGCGATACCCGACTATAGGCTTCCCTTTATATTGTACTGTACTAACCGAAATGTGCTGATAAGTGAGTGTACGACGTCGGCAAAGGATCAGCACAACACAAGCACGTCGTCCGCAAAATATTCTCTCTGAGAAATGTGTTGTGGTTGAGGCGTTGACGTGCCTTGTCGGTGCTGTGCTGATGTTGTTAGGTAGGCGTGCTTACATTTAAATACACATAAGAAATAAAATCTGCTGATGATGATTAGTCGCTGTTCCTATGAGGTGCTGATAAGTGAGTTTCGACCTTAAATCATAATTTTGAGTGAAGGTTTTGAATTTTTTTTTATAATTTACTTTTAAGTGTCTGTAAACGAAACATACATATGACTATGTTTCAACCCCCGGAGAGGGGTTGAAAATAAATAAATGAGGTGTTTTTTTGAAATTACAAAAGTTACAAAAAAAGTTTCAAATAAAAATTGTAAAGCTTTAAATTTTAAACCAAAATAGTCCCTATAATGTTTTCCCCAAATGACATTAGGGTGGCTAAAAGTTAACGGGTAGTTTTTTAAACTAAAAAATTATAAATCGTAGAAAAATTGAGATATTTGCAAACATTTTTCTTGTAATTACTCAGCACACCGTGAACTTTCATTTCAGAGGCAAAATTATTTTTTTAATTTGTTTATAACAAAGTTAGAACAATTTGAAAAAAAATTTGTGTTTTTTTTTATAAATTGAACATTTTCCCGTGAAACTTGGGGAAAAAACTTATGATTTAATGGACTTTTTTCTTAGACCATCTAATTGGAATTATCTTGGAATTTCTTTCTTCTTGGCGTATGTCATCAGAATATACAGTGAGCGACATAAGTAACTAACAAACACGTTGCAATTTATGTTTTTTATTGACACTCCCATTTAAACAAAAGGTGAGGGGCCGACGGACCGCCGACAGTAGCTTGCTTCTTATGCACCATAGAATGACCATTTTTCAAAAATTTTGACAATTATTGACCTATTTTGACAGTTTTGACAATTATTGATCATTTTTGACAATTTTTCAAAAATTTTGACCATTTTAGACCATTTTTCCAAATTTTAACAATTTATTGACCATTTTTGACAATTTTTGATCATTTTTGATAGGTTCAGACAATTATTGACAGTTTTTTATAATTATTGACCATTTTTTCAAAATTTTGGCAATTGTTGGCAATTATTGACCATCTTTTCAAAATTTTTGACAATTTTTGACTATTTTTCAAATTTTAACAACTATTGACTATTTTTGATAATTATTGACCTATTTTGGCAGTTTTGACAATTATTGATCATTTTTGACAATTTTTCAAAAAATTTTACCATTTTAGACCATTTTTCCAAAGTTTAACAATTTATTGACCATTTTTGAAAGTTTTTTATAATTATTGACCATTTTTCCAAAATTTTTACCATTTTTCAAAAATTTGGACAATTATTGACCATTTTTTCAAATTCTAACAATTATTGACCATTTTTGACAGTTTTGACAATGTTTCAAAAATTTTGACCATTTTAGACCATTTTTCCAAATTTTAACAATCTATTGATCATTTTTGACAATTTTTGAGCATTTTTGACAGGTTCAGACAATTATTGACCATTTTTGACAATGTTTCAAAAATTTTGACAATTTTTAACAATTATTGACCATTTTTGACAGTTTTTTATAATTATTGACCATTTTTTCAAAATTTTGACAATTGTTGACAATTATTGACCATTTTTTCAAAATTTTTGACTATTTTTTCAAATTTTAACAATTATTGACTATTTTCGATAATTATTGACCTATTTTGACAGTTTTGAGAATTATTGATCATTTTTGACAGTTTTTCAAAACTTTTGACCATTTTAGACCATTTTTCCAAATTTTAAAAATTTATTGACCTTTTTTGAGCATTTTTGACAGGTTCTGACAATTATTGACCATTTTTGACAATGTTTCAAAAATTTTACCGTTTTTCAAAAATTTTGACAATTTTTAACAATTATTGACCATTTTGACAGTTTTTTATAATTATTGACCATTTTTTCAAAATTTTTGACAATTTTTGACTATTTTTTCAAACTTTAACAATTATTGACTATTTTTGATAATTATTGACCTATTTTGACAGTTTTGACAATTATTGATCATTTTTGACAATTTTTCAAAACTTTTCACCATTTTAAACCGTTTTTCCAAATTTTAACAATTTATTGACCATTTTTGACAATTTTTGACAGGTTCTGATAATTATTGACCATTTTTGACAATGTTTCAAATATTTTGAACATTTTTCAAAAATTTTGACAATTTTTAACAATTATTGACCATTTTTGACAGTTTTTTATAATTATTGACCATTTTTCCAAAATTTTGACAATTTTTGGCCATTTTTTCAAAATTTTTGACTATTTTTCCAAATTCTAACAATTATTGACCGTTTCTGACAGTTTTCACAATTTTTCACCATTTTAGACCATTTTTCCAAATTTTTTAGCATTTTTGACAGGTTCCGACAATTATTGACCATTTTTTGACAATGTTTCAAAAATTTTGACCATTTTTCAAAAATTTTGACAATTTTTAACAATTATTGGCCATTTTTGACAGTTTTTTATAATTATTGACCATTTTTTCAAAATTTTGACCATTTTTAACAATTTTTCGAAAATTTTGACCATTTTTCAAATTTTGACAATTGTTGACAATAAAATTATTAACCATTTTTCAAAATTATTGACCTATTTTGACAGTTTTGACAATTATTGATCATTTTTGACAATTTCTCAAAACTTTTGACCATTTTAGACCATTTTTCCAAATTTTAACAATTTATTGACCATTTTTGACAATTTTTGACAGGTTCTGACAATTATTAACAATTATTGACCATTTTTGACAATGTTTCAAAAATTTTGACCATATTTAAAAAATTTTGACAATTTTTAACAATTATTGACCATTTTTTACAGTTTTTTTTATAATTATTCACCATTTTTTCAAAATTTTGACCATTTTTAACAATTTTTCGAAAATTTTGACCATTTTTCAAATTTTGACAATTGTTGACAATAAAATTATTAACCATTTTTCAAAATTATTGACCTATTTTGACAGTTTTGACAATTATTGATCATTTTTGACAATTTCTCAAAACTTTTGACCATTTTTCCAAATTTTAACAATTTATTGACCATTATTGACAATTTTTGACAGGTTCTGACAATTATTGACAATTATTGACCATTTTTGACAATGTTCCAAAAATTTGGCCCATATTTCAAAAATTTTGACAATTTTTAACAATTATTGACCATTTTTTACAGTTTTTTTATAATTATTCACCATTTTTTCAAAATTTTGACCATTTTTTAAAAATTTTTGACAATTTTTCAAATTTTAACATTTATTGACCATTTTTGACAATTATTGGACAGTTTTGACAATTATTGATCATTTTTGACAATTTTTCAAAAATATTTACCATTTTAGACCATTTTTGCAAATTTTAACAATTATTGACAGTTTTTTATAATTATTGACCATTTTTTCCAAATTATGACAATTTTTGACCTTTTTTCAAAATTTTAACAATTATTGACCATTTTTGACAGTTTCTGACAATTGTTGACCATTTTTGACAGTTTCTGACAATTGTTGACCATTCTTCAAAAATTTTGACCATCTTCCAAAAATTTTGACAATTTTCAACAATTATTGACAGTTTTCTATAATTATTGACCATTTTTTCAAAATTTTAACAATTTTTGACCATTCTTCAAAATTTTAACAATTTTTGACCATTTCTCAAAATTTTAACAATTATTGACGGTTTCTGATAATTATTGACCATTTTTGTCAACTTTCAAAAATTTTGACAATTATTTACTATTTTTGACCATTTTTTTGAAATATTTAAGAATTTTTGACAGTTTCTGACAATTATTGACCATTTTTGACAGTCTTTTATAATTATTGACCATTTTTTCAAAATTTTAACGCAGCGTTGGTTATATAGTATCGCGCGTTATTTCAATGCGTCTCTCTCTCTCTCTCTGCACTGAACGTACACTATGGCCTGCGTCTCTCTTTTTCTAATGAGTCATCGCGTGACGAACGCTTTTTCGTAACATTACACGTTTCACGAGTTCACTAGCCTTCCCAAAAGTCCTATGTCGTGCAATAAGAAGCAAGCTTCAAAAATTAGACAAACCAGAAAATAAAAAATCACAAAATTGTAGACATCTGTCTGAATCATCTTCGTTAAGCATTTGCACCAACTGAACGTTACACAATTACATATTCTTTTAAATGAGCCTTCCTTCTATAAAACAATCATGTCAAGCTGTCACTTGAAAAATTTACTTGTTTTTCCATAAAAATAAATAATTACTTCTGATGCTCATTGTATATAGTACAAGCCATTCAAGTGCGAACGCGGATACTAGTCTTTACACTACCGACCGATCTTCAGCGTATCGAACCAGCAAAAAAGTCAATAATGGGCGTGGATATTTAAAAATTTTAAATAATACAAACAATTCTTCAATTTACTTCATTGTAAATACTTATTATCACGAAATGAAAGTATCGCTTCCTGCTTGTCTACGGAATTGATTTAGTACTAGCGGGGAACGTATAATTATCAATTAAGTCACTCGTTCGCACTAGACTGGCTTGTCTGTATAGATTTCATCCAAATAGACGATTGTAGCTTTTATTCCCGTTTTTTTTGCATCATTCAAAGTGTAGAGGGCACCACAAGGAAAATAGGTAGGAACATGCAGTTTTATTATTTAAATTTATTTATTTGTTTATATCCCCTGTACGGTACGATTATTTTTGTGTTGTAGCTTGCTTGTACAGCGCTCGTCTACTAAACAAACTAATTCACCTGCTAATCCCAAGCCTATTGCAAAAAAAATTCTCATTGCAACGTCCTTCTTTTAATCCTTTTGACGTATGCGTTTTATTGTAGGTAACCCGTAACTGCTGTCAACCTACTTTCGCTCCTCTGTGTTGGCAACTCTGAGCGTCAGGTAAATTTCTACTATAACATCAAGTTTACGACTGTTATCATTCCTTCCTGTGTGTGTACATCATACTCTTAGATCAACCCACGAATAAAGACGGATGTCTCGTCACTTTGAAGATTTACTATTGGATGATCGAAACGTTTATAAATTATTATCATACTTCAATTGGCAAGCGAACGATGAGAGCAAATATAATGAACTCCTTATAAGTTTTCTCACAGAAGCAGAGTGTGTGAGATGCTTCCTCAGGATGCAGTGAATTGTAAATCGGTTGTTAAGGAAGATATAATCTTTTCAAAAATTTGTAAATTGAGTAACAAAAATCTAGTAATATTCTGGTATTATTAGTTTTATAATCTGGTAACATGGCCATTCATAAAGTTGGCAACACTGACGGTTCGTTGCTTATTTCTAATGAGGTTCGCTAGCTAGCTGTGGTATGGTAATAATGCTGCGATTTACTTATATGTAAACCTTCAAAAAAAAATTCAATTTAAATCAGTGTAAATGTTTTGTTAAATGGAACATATGTATTTGTTTATGTATTTTTAAAAATATAATATATATATATACCGACAAACAGTGAATTTGTTCATATATTCCTTAAAATTGTAAAACTTTTTTCTGTAAATTCGGAATTTTTTTCAACATTTCAATTGGGTACAAGCATAAATTTTGTTATTGGTGGGAATTGACGCTTTATCAGGTCTCCTAACACCTTGCATGCCTATTTTTTCAAAAAAATATAAACTTTACTTTTAAGACGACTTTAAAAATCATAAAATTTGAAAGTCCGCCAAAACGCGCTTTACGTCATAAAGATGGCTGCCCCATCCGTTGACGTCACTCCATTTGTTTACGTTCTTATTCGTGTATCACGCTCTGAGTTTTTGTGACCTAATTTGTTTCTGAAAGCTTTAAAAATGGATAAAGCCGGAAAAAAAACTTTGTATTCCAAGTATTGCATTGTACCAGAGTGTATATCAACGTCTATTAAAACTCCAGACAAAATATTTGTTACTTTACCTGGTGGCGCAAGCAAAAATGTACTTAAGAGAAGGGCATTGTGGTTGCAAGCTATGCGTCTAAACAAAGACGATATTTCGACAAACACTACTGCTTTTGTTTGTGAAGACCATTTTAATGTAAGTACCTACTTCTATATTGGTAATTTTTCTTCTTAAATAGTTTGAAGTTATGTACCTATATGTCTAGGAATCAACCATAAAAACATTATTTTCTTACCAACTCAGGCCAACATGGCATCGAAATATGGTTGATATATATTATATGCAAGTTATCAGTTTGTGCTTTTACAAAACCTTCGCTAGTCATATCTTTACTCACAAAATATGAAAGAATCGTCAATGAACACTGAACTAGTAAATAAAATATTTTCTCCTAAAAGTTTTAAAATATCCTCGGAAATATCGAATATTTATGTCCACTTTCCACTTTACGTTGACTTTTAGAAATAAAAAAAGCGCACACAAACACGTAATGGTCTCAAACAAACATATAAATGATATTTTTACGTCGATGAAGCAATTAATAGTTAATTAAAATACAATTAAACACAAAACTACACAGAACCTAATGCAATACCGGCCATATTGACAAAAGTAAACAAATGGTATGACATCACACGTATCATCGGTAGCGTTCGGAAATCCTCGGGTGTTGGTCGAAAAGTGCATTAAAATTTGAATTTTATTTTAAAATTTGGAAGTAATCTCCAATGGAAACTGGTTTATTTCCTATTATTAGTTATTTTTGATATCAACTTTACTATTACAAATTAATATCTAAGCAAAATATGAAATATGCGTGTACTCTATTGCAACTATTTCGTCCGAGCTTAAATGTGTCACACTGTATAGAAAACTATTCAAAATGATATTTTCTTTTCCTTCAAGAAAAAATTCCTTTATTTTTCCTCTAATATTGTTCTATTCCACAAGGTATATATTTTTTATTGATGAGTGTCAAATGTCGGTCAGCTGTAGCTATAAGTAGTGTTGGGACTATTCAGCTCTCTAAAGTATCAAGAACTAAACTGTTCCAACGTTAATATTTTAATGAAAAAAAAACGGGTTTTCAAGCTTTTACAGCTAACTTGATGTCCCAGAAATAATGCCCTGCCTACTCGGCTGCTATTGGTGGTAAAATTTTGACAAACGCCAATTGCATCGAACCTTATCAGGTGTTAAGATTTTCAGTAGCGTAGCGTCACACAGTTATTGTTTCTGCTTTGTACAATAAAGTGTTTGTAAAAATGTCAGCCGTTAATGAAGAAAATCGTAAATGTACTTCAACGTATTTGACAACTTAATTAAAGATCCCAAACTCGATTGTGAAGGTCTACCATTAGTATGGAGAGCTATCAAGTGGTTTCGTTACAATAAAGATGAAACCTATTTATTTCAATTTAAGAAGATGTTATCAGTTGAATTTCTTTTTACGCATTCTGAAAAATGTTTGAAAAAGAAAGGAAGTCCGATACTGAATTTACAAATTCCTCTTTTGTATCCGCAACCCTGATCAATTAAGTATGCCAAATGGGAAAATTTATAGCAGCTACCAGACTTTATTCCTCCCATACATCACGAGTTTTACAAAAACTTGCCTCATACAGAAGCACCTAAAAAAATGGTAGAAGGAAATAAAAAGAAGACAGTAGTTGAAGAATTTCAATTGGGCGATGAATATTTATTACTCTAATCTGATTATGAATAAACGTTATTATGTGTTATAATTAGTTAATTACTTTCTTTTAACCACATCATCAAGTCAAAACCGCAATTTTTGCAAAAAAATATATGAACTTTTGGTTTTTGTTTAATTTAAAGCAAATCTTTGGTATAATATATCTCTTTATTATTATATATTGCTGAATATTAAACGCAGATTTAACAGCAGACCCTCAACTTTAACCGCTTATTTCTCGAAACTGTCCTAATACCACTTAGGCGCTTTTGCTTCTTACCCCTTCAAATAATAATTTCATTCACCCATCCCCTTCTTGAATATTCTACCTTCTATTTCTCAGATTACAAAAATGATAATGGAACTTTCAGTGTGCACATTCTGAAAAATACTAGACGCAATCAAAATACAATAACATAATAATATGTAAATTAAGATATAATTTATTTGTTTATAACAATATAAAATACTTTGTTCTTGCTAGTGCTTCTTCGTGAAACTTCCAAAAATCAATAACTATATTAACAAAGGCTAGCCAATTCCTGTGTTATCACCACTTGAATTTTTCCTGACACTGTATGTTTTGTTCATTTGTAGTTGTTACTATTGTAATGTTTTTCTTATTTATTGAAATAGTTTTTACGGGTGGGATAAAATTATACACACTAATATGGCTAATTACTATTAACTGTATTAAACTTAATTTATATACACTCTTTACTTAATGTCTGCTAATTTATTTACACTCGGTATAATAGTTCTAATTTATTTTTACCACTTGAATATTACACTATTTATCCAAAATTGATATATCACGATATACCACAAGCCTATATTTCCCATTTGAAAAATTGGGGGTTGTACCTGTCATTCGAAGGGGGTTGGAGGTAGGGATTGCATTTTCACGTTGAAGAATATCAATTTATTATTTAAATTTGACGAACTTCGGGATTTTTTATAAATATGTAATCGAAAAAATGAATTTATTCTGTTTGGCTTTTACACACTGTATATTTCATTGAATTCAAGAATATCACATACATTTATGCTATTTTTTATAGAAAAATCATCTCGTAATCAGTTCGCTATTCTCGTGTGTTTATAATAGTGAAGTAAATAATAATAATGAATATTTTATAAAAGTTCACATATTAATATCCTACTATCTCCATTACACAAGAGTGTATTGTTGGTTATCTAACTGTGGCACTCCAAACACGAATATTTCGTACATATTAAACTTTTGATGAAATAATACAATTTTGTAAATTAACTTGAAGTTAGTATACCGCTTAGCACATATTATAAGGTCAAATTTTTATACAGTGTGGTTTTTAAAATTAGTATTACATGGAAAGATTAAAAATAACACATTTATTAATTTAGAATATTTGTCATCAATAAAATGAACAGTTAAAAATTGTAAGATATATTGAGTAGGGTGCTTCAAAAAAAATTTTTTTTAACTCTTACCCTCTCAAACGTTTCTATTTGATGTAAAAATCCTCACCAAACATGAGCCCTATTGGTTAACCTAAGGGGTCACTATTTTTATTTTTTATATTGCATCAATTATGAGTAAATTTAATTTTAATAAAAACAGAATTTTTCCCATCTTAATTACATGAGAAACTAAAATAAAAATAGCGACCCCTTAGAGTTGACCAATAGGGCACATGTTTGGTGAGGATTTTTGTACATCAAATAGAAACGTTTTAGAGGGTAAGAGTTGAAAAAAAATTTTTTTTGAAGCACCCTAATATTGAGGTTTACAAAATAATTCATTTTACCAACCTTGTTTTTCAATAATTTCCTGACAAGCTTATACTACTTTGTGTCTAAGTCTGCAGTACTTTGTGCCTTTCCGTCTCTTTTATTATGCTCCACCTGTATGTACATATGTAATGGCATTATCAAATGTTATTTTCATTGAGAAAACGTCAGATTAAATTGAGTTTATTCCAATATCCCAACCAGAATCGTCAGGATTAATGACTATCACTGGGATAATAGAGAGTTATTGCAAATGGGAAAAAAACGCCGACTTTAATAAAAGATCCGCTAATAAAGTATCCTCTAAGGCATCGTTTCTCAACCATTTTTATGTGGCGACCCACGAAAAAGCAAAAAGTTGAGTAAAAAGTCCATCACTATTTTGTTGGGAAAGGAATGGATTGATTTTTTTTTTGTATAAAAATACATATTTTTTTGCACAGTGTCTTTTTATAATTCTATGATAATGAATAAAATAAGATTCGATCTTGTTGACAAATTTTATTCGAATGAGAGCGATGAAGGAAATCGCAATAATGTCTTTTTCAACCCCCCCAAAAAGTGTTTTTACCGAAAAAACGTTAAAACTCGAGAAATTTGCAATATTTTGATTTGAAATTTTTTTCCATAGTTTGTGACTATCAAAGCTACCTTCTACCAAATTTTCATCAAAATCGAACAATTTTTTAACGAAACTAAAAATAAAAAACGAAAAATGCAGTTTTTTGCGTTTTTCGAGCTAATTTTGAGGTTATGTGAAAAAGTTGTAGATTTTCCCAAGATCTACAACTTTTATATTCAACTTTTTTTTCTAGGAACTCAACTTTGGCGGGAAATCGCTATAATGACTTTTTCAACCCCCCAAAAAAGTGTTTTTACCGAAAAAACGTTATAACTCGAAACATTTTCAATATTTTAATTTGAAATTTTTTTCCATAGTTTGTGACTATCAAAGCTACCTTCTACCAATTTTTCATCAAAATCGAACAATTTTTTACCAAACCAAACTAAAAATAAAATACGAAAAATGCAGTTTTTTGCGTTTTTCGAGCTAATTTTGAGGTTATGTGAAAAAGTCACTAATGAAAAAGTTGTAGATTTTTCCAAAGATCTACAACTTTTTTTCTAGGAACTCAACTTTGGTCGGAAATCGCAATAGTGTCTTTTTCAACCCCCCCAAAAAGTGTTGTTACCGAAAAAACGTTAAAACTCGAAAAATTTTCAATATTTTAATTTGAAATTTTTTTCCATAGTTTGTGACTATCAAAGCTACCTTCTACCAAATTTTCATCGAAATGGGAGAATTTTTTACGAAACTAAAAATAAAAAAGCAAAAAATGTAGTTTTTTGCGTTTTTCGAGCTAATTTTGAGGTTATGTGAAAAAGTCACTAATGAAAAAGTTGTAGATTTTCCCAAGATCTACAACTTTTATATTCAAATTTTTTTCTAGGAACTCAACTTTGGCCGGAAATCGCAGTAATGTCTTTTTCCACCCCCCCATAAAAAGTGTATTTACCGAAAAAAACGTCAAAATTCGAAAAAATTTCAATATTTTCATTCGAATTTTTTTTTCATGGTTTGTGGCTATGAAAACTAGCTTCTACCAAATGTTCATCAAAATCGAACATTTTTTAACGAAACTAAAAATAAAAAACGAAAAATGCAGTTTTTTGCGTTTTACGAGCTAATTTTGAGGTTATATGAAAAAGTCACTAATGAAAAAGTTGTAGATTTTCCCAAGATCTACAACTTTTATTTCTAGGAACTCAACTTTGGTCGGAAATCGCAATAATGTCTTTTTCAACCCCCCAAAAAAGTGATTTTACCGAAAAAACGTTATAACTCAAAAAATTTCCAAAATTTTAATTTGATATTTTTTTCTATAGTTTGTGACTATCAAAGCTACCTTCTACCAAATTTTCATCAAAATCGAACAATTTTTTACGAAACTAAAAATAAAAAACGAAAAATGCAGTTTTTTGCGTTTTTCGAGCTAATTTTGACGTTATGTGAAAAAGTCACTAATGAAAAAGTTGTAGATATTCCCAAGATCTACAACTTTTATATGCAACTTTTTTTTCTAGGACTCTAACTTTGTCCGGAAATCGCAAAAATGTCTTTTTCTACTCCCCAAAAAAAGAGTTTTTCACCGGAAAAACGTCAAAATTCGAAAAAATTTCGTTTCGTTCGAAATTTTTTTCCATAGTTTGTGACGAATTTTCGTCGAATGAGAGCGATGAAGAGGTCAATATTATGTTCGATTTCGATTATAATTCGATTCACTCATTCGATTCATTGTCGTTACGCTTTAGATTTACTGATAGGAACAGTGACACTTTCCGTGATTTGTTCATATCAGTGAAAAAATAATAGTTATAATAATATAATAATATCACTAGTACATATACCACAACTATCTTATCTCACTCTCACACTAAAATTAATTATTATAATAAACGAATCTTTTGTACTTATTATCTATATATGTAGTTTTCAACAGACTGCGACCCCCTTTAAAAACAAACTCTACCCCCCGCTTGAGAAACGATGCCAAAAGTGCACTATTGCAGAGCGCTTTAAGTGAAATCGAAAGTAACCACAGAACTGAATAAATTATATGTCCAAGGAAAGTGATAGATCTCGAATCTAGAAGTTTAAAAAATTTGTGTTTTGTGGTTAGAGGACTTATAAATAATAAGTTTGTCAGGTGAATTTTTAATTTTCCATTTCAATTCATGGTTGATACTTTTGTTTTAATAACGACAAACAGGTGATAAACACAAAACACACATTTTTGTATTTATGGCACAAAACATCCAGTTTATGGTGACAGATTCGTCAAAATAAAGCAACTTAATTAAAAAGTTCGTTGCCTTTATTTAACTAAGGAAACCTGTATTTTAGATTGGGAATATCCTTAAAGCTGGATTCACTGAGCATGCGTATATGTCAAATTAAAAGAGAGTTTATTAAGGGAACTACAAAACGAACGTTGCAATAATTCTCTATTCATAAGTTTTTTTTTATTTTTGAATAATTGAATTCAGGAATAGAGATATATTCAACAAACCTGCAAAACCATCCAATTTAGGACACCCGGTTCACATGTAAAACTTACCTTACCCTAGTAGAAAAAGAAAGGACTATGCTTCCATCTTATGGAAAATAAAAGACCACTCAAATGCGGATATTTTGATACCAACTTATTCGTCTTGAAAAATAGAACATTTGATAACATTGCGCCAATGTTGTGACTTTTATAATTAACTCACAATTAATGATATTATTTTTAAAATCGCTTACGGAGATTGTATGAGTAAGACAGAGAGAAAATACGTAAATAGACATGTATTACAGATTCCACGAAGAAAGTATATCAGCGGTGATAAGAAATGAATAAATAAAACCAGACAGGGTTGAACTGACCTAATTTTATCAGTTAATTTTTATATTTTGTTTTTTCTTTGTAGTATTTTGTAGTGTATTTGTTGGCATCTGTAACTCTTTAAAAAAAAAATAGGATAGGGATGCGGGAAAGATTTTTTTATATGGAAGATGTTAAATGTCTATTAACTGTTAATACAAAAATGCTTGTGAAATGTGTGTAGGTAATGAACCCGACGTAAAGGGTGATACTAAAAGATAATGTATAATTCTTAGAGTATCCCCTTTTACGCGCTCCACCTTCCCCCCACAGGCAGTGCCTGAGGACCTCATTACCTTCTATCCGCGAAGTGTAGCTGAAAAAAAATTTTTATTGGCCTGAGCCGGTTTTTATATTTTTTTGGTAGCTAAAGTCGCCTTTTTGCTTTATTAAATTTTTTTGATGGCCGAAGCCGGGTTTTGTTTAATTTTTGTATTTTTTTGATAGCCGAAGCCGGTTTTTGTGTTATATATATTTTGATGGCGATGAGTGTTTTCCCTTGCGTGACATAAAAAGCACTGTTAACTGAAATCTAATTTTCATCATTATATTTCTTCATGATTAGGTATAGTTCGATCAGCAGCGTCAACTACAGTCAACCAGTCTACCTGTTCCATAATTAGGATACGTTAAGCCGTCACTCGAGTTCCCGTCAGGGTGAAAACTGACCTGTCTAAAAGGTGTTTATGGTAATTACGGTAAATTCTCTGAATCATCTGATATCTAGCTATGTATTTATTGCAAATTGTGAACAGTAAAAGTTTTAAGGGAGGTCCGTTTTCAGATGTATGAAATAAGAAATAGTTATAAATGTCTTATGTTTGACACTATTAAACGATATTATTTTATATGATATCATTATTGGAATAAAATATGGAATTTTAATTCTACAATTTTATTGCGTACTACTACTGAACTGAGTCATAAATACATACATGTAAAGAAGCTAACCTAACCCAACATATAACCTAACCAGAAAGGGTTTACCCTTTTCACTTAGTATTACTTCAAGCGTTTTGTGTATCACTATACGACAACAAACGTTCGGAAATATGTATATTAATAAACTGCCGTTTCGAAAATGACAACTTAATATAATAGAAAAATATATTCATAGCAATTAGTACTAACAGACCCCCTAGCCACCCCAATAGGTTATTCAACTTTTTCATTAGAATTCAGGATTACGAGTAGGTATTACGATTTACTGGAATTTTCAAAACTATTTAGTTTACCTGTAAGCGGATTAAATAAACTGGACGGCAATTCGAGTGCGGGATTAAGATACCTGCAAGTGTCGGACGGGAACTCATGTGTATTTTATAGTCATTTAAGAATCCTGACGGGAATTCGTTTGTACCGGAATTGTTTACGAAATACGTGTCGGTCAGTTATTAAATGCACCTATTATAATTTTACTATTATAATATAGAAAACGTTATAATAAACTGCTATTACAAAATGACAAACTTATGTAAAGATGTTAGAAAAGGTACATCTCTACCTTTTTTACATAATTTGATTGCAATCTATCATATCTTTATACAACTGAAAAATATAATCCTATTATTTTGTTTCAACGAAACTGGTATTCATCGTATGTACAACTATATTCACAAGTCCGACTCTGTTTCACCGCAGCAGGTGGAGTCCTATTGAATGGTTAGATTTTGTAATCGAATCGAAAATTTCAGACAAATGAACTGATTTTGTGGGTTTATTAATTAAATTACAACATTGGCGCAATGTTATCAAATGTTCTATTTTTCAAGACGAATAAGTTGGTATCAAAATATCCGCATTTGAGTGGTCTTTTATTTTCCATAAGATGGAAGCATAGTCCTTTGACAATACAATAAAACGTTCATTCCCTAACCTGCACAATAAATAATTTGTTATAAACAACCGATCTGCTCTATTAATTATTGCAACAGTACCGTTTGTAACTGCTCCCGTTGCCCATCTCTAGTACACAACCGACGCCGCTGTATTTTATGTTGCCGAAGGATCGTAGTCGTCGCGCCGGCGAAAAGCTACAGGTTGGAGTAAGAATGAGAATGGAAGGAGGAAAAGTTTTCTCCCATATTCTATTGCTTTGCGTGTTCAATTTGTATTTATGCGCTCCAAGTTAGTTTGCGATCAATCCTTGACTAAGGAAGGGTGTTCGCGTATTCTTAGCCATTGTTTACCTAAAAACCTCGTTATTAGAGATATTTGGATTAGTTTGTTTACTAACACAAGTGACAAGTGGTTTTTTAAATTTATTTTGATATTTTTAATAGTGTTTTGGGCATGGAATAATGGAGGATTTGAAATGGTTTGTATGATTTGCTTAAAATAAAAAGCTTCTTTATATAGCTGGTACAAATACAATTTTTTTTATGTAATTGGGGATGTAGATAATTTATCAAGTCAGTGTAGAATCCAAAAAAAAATTAAAATGACCGTCAAAAGCATTGAATTTTATTTATTTTATACTGACTAAACTGTATCTACCTCCTTGTGTAAAATCTGGAAATAACTAGAGAAAAAGGATGTATAAATATGAATTATCCTTTTATTAATTGGTATAAATGTGGGTTGTATTATTCTATATTTGTCTAGTATTCTAAACGTTTCTTTGCCAAAATTATTTCTATAAATATATGTTTTGTAATTTAAAATCATGAACAAATCGGAATGCAATACTGTAAGTATTAAGAAAATTATAATAATGTCAGTCTACGTAGGATCGTAAATATACCTTCATCGATGAACAAATAAATATGGAAATTTACCAATGAAAATTGAAAGCATTCAATTTCGCAGCACTGTAATTGGCTATATCATAAAAGTGTCCATAAATTTGATTCTCTTCTTTTTCTTCTCTTCTCCTTCTACATTTTCAGGTGTCGGATATTCATACCAATTTAATTGTTTTCTCTTCATTTTTCTTATTATTGATTCTTGTTTTGTTATTAATTTGTCTTATCTCTTCATTTCTACATTTGTCCCACTTTGTTTTTTCTGCTATTCTTCTTAGGTGCTCCATCTCAATCGTGTTCATCTTGGCTTCATCCTTCTTTCCCAGTGTTATTATTGGTATCGCTATTGTATTGTGGATCTTCATTTTCACTTGCATATGCTTTTTTTGGGATCGTATCGAGATCGAAAAATCGAAATACGACATGAAAACCGAGATCGTATTGAAACATGCGAATTCTGTGACATTCGCTGTCAAATTCATGCCAGCTGTAAGCCATACAACCTTAAAACCACCCAACTTACTCTAGCTTTCTTGTAACATTTTGTGGAGTAACTTTTGGATAAAGGTAAATTAGGTTAGTCCATAAAATCACTTCTAGTATCTGTAGTTTGCGTTTGGCAGGAAAGTTTCGGGACATCCTGTATTGAATTTTTAGATCAGACCTATTTCCTACCAAATCAATAATTGATAATTTTTTTATTTTTATAGCAATATTAATCGATGTTTAGTAAATCGATTTTATAAATTACGTGTTTAAATCGATTTTCGGAAACGGCTCGTATTATTTATTGACTATTTTTCAAAATTTTGGCAACTTTTGACAATTATTGACCATTTTTCAAAATTTTAACAATTATTGACCATTTTGACTGCTTTTCAAAAGTAGTGACCATTTTTCCAAATTTTTGATTTTTGACCATTTTTCAAAACGATGACAATTTTTAACCATTTTTGACACTTTTTCACAATAATTGTCCATTTTTAACCATTTTTGATAGTTTTTGACCATTTTTGACAATTTTTCAAAATTTTAGACCATTTTTCAAAATTTTATGCCATTTTTCAAAATTATTGACCATTTTTGATAATTATTGACAATTATGGACCATTTTTCCAAATTTTTGACCATTTTTGACAATTATTGACCATATTTCAAAATTTTTGACAATTTTTCAAAAACTTAAACAATTATCAACTATTTTTCAAAATTTTGACAATCTTTAACAATAATTGTCCTTTTTTGACAATTTTTGACCATTTTTGATAGTTTTCGACAATTATTGGCGATTTTTCAAAATTTTCGACAAATTTTCAAAAATTTTGACCATTTTTGATAGTTTTCGACAATTATCGACCATTTTTCAAAATTTCAACAATTTTTGACAATTATTGACCAATTTTGACAATAATTGTCCATTTTTGACAGTTTTTGACAATTTTTGACCTTTTCTATTATTTTTTGACAATAATTGTCAATTTTGAACAATTTTTCAAAATTTTAGACCATTTTTTTAAATTATTGACCATTTTTGATAATTATTGACAATAATGGATCATTTTTCCGAATTTTTGACCATTTATCAAAATTATAATAATTTTTGACAAATTATTTACCATTTTTGATAATTATTGACAATAATGGATCATTTTTCCGAATTTTTGACCATTTCAACAATTTTTGACAATTATTGACCAATTTTGATAATAATTGTCCATTTTTGACAGTTTTTGACAATTTTTGATAGTTTTTGACAATTATTGAGCATTTTTGACCATTTTTGAAAATTTTTGACCATTTCCCAAATTTTTTTAAAATTTTTGACTCGGCCGTTTTTCAAAATTTTAAAAATTATTAACAATTATTGACCATTTTAGACAGCTTTTGACAATAATTGACAATTTTTAACAGTTTTTGACAATAATTGACCATTTTTGACCATATTTCAAAATTTTTGACAATTTTCATATAATTTTATTTGATTTTTAATCTGATAAATTGTTGATGAATGAATCTTTTAGGTTTAATATCGGAATATGAAAAGAATTTACTTTTTAAAATAATACCAAAAAAATCGATTCTTTTTTTTATTAAAATCGATTTTTGACAAATCGATTAATTTTGAATAAAGAGAAATCGATTTTTATTTAATCGATTCTTTTCCATTAATCTCACATCCCTATTTGTTATTTCTGCTTCTCTCTTCCTATCTTCTGTCAATATATAGTTCCCAGATATTCATACGTCGTTGCTCTTTTCAGTGTCTCGTCTTTACATTTTATTTCATTAGTAATTTGATCCTGCGATCCTGTTGTTTACAATTTATGATCATCATTTTAGTTTCCATTTTCATGTTTTCTATTTCTTCGGTCCATATATTCACTATAGCTTCTTATTTCTGGTATTTGCTATCAATACCACATCATCTGCATATAGTAGTGAATTGATTTTTACTGGTATCAGATTTGTATAGCCAATTATCGTATTCAACTGCTCAGTTTTGTTTTTTATTCGCTTCGTTATTTGATCCATTATTATTAAGCTATCCTTCTGTTTTATCCCTTTCTTCATTAAAATCTCTTCTGATTTCGTTCCAGCTATTTGTACTTTAGCCCTTACGTTTTCGTATGTGCTTCTGATAGCCCCTTTTAGTCCCCTAGGTATTTCCATCTCACACAAGCATCTCCTGATTTCTATTCGTTCTACTGTGTCTTAGGTCAATAAATGTTGGAAACATTTCTTCTCTTTCTTCTAGTTTTCTTTCTATTAAGTTTCTTATTGTACACATATTATCATTAGTTTGTCTATCTGGTCTGAATACTGCCTGTTCTTCTTCCAATTTATGTTCTACATATTCTCTTAGTCTCTTTTCCAGAATTCCGGGTGTACAGCTTATATCCCGTTTGTGGTAGGCATACATAATTATCACATCGCATCTGGTCCCCCTTTTTATATATTGGTATTATCAAGTTATTTTCCCAGTCTCTTTTTTCTTTCCATGCCTCTCCCAAATCCATTGTTTTCCTTTCTGTCCCAGTCATTTTATCATTTCTGGAGCAATCCCATCTTCTCCACTTGCTTATTTTATCTGTAGCTCCATCTATTTCTTCTATGTGTATTTCATGCTCTTCTTGATATTCTCTATTTATCCTTTCTTCCTGTGTTAAGGTATTAAATTTATCTTCGTAATATTTAGCCTACGTTTCCATTATCTCTGTATTTCCTGTTTGTAACTGATTATTCATATTTCTTACTGCTTTACTTTATTTTCCTTTAGCTCCTCTCATTCTTTTTATCAGTGTCCAGAATTTTCGGTTATCTGCTTTATGTGTTTCTGTCAACTGCTCACCAAATTTTTTCCATGATTCCTTTTTCTCTTGTTTTATAGTATTTTTTACTAATTTTTCATATAGTCATCTTTATCTTCTTGTGCTCTTGTTTAGATATAATTTTTCCAGGCTTTTTTCCTTTCTCTTCGCATCTTTTTTATCTCTTCCTTCCACCAGCTCGTCCTTTTTAGGTGTTTTTTATATTTTCAATATTCCAATTATTTATGCAGAATGATCAGCTGCATTGTGCTGATAACTAACTGGTAGCGTTGAGTGATTAATTAACTGCACTTTCTTTGTTGCTTTATATTCAATTATAATGAAAATTGAAAAACTGATTCTGGATTCTGATGAGAATTATGTTTACATACAATTTTACAGACAGACGGTCAGCGTTGCCAATATAAATACATTAATTATTACACTTTATATTATTTGGCACTGTTTTGGGATGCTTTTAAAACATTTACTGTAAATTGCATAACGTACGTCATTAAAACGGTGACTTAATATCTTAAATAAGAGGCCAACAGTGGCGGCTTGTGAATTTTTTAAGAGAAGAGGCCGGACATAAAAATTGTTAAATTTTTTGAAAAATGGTCAAAAATTGTCAAAATTTTGAGAAAATGGTCAATAATTATAAAAAACTGTCAAAAATGGTCAATAATTGTTAAAAATTGTCAAAATGTTTGAAAAATTGTCAAAAATTCAAAAGTTTTATAAAATTGTCAAATATGGTCAATAATTATCAAAAAATTGTCGAAAACTTTTGTTAAAAATGGTTAATAATTGTCAAAAATGGTCAATAATTGTCAAAACTTTTAGAAAAATGTCAAAAATTATTATATTATTAGTCAATGATTGTCAAAAATGGTCAATAATTGTTAAACATTTTTAAATATGGTCAATAATTGTTAAAAACTGTCAAAATTTCGAAAAAATGGTTAATAATTGTTAAATATTTTCAAAAACTGTCAAAATATTTGAAAAATTGTCAAGATTTTTGAAAAATGGTAAAAAATTGTCCAATTTTTGTAAAAATGGTCAATTGTCAAAATTTTGAAAATATGGTCAAAATTATTAAAAAAATTGTCATAAACTTTCAAAAATGGACAATTCTTGTCAAAATTCTGAAAAATAGTTGATAATTGTCAAAGATTGTTGAATTTTTTGAAAAATTGTCAATAATTGTCAAAAATAGTCAAACATTTGGAAAAATGGTCTACAATTGTCAATAATTGTCGAAAAAATGGTCATAAATTGTTAGAAATTGTCAAAAATAGACATTTATTGTCAAAAACTGTCCAAAAAGGGTTAAAAATTGTCACTAATTTTGAAAAACAGACAAAATGGTCAATAATTGTTAAAATTTTGAAAAATGATCAACATTTTTAAAACATCATTAAAAACTGTCAAAATATTTGAAAACTTGTCAAATATGGTCAAAAATTCTCAAAATTGATCAATAATTGTCAAAAATGTTCAATAATTGTCAAAAAATGGTCAATAATTGTCAAAAATCGTTAAAAACTGTCAAAATATTTAGAAAATGTTCGAGAATTCTTAAAATTGATCAATAATTGTCAAAAGTGGTCAATAATTGTCAAAAATGATCAATAATTCTCAAAATTTATCAATAATTGTCAAAAATGGTCGATAATTCTCAAAATTGTTCAATAATTGTCAAAAATGTTCAAAAATTCTCAAAATTTTGAAAAAATGGTTAATAATTGCCAAATATTTTCAAAAATTGTCTAAATATTTGGAAAACTGTCAAAAATGTTCAAAAATTCTCAAAATTGATTAATAATTGTCAAAAATGGTCAATAATTGTCAATAAATGGTCAATAATTGTCAAAACTTTTAGAAAAATTGTCAAAAATTTCGAAAAATTGTCAAAAATTTCGAAAAATGGTCAATAATTGTCAAAAATCGTTAAAAACTATCAAAATATTTGAAAAATTGTCAAAAATATTCAAAAATTCTCTAAATTGATCAATAATTGTTAAAAATGGTCAATAATTGTCAAAACTTTAGAAAAATTGTCAAAACTTTTAGAAAAATTGTCAAAAATTTCGAAAAATAGTCAATAATTGTCAAAAATCGTTAAAAACTGTCAAAATATTTGAAAAATTGTCAAAAATTCTCAAAATTGATCAATAATTGTCAAAAATGGTCAATAATTGTCAATAAATGTTCAATAATTGTCAAAACTTTTAGAAAAATTGTCAAAAATTTCGAAAAATGGTCAATATATGTCAAAAATCGTTAAAAACTGTCAAAATATTGGAAAAATTGTCAAAAATGTTCAAAAATTCTCTAAATTGATCAATAATTGTTAAAAATGGTCAATAATTGTTAAAAATGGTCAATAATTGTCAAAACTTTTAGAAAAATTGTCAAAAATTTCGAAAAATGGTCAATAATTGTCAAAAATCGTTAAAAACTGTCAAAATATTTGAAAAATTTTCAAAAATTCTCAAAATTGATCAATAATTGTCAAAAATGGTCAATAATTGTCGAAAAATGGTCAATAATTGACAAAAATCGTTAAAAACTGTCAAAATATTTGAAAAATTGTCAAAAATGTTCAAAAATTCTCAAAATTCTAAAAAATAGATGATAATTGTCAAAAATTGTTGTTTTTGAAAAATTTTCAAAAATTTTGAAAAAATGGTCAAAAATAGTCAAAAATTTGGAAAAATGGTCTATAATTGTCAATAATTGTCAAAATTTTTGAAAAAATGGTAAAAAATTAGCAAAAATTGTTAAAAACTGTCAAAAATGGACATTTATTGTCAAAAACTCTCCAAAAATTGTCAAAAATTCTCAAAATTGATCAATAATTGTCAAAAATGGTCATTAATTGTCAAAATTGATCAGTAATTGCTATTTGCTGAATAAATTGGTGAGGAGGCCGAGCTTCCTTAGCCTCCTTCGAGGAGCCGCCACTGGAGGCCAATTAAAAAAGACAGCAGACCTAAATGAAATAATAACTTCAAAGAAAAACCAAGACGGTTATTAGCTGATCGATATTGAATAAAAAGGAGGAAAATACTCAGAAGATTATTAGGAGGGAAAAAAAGACGGAGGGGGAAGAAATAAGGAAGAGGAGATTTATTTGGAGAACCAAAAATGAACAGAGTATTAAGTACAAAAAGACTAGGATGGCTGGGGGATATTCTAGGACCAATAAATATTGGTAAAATGAAGCAACTGAAGACGTTGGAGAGGGACGAGTACTGGATTGGAAGGCGAAAGCAAGAGACAGGAAAAAAATGGAAGAAAATTATTACCAGTCTTTTATGCGGGGTTGCGAAAAAGTATCCTGGTGATCTTGCTGGCTACTCAATTACACCTCTTCAACCAAGCCATTTCTTGGGGAAAAATGTATTTAAATTTTGCCTAACATCTCTTTGGAGCTTAGGTGCGCCATCCTACTGAAAGTATACGTTCATATTTGGAAATATGACTTAAATAAAATAATAACTTTAAAGAAGAACCAAGACAGTTATTAGCTGATCGATATTGAATAAAAAGGAGGAAAATGATCATATGGGAGAGGAAAATACTCAGAAGATTATTAGGAGGGGGAGAAATAAGAAATTTGTTTGTAGAACCAAAAATAAACAGAATAGAAAGTACAAAAAGACTAGGATGGCTGAGGCATATACAGGGTTTGACAGATAACAGAAAAATAATTCCAAGACGAGTACTCTGGACTGGAAGGTGAAAGCAAGAGGCAGGAAAAAAAGTATCCTGGTGATCTTGCTGGCTACTCAATTATACCTCTTCAACGAAGCCATCTCTTGGGGAAAATTGTATTTAAATTTTGCCTATTATCTCTTTGGAGTTTAGAAGTTCCATCCTATTGAAAGTATACGTTTATATTTGGAAATATGAGGTTAACTTCAGATATAATTTCATTTTAGAGCAGATCAATTATCTATCCATTCGTTTCAAATATAAAGATTTTCTTTTTTTTTTTTTTCAACCCTGTATATGAGTATATCTTTATCATTTTATCGAATAAAATTAAAATAAGTACAATCAATAAGCAAATATTTAATTGCTTATCTTATTTTCAAACGTACAGTAAAGCTGGTACAAAGTATTACTTACTTTGTATAAATATTATAAAAATTTCTTTATTTACAACATTCTAAAATGAGTATTTATAGAAATTTCATATAATATCTACTATAATATATTTAAATGCATGAATAAAAGTGACAACATTTTTAATCCCTACTTTTATATTGTTTGAAGGCAAATGACGAGAGATAAATGTTTAAATTTTTATGGAATTGGTAGAATTTTAATTTTAGTTTCCGTTCGACAGTGTATACAGGGTGTCAATTTTAAAACTTACAACGGGCTGTACCTACCTCGTGAACGAGAGGAGATTTCGAAAAAAATTCTAATCGTTTCTAGGGTAGAGAGGGGGAACTAAAATGACATGAGAAAAAACGCCACCCCCATCAACTCCCTATGCCCCACCTACAAAAATTTAAATAGCAACCCCCTACTTGTGATACGTCGATAGAAAGCCCGTAGAAAATGCTTTCCAACGGTCTAAGTCATAATTATACAGGGTATAACAATAAAGCAGAATAATTTCTAATAAAAAAGTCCGAACTCCCAGAACTCTATCTCCATTATTTATAATTTTAATTTAACGCTGAAAATAGCCCTCCGTGCGCCATTATTAGGTTGCGCGCACGGCCTCGAAAGCGAGTACGTCACTTTGCCATTTTTTGCTAACTTACATTACTTATTATAAACAAAGTATTAACATTTTTAAAACTTTGATGACGCAATCTTGTTTTGTATGTATATAAGAGGAGCACCACGAAGCGAAATAATTTTACGGCAATTATTTAAACGTTTTTTTAGTTTTGATGAAGGAAGTTTGAAAAAATTTTGTTAATTAACAATCGTCTAGCATGTTGAAAATTTTGTTTTTATGAAAAATTCCAACGGGAATCAATTCTTTGAAGTGTTTAGATTATACTATATTTTTTTTAGATTTTTCAATCAACTTTAAGTATTTAAAAAGAATTTTTTTTAGTGACGTACTCGCTTTCGAGGCCGTGCGCGCAACCTAATAATGGCGCGCGGAGGGCTAATTTTAGCGTTAAATTAAAATTATAAATAATGGAGATAGAGTTCTGGGAGTTTGGACTTTTTTATTGGAAATATCCTCCTCTTTCAGGATCTTTTTTTCAAATTTCGAAAATATTTATAATTTACGAACAATAAGCTACAAACCAAACACTATTTTTTGAAGGTGTTTAATTGTTTATAATTTTTGGAATTTTTTTTGGGCTAATTTAATTATTTGGCACAATGATCTAGACATTATTCCGGATCGTATGTAGAATTAACACCATTTTAAGCTTATAGACAAGAATAATTTTGAACATTTACTAAATTAATTAACATTTTTGTGGTTCGACATTTAACACTTTTTCATTTTGTTGTCAAATAAATTATTCTGCTTTATTGTTACACCCTGTATAATTATGTCTTAGACCGTTGGAAAGCATTTTCTACAGGCATCACAAGTAGGGGGTTGCAATTTAAATTTTTGTAGGTGGGGCATAGGGGGTTGATGGGGGTGCGTTTTCTCTTATGTCATTTTAGTTCCCCCTCTCTACCCTAGAAACGGTTTTGAAATCTCTTTTCGTTCACGAGGTACCGCCTATTGTAAGTTTTAAAATTGACACCCTGTACATACATGCAAGTTTTATTATAGTCAGGCGAGATTTTTGAATCTGACTGTTGAATTACCATTATTTTTAAGCATACCTACTTTTTTCGTTGAAATTAACGATGTTTTGTGCTTTCAGTGCCTGTCAAACAAAAACTAAATGTCAAATGCTCAAAATTTGACAGTTCTCTATATATGTATGTATATTGAGATGACAATCAATGAGACCTAAAAGATCTATTGTGCCCCCTTATTTCTTCTTAGTTCCTATTTCCCGGAGGAATTTTTGGATATCTGCAGGTTTTAACTTAGGTAAATGTCCCTCTACTATCCAGTAATCTCCTAGGTGTTGTGCCATACGATTTTGAATTGCTGCGCAATTGGCAAATTGACAGTTCTCTATGAATTACATGACAGTTGACGAGAGGAAACTCAAAAAGTTACAGACTTCTCAAACTGCCTAATTAGTAATTTTGTGTTTTTTATTTTCACTAAGAAAGTGGTTTTTCTTCAAAAAAATTTTAACGAAACAAAAATTCCAAATTTTTTCTAACTAGTTTTGTATAATTTAGTAATAAACATCGAGTCGTATTTCAAACAAGAAATGACTCACTGCACATATAATGTATTTTTTGTGATCGAACTGACGGGATTTTTCAGTGGGCGTTTCACGAAGCTACCCGATGAGTCATTCAAATTAAAATCGATGCATCATATTGTCATTTTGATTTATAATTAAACCAGCACTTTAACCTGTTGCGTGCTTTATCTTAAATACAGTGTTGTAACTTTTTTACCGCAATACGACACCCTTACGTCTTATGAAAGTCGTAAATAATCCGTCTAATATTGGAATACTCATACTCGGGAATATCAGTTATTGGTGCTCTTCTAGGCCGCTTCTTTCTTGGGGTGGAAAATTTTACTTGCACGTTATTTGCAGAAATTAATTATTGCTCCCCTTCTTTAACCACTCTTTCAATGGTTCTTATCGAAATACCTAATACAAGATTTTTGGTGAAATAGTTATTTTTGAAATTTATTTAATGTTACCTGTAGCGAGAGATGTTTTATTTTTCACATTTGATAACGTATCCGACTCACATTTGAACACTTTAAAAATTATTTCACGTGCCTGACTCTTGATAACTGGTTTTTTGTTGGGCGATGACATTTTTTCAGAAACAACACAAAAATTATTCAGACAATGCCAAACGCCAAACAGAATTGGAGGACAACTAATGATACGCCTCTGTACAGAGCATTTATATGTCTTGCAAGAGCTGTACTTGGAGGTAACATTGAAAATGAGTTTGTGCGCATTACGTTTGGCGCTTGCAGTAAGTAACTTTCATTTACCGATGTAAAATACAGGGTGAAACATTTAAAAAATTGTGAAACCGATGTATTCGAGTATGGACTCGCCCTGTTTACGGTTTCTTAGGGTATGGACTAGGGATGGCGATTCTTTCTAGAAAAGATCGATTTTTAAATCGATTCGAATCGTAACCTGATTAATCGATACATAAAAAAATCGAGGTCTAAAAGATCGATTTCAAAAAAATCGATTTTTTTCAAGTTTGTATTTTTTACAATGTAAATATAAATCGATCTTTTTTATTGAAAAACAACAAGAAAGGTACCCCTAAACAAACAATCTCTCTCCGGGATCTCTTATCAGTAAACTTGGGTTTTTTTTTAAGTTCAGGGAATTCGATAATAATAACAATTATTTTTTTATTAACATATTATTATCACAAAGTATCGGATTAGGAATGTGCGAGATTAATGGAAAAGAACCATCGATAGAATAAAAATCGATTTTTCTTTATTCAAAATTAATGGATTTGTCGAAAAAATCGATTTTAATAAAAAATAAATCGATTTTTGTGAAAAGAGCGTTAATTTTTTCTTGGATTGTTTTAAAAATGGACATGCTTTTCGTATATATTCCGAAAATAAACCTAAGAGATTTATTCGTTAACGATATTTATCGGATTGAAAAAAAATCAAATAAAATTATATGAAAATTGTCAAAAATTTTGAAATATGGTCAATAATTGTCAAATACTGTTGAAAATTGTAAAAATTTTGAAAAATTCCTAAAAATTTAAAAAAATAGTTAAAAAATTTGGAAAAATGGTCAATAATTGTTGAAAAACTGTCAAAATTGGTCAATAATTCTTGAAAAAAGGTCAATAATTTTTAAAAAATGATCAATAATTGTTGAAAAATTTGGAAAAATGGTCAGTAATTGTTGCAAAACTGTCAAAATTGGTCAGTAATTGTAAAAAATGGTCAATAATTTTTGAAAAACTGTCAAAATTGGTCAATAATGGTCAAAAACTGTTAAAATTGGACAATTTTTGTCAAAAACTGTCAATAATTGTTAAAAAATGGTCAATCATTGCCAATTATTGTTGAAAATTGTCAAAAACTGCTGAAAATTGTCAATAATTGTCAAACATTTTGAAAAGTGGTCGATAATTATCGAAGATTTAAAAAAAAATTTAAAAACGGCCAATAATTGTCAAAAACTGTTGAAAATTGTCAATAATTGTTAAAATTTTGAAAAATGGTCAGTAATTCTTGCAAAACTGTCAAAATTGGTTAATAATTTTTTTAAAAATGGTCAATAGATGTTGAAAAACTATCAAAATTGATCAATAATTGTAAAAAATGGTCAATAATTGTTGAAAAACTATCAAAATTGGCCAATAATTGTAAAAAATGGTCAATAATTTCAAAAAAATGGTCAAAAATTGTCAAAAAGTTTGGAAAAATGGTCAATAATTTTTAAAAAATGATCAATAATTGTTGAAAATTTGGAAAAATGGTCAGTAATTGTTGCAAAACTGTCAAAATTGGTCAGTAATTGTAAAAAATGGTCAATAATTTTTGAAAAACTGTCAAAATTGGTCAATAATTGTTAAAAATGGACGATTTTTGTCAAAAACTGTCAATAATTGTTAAAAAATAGTCAATAATTTTGAGAAATCGTCAAAAGGTGTCAAAATTTTGAAAAATAGTCAATACGAGAGCCGTTTTCGAAAATCCACTCCTTAAACACACGTAATTTATACAAAATCGATTAACATTACTCGAAAAATCGATAATTAAAAATCGATTATAACAAAATAATAATCAATTTATATAAAAATCGTTTAATTTTTCAAACATCTCTACTTATAGAGTTCCCTATAAGCTTTTTTGAAAAAAAAGCAACAGAGTCCGTCGAGTCTACTGGGATCCGAGCGGTTCCGCTCTCATCACTATTTGCGATGTTGCCGGGGCAATTGAAAAAAAAGCTGCTCCACCAAAAACCCAAAAAAAAATCGAAAGTCGATTTTCAAGGGTGAAATATCGATTCACTGAATCGATTCAATACAACATATCGATTTAAAAAATCGATTTATTCGGTTCGAGGAATCGATTCTTCGATTAATCGATTTCAGATCGCCATCCCTAGTATGGACAGAAAGAAAGCGAGATACCTGCTCGCTGGTTACCGGCGCCGATCGGCGCCTAAATTTACTTATGGTTGATAAACGTAAGCGCACAGAGACAAAGCAGGTGTTCAGCCTTAGAGATGGAAGCAGGTTTAGTGAATTATGATACTAGTAGACCATTACAGACGTATGACTGTAACAGATTAATTTCAAATTGTGATTTTCAGAAACAAGTGGTCAGAACTTTTAAATGCACTGTATAACCTACTACAACCTTATATCATTGCAATAGAGAAATCAAGCAGAATTCAAATGTGAAGTTGAAGTGTCCCATTTAAAAAAATGTAACTTTGATCTGGCACGGCTTTCTGAAACACGCTGTGCAATTGCGACTAATTTCAAAATATGAGCCTTTAGACTGGCTACAACCGGTCAACATTTTTCTTCGATTATCTTTAAGGAATTACAAGATATTGGACTTTATCGCACTAATGAAACATTTACTAATCATAATTTCCGTATGAAGCATTTTTTGCAATGAAGTACATAAAGAAGGTAATGAGGTCATTTTAATAACAAAAATTGTTATTATTGAATTTTTAATTTTCCTTATCTATAAAAAAAACACGTATCAGAGAGTACCACCGTTCTATGACTCATCATTGAAACTTTACATTTTATTACCCCAGCTTCTAAATATACAATCTATAATCATCATCATTATCCAACACTATTTGGAGATGATTCTTTCTACAGCTTTCTGTCAATTTTAAACAGTATGTCAATCCGACTGGACTTTGACAGCAAAACTATTCAGTCATTAATTCAAATTAAACCCTCCCATAAATAGCACTGCACTGCTGCTGGGAGTATCTGCAGTCGATATCCTTGTTTTAGAATAAAATAATGGATTGGGATGCTGCGCATTCTGGATCTTTGCGTCGTTTGGTCTCGAATGTACAGTATTCGCCAGCTAACTTGATGTCCTAAATGCTTTCTAGGGAGCTATTGACGCCGCCCATCCGATAACTGTGCCGTGCAAGTTCTGTTACAAATTAACACAACTTGTACAATTAATAAAGTAAAGTCCGTCCGGAAATATATGATCCTAACTTAATAAATAATATTTAATTCTTTGTTATAATTATTGGTATATTGATTTTAATAGAAACGGATCTGCTTTATACCTGAATTCTGAGTACATAAATAATATTTTAACAATAAGGTACCCATTACAATAACATGTTATTTATCTAATTGAAGATTATAAAGTTAGGATCTTATATTTCCGGACGGACTATAATTAAAATTTGTTAGAATCTAAATAATTTCTTCCAGGTAGTAATGAGAATAAAAGAAACACAAGATAATGGGAAATTATTTAAGCTAGGTATATTTATAAGTTTTTATCTTTACGAAGAATCTGATTCACTGCCGCTACTGGAATCACTTTCATCTAGAGTAATCACAAGAGGGTTGACGTCATAAAACATATCTGTTTTAAGTTCTCTATCAAAATATGAGTCTTCTACTGTTATGACATGGTCACACATCGATGTTGTTAAATTCTGATTTTTTAATTTTCATGTTTATTAAGGTATCTTCATCACTTTTTAATGTCTTAAAATAATTAAACACTCTATATATCACTTGACGAGTCTGTCCTTCAGTACATTAACGGCTGACATTTTAACAAACACTTTATTGTACAAAGCAGAAACAATAACTGTGTGACGCTACGCTACTGAAAATCTTAACACCTGATAAGGTTCGATGCAATTGGCGTTTGTCAAAATTTTTCCACCAATAGCAGCCGAGTAGGCAGGGCACTATCACTCTGTCTCTCTTAGTTGGTAATTTCTGGGACATCAAGTTAGCTGGCGAATACTGTATCGACGGTTCGAGAAAATCGGTCTTCGCCAGTTTAGAAGCATAGGCGGGTGTGAGTGGGTAGTAGAAGGGCTACCATTTAAGTAGAATATTCCGGGGAATATATGGATTTAATTTTGGGAGTTGTTTAAGCATAGATAAAAAATTTCGGCTCACTTGTTAATTCATTTTTTTTGCATGGCGTTGCTTCAACTATTTTCTAATAGTTTCATGTCTTCCTTCATCGGTATTAATTTATTTCATATTTTCTTAGCTCTCTCATATCCTTAATCGGTTTTCAGTCAGTCAGTACTCATTTTTCTGAAATCCTGTGGCAAAATTAACTTACGGTTTGCTTGGGTGCCTTGATATTTTATAATTAAAAACTCGTTATACATACTCTTATTCTACTTCCTATCTCGCCTTGTGTTTGTATGTCATTTTATTATTATTTCGCAATACTCGTATGTATTATATTATATTAAAGTTTCCTTGAAATGTCTTTTTTTCTTTTAGCCTTTATTTTAAGCAGTTATGTAGGATACTATTAAAAGAAACGTTCAAGTCCATGACGCATTTCTGAATATAAACAATTCTTTGGACTTTGTCGATATGCTTAGTTCCTTATTAAACTAAAAGTCACAAGTTGGTCAAGGTCGGCCTATGTTGTACAGAGAAAACGAGCCATGCCAAGCTGTCTACTTTGCCGCACTAGTGATCTTTGTTGTTGTTGTTGTTGTTGTTGTTGTTTATGGATATTGCATTGGCGTAGCAGGTATACTAAATTGTGTAATGCCAAGTCTACCGTGCATAAAATTTGTTAAAGTATTTATATAGTTACCGTATCTTATCGCATATTATAAACCATTGGCTTGCAGTTATTTAGTATAAGTTTGGTCCAATCAGGTCTAAAATACCTAAGAATGTAGTACTTTTTATGTGCTAATTAGTCATGAATTTGCTGCTCATATATAGCAACTGAGAAAATTATGACTAAGCAATTTTTTTAAAGTTAGCCTTGTCAAATAATTAATAATTAGTTGCTCCATGGACAATGATCAGAGCAATCAAAGTATAGCAGAAAAGTGACTCACTTTTTTAGAGCTTCTTGCGTTCATATCTCACTTGGAGGAGGAGCAACTAATTTTTTCAGGCCATTTCAGACACTCGATTCTATTCAGGAAAATAAGATATTTGAAAGTCACTTTTCTGCTATAATTTGATTGCTCTGATGGAGCAACTAATTAGCATCTAACTTTTAAAAAAAGTTAGCACTGTCATCATTTTCTCGGTTGCTATATGAGCGACAAATTCATGATTGAGGGCAATTATTTAGCACATAAAAAGCACTAAATTCTTAGGTATTTTAGACCTGATTAGGCTGGATTGTTGAGGCTAATTTTATGGACGTGTGTCTGAGATAATCTACTAAGGAGTATATCCATCCCTTTATCTATGAAAAGCTTCTAGATCTATTTCTTTAATGCTGTACTAGGGATGGCGATCTGAAATCGATTAATCGAATAATCGATTCCTCGGACCGAATAAATCGATTTTTGAAATCGATATGTTGTATAGAATCGATTCAGTGAATCGATATTTCACCTTTGAAAATCGACTTTCGATTTTTTTTGGGGTTTTTGGTAGAGCAGCTTTTTTTTCAATTGCCCCGGCAACATCGCAAATAGTGATGAGAGCGGAACCGCTCGGATCCCAGTAGACTCGACGGACACTGTTGCTTTTTTTTTCAAAAAAGCTTATAGGGAACTCTATAAGTAGAGATGTTTGAAAAATTAAACGATTTTTATATAAATTGATTATTATTTTGTTATAATCGATTTTTAATTATCGATTTTTCGAGTAATGTTAATCGATTTTGTATAAATTACGTGTGTTTAAGGAGTGGATTTTTGAAAACGGCTCTCGTATTGACTATTTTTCAAAATTTTGACACCTTTTGACGATTTCTCAAAATTATTGACTATTTTTTAACAATTATTGACAGTTTTTGACAAAAATCGTCCATTTTTAACAATTATTGACCAATTTTGACAGTTTTTCAAAAATTATTGACCATTTTTTACAATTACTGATCAATTTTGACAGTTTTGCAACAATTACTGACCATTTTTCCAAATTTTCAACAATTATTGATCATTTTTTTGAAATTATTGACCATTTTTTACAATTATTGGCCAATTTTGATAGTTTTTCAACAATTATTGACCATTTTTTACAATTATTGATCAATTTTGATAGTTTTTCAACAACTATTGACCATTTTTAAAAAAATTATTGACCAATTTTGACAGTTTTGCAAGAATTACTGACCATTTTTCAAAATTTTAACAATTATTGACAATTTTCAACAGTTTTTGACAATTTTCAACAGTTTTTGACAATTATTGGCCGTTTTTAAAATTTTTTTAAAATCTTCGATAATTATCGACCACTTTTCAAAATTTTTGACAATTATTAACAATTTTCAGCAGTTTTTGACAATTTTCAACAGTTTTTGACAATAATTGGCAATTATTGACCATTTTTTAACAATTATTGACAGTTTTTGACAAAAATTGTCCATTTTTAACAGTTTTTAACAATTATTGACCAACTTTGACAGTTTTTCAACAATTATTGACCATTTTTCCAAATTTTTTAACAATTATTGATCATTTTCTTAAAATTATTGATCACTTTTTACAATTATTGACCAATTTTGACAGTTTTTCAATAATTATTGACCATTTTTTACAATTATTGACCAATTTTGAGTTTTGCAAAAATTACTGACCATTTTTCCAAATTTTTCAACAATTATTGATCATTTTTTAAAAATTATTGACCATTTTTCAAAAATGATTGACCAATTTTGACAGTTTTGCAACAATTGCTGACCATTTTTCCAAATTTTTCAACAATTTTTGATCATTTTATAAAAATTATTAACCATTTTTCAACAATTATTGGCCAATTTTGACAGTTTTTCAACAATTATTGACCATTTTTCCAAAATTTTTGACCATTTTTGATCATTTTTCAAAATTTTAACAATTATTGACAATTTTCAACAGTTTTTGACAATGACTGACCATATTTCAAAATTTTTGACAATTTTCATATAATTTTATTTGATATTTTTTCAATCCGATAAATATCGTTAACGAATAAATCTCTTAGGTTTATTATCGGAATATATACGAAAAGCATGTCCATTTTTAAAACAATCAAAAAAAAATCAACGATCTTTACGCAGAAATCGATTTATTTTTTATTAAAATCGATTTTTTCGACAAATCTATTAATTTTGAATAAAGAAAAATCGATTTTTATTTTATTGACGATTCTTTTCCATAAATCTCATACATTCCTAATCCGATACTTTGTGATAATAATATGGTAATAAAAAAATAATTGTTATTATTATCGAATTCCCTGAACTTAAAAAAAATCCCCAATTTTACTGATAAGAGATCTCGGAGAGAGATTGTTTATTTAGGGGTAACTTTCTTGTTGTTTTTCAATAAAAAAGATCGATTTATATTTACATTGGAAAAAATACAAACTTGAAAAAAATCGATTTTTTTGAAATCGATCTTTTAGACCTTGATTTTTTTATGTATCGATTTATCAGGTTACGATTCGAATCGATTTAAAAATCGATCTTTTTCAGAAAGAATCGCCATCCCTATGCTGTACCAAAAAATTGTAGACTTTCTTTGGCAAACTTACATTTTTATTTATTAAAAGTCGGATAAACATAATTTTTTTTATCGACATTTTATGAAAAAGTGATTCGACATTTTATCGTAAACCCACTTTCACTTTAGGATTGTTAATGACGATCCAATTTATTTTAATTCAGTCAACTGCCATAATTACAGTTACCACTAGAGTGAAAGTGATCCCTTCGTAATAATGAGGGGAGTTCCATACTGGTCCCAAACACTTGTTCTCGTTTTATACCGACGAACGCACGTAAAAACTTGAATATTTAATGCATAGTCGGCGACAAAATATTTTTAGATGAAGGCAAAGGTTTTGTATGCTGAACTAACTTCACGTATGGGGTGTCATTAAAGATCCGACTTAATTGTGGTAGTGACATAAGGCTTACAATTTCAATATAGTACTCGAGAAAAAGAAAGTTGAGGGGAAAATATTATAAAATGGGGTGTGGGTAACTTATAGCAAATTCTAAAGATCAGTAGTACGCCACTGTCATGTTACATTTATTCAACCAAACGTGTCTTTCTATTGTAATGAAATTAAAATACCCTACTGTAGGACTGATTAGGGTTGCGCGATACACTAGAAAGTATCGATATTAGGTATCGATACGGATCGGAACGTAAAGTATCGATACAGTAAAATATCGAATATTAATTTATCGATACTCGAAGTATCGATACGTCAACGATCCGAGATTTTCCTAATTTTGACGTTTTTTCGGTAAAAAACACCTTTTTGGGAGGTGCAAAAAAACATTATTGCGATTTCCGGCCAAAGTTGAGGTTCTAGAAAAAAAAGTTGAGGATAAAAGTTGTAGAACTTGAGAAAATCTACAACTTTTTAATTGGCGACTTTTTCACATAACCTCAAAATTAGCTCGAAAAACGCAAAAAACTTCATTTTTTGTTTTTTATTATTAGTTTCCTTAAAAAATGTTCGATTTTGATGAAAATTTAGTAGAAGGAAGCTTTCATAGTCACAGACCATGAAAATAATTTTCTAATGAAAATATTGGAAATTTTCCTAGCTATGACGTTTTTTCGGTAAAAAACACTTTTTTTGGAGGGGTGGAAAAAGATATTATTGCAATTTCCATCCAAAGTTGAGTTCCTAGAATAAAAAGTTGATTATAAAAGTTGTAGATCTTGAGAAAATCTACAACTTTTTCATTTGTGACTTTTCCACATAACTTCAAAATTAGCTCGAAAAACGCAAAAAACTGCATTTTTCGTTTTTTATTTTTGGTTTCGTTAAAAAATGTTCGATTTTGATGAAAATTTAGTAGAAGGTAGCTTTGATAGTCACAAACCATGAAAATAATTTTCAGATAAAAATATTGGAAATTTTCCTAGTTATGACGGTTTTTCAGTAAAAAAACACTTTTTTTGGGGGGGTGGAAAAAGACATTATTGCGATTTCCGGCCAAAGTTGAGTTCCTAGAATAAAAAGTTGATCATAAAAGTTGTAGATCTTGAGAAAATCTACAACTTTTTCACTAGTGACTTTTCCACATAACTTCAAAATTAGCTCGAAAAACGCAAAAAACTACATTTTTCGGTTTTTATTTTTGGTTTCGTTAAAAAATGTTCGATTTTGATGAAAATTTAGTAGAAGGTAGCTTTGATAGTCAAAAAACATGAAAAAAAATTCAAATTAAAATATTGGAAATTTTTCGAGTTATGACGCTTTTTCGGTAAAAAACACTTTTTTGGGGGGGTGGAAAAAGACATTATTGCGATTTCCGGCCAAAGTTGAGTTCCTAGAATAAAAAGTTGATTATAAAAGTTGTAGATCTTGAGAAAATCTACAACTTTTTCACTAGTGACTTTTCCACATAACTTCAAAATTAGCTCAAAAAACTACATTTTTCGGTTTTTATTTTTGGTTTCGTTAAAAAATGTTCGATTTTGATGAAAATTTAGTAGAAGGTAGCTTTCATAGTCACAAACCATGAAAATAATTTTCAGATAAAAATATTGGAAATTTTCCTAGTTATGACGGTTTTTCAGTAAAAAACACTTTTTTGGGGGGGTGGAAAAAGACATTATTGCGATTTCCGGCCAAAGTTGAGTTCCTAGAATAAAAAGTTGATTATAAAAGTTGTAGATCTTGAGAAAATCTACAACTTTTTCAATAGTGACTTTTCCACATAACTTCAAAATTAGCTCAAAAACTACATTTTTCGGTTTTTATTTTTGGTTTCGTTAAAAAATGTTCGATTTTGATGAATATTTAGTAGAAGGTAGCTTTGATAGTCACAAACCATGAAAAAAAATTTCAAATTGAAATATTGAAAATTTTTCGAGTTATGACGTTTTTTCGGTAAAAAACACTTTTTTGGGGGGTTGGAAAAAGACATTATTGCGATTTCCGGCCAAAGTTGAGTTCCTATAATAAAAAGTTGATTATAAAAGTTGTAGATCTTGGGAAAATCTACAACTTTTACATCAGTGACTTTTCCACATAACCTCAAAATTAGCTTGAAAAACGCAAAAAACTGCATTTTTCGTTTTTTATTTTTAGTTTCGTTAAAAAAAGCACGTTATCATTTCACAACGTGATTAAAAAATCACGATATCGCTCATCACTTTAGATAACGCCACTTGCTGCTACCACTAAAAATCCCGTATCGCAAGGTATCGATACACTACAAATTTATCGATACTTGGAATGTATCGAAAAGCATAGTATCGATACAAAATATCGAGTATCGGAAGTAAAAGTATCGATACACTGGAATATCGGATAGTATCGCGCATCCCTAGGACTGATTTGGGGTATATAAGTTGTCCACGGGTTGTATTTTATTACCCCAGAACATTAGTATACAAACTATAATAGAAAATTATCTTTTGAAGAAATTTAAAAGTTGGTAGTGTTTGTTAAAATATAATTGTTATAATTTCGGTATCGTCATACAGCAATTATATTGAAATTTCGATAACAGTTATCAAGGCTGTGGTGAAATCCTTATATCCGTTTAATGGTAAAAGTTGAATATTATGACGTTTAATTTGTTACATCTAAAGGAAGTTCTACCGGAAATAATTATTCAATATAAGTTTAGTATTAAAATTTAAAAAAAAAACGATAGACTTGATAATAACGTCAATAATAATCAAAGAAATCAATATAAACTCGCATACCTCCCAAAGCAGTAACAGTTCTACGAACCCATCTCTAATTTCGAGTATAACGACATGCGTAAATTTTGGTACTCCAAAGAGTCATACCCTTTTTAAGTATCAAGGTTATTAAACATAGTTAAGCCTCTTTCACATTACACGGTTTTGATCGTGCGGTTAAAAACCGTATGGCTGTTGAAATTGAGAAAGGCATGGGGTTTTTCACATTATACTGCTACGGCTAAATGTCGGTGACGTGTCGTGCAGCAGCCGTGCTTAGTTAAAAGCCGCACAGGCGTGCTCGCCGCAGTGGCCTACGTGACTAAATTTCACATTGGACGGTTTTTTGTCGAACGGCATTAACAGCGTATTTGCAGTTCAGTTTGTGTTTATTGTTTTAAGTGGAATTAAGAATGGATGATATCGATGTTGAAGTTTTAATAACCTTAGTCGTAACAAGACCTTCCTCTCTCCTCTGATTAATGGGGTGCACCCAAAAAAATGCGATCTCGTGCAACCACAAAGCACAAATTAGTAGAAACATGGTGTAACGAATACTCACTGTAGATCAGGAAAAGAAGATTATCGGGCTTAAGACCCCCCTTAAAACTTCTCTGAAGAGGTGAAATATCTTGGTATTACCCTCGACAGGAAACTAACATGGAACTCTCACCTACAGAGCAGAGCATATGTGGCTTATGAGCAATGTCGGAGGGCAGTGGGTCGCACATGGGGTCTTTCACCCCGTGTGGTCACCTGTATCTACACTGCAATCATAAGACCTATGCTAACGTACGGAGCCATTGCATGGGGACCGAAGGTTCTACAAGCAACGGCCATCCAAAAATTATATCAAATCCAGCGAATGGCTTGTTCAAACATCACAGGAGCCATAAGAACAACACCAATCGCGGCAACGGAATTAATTACTGGTCTGACCCCTCTGGACTTGTACGTCAAAGAAGTTGCGTACGGCTGGTGTAAACCCCGAAGTAGGAATGGGTCAATTGAGGCTACGCCAATGGCGAGAAGCGCTTACTGCGCTACCTCTGCTGCAGGCGGCCAATGATGCAATTGAGCCCAAGTTTATGTTTAATAAACCCTACAAAATACAAATAAAACAGAACAGAGAGTCAGATGCTGCAAATGCAATACGCATAATACAGACGGCTCAAAAACCAAAGAAGGCTCAGGATGTGGGGTTTACTCCAGACCACTTAGCCTAATAATTAAGTGGGGAATGGGAAAAAATACCAGCGTGGTTCTAACAGAACTGGCTGGCATCTCAATTGCCTCAAAAGAACTAACCAGAAAAAGAATTTCTGGCAAAAACATAACAATCTGCACTGGCAGCAGACAAGCCCTACTAGCCTTGAATAGACAACGTGTTATATCAGGGCTAGTATTAGAGTGCTACCAAGATTTAGCTAACGCCTCGGTAGATAATAATATTATCCTGAGTTGGGTACGACAGGAGTAAAGGTAATCGCATTGCCGATTCTTTAGCCCGGGAAGCGGCTGGACTAAAAATTTTAGGACCCAGTGACACCTACGGCCTAACGACTTCGACAATTTCGGAACTAGCCAAGCGTTACACCCATGCTCAATATCTATAGAGTTGGTATGGAATCAAAAGATGCAGTCTTGCCAGGGTCACCCTGGGAAGCTGGCGCCGAAGAAATATTTGGTGATGACCAGGAAAAACCTATGCTTAACAGTAGGATTTCTGACTGGCCACTGTCAACTAAGGAAACACCTCCATACTACGGGACTAGTAGACATGCCTCTATGCAGAATGTGGGAACAAGAAGATGAAACTATCAGGCATGTCTTATGCGAGTGCCCGGAGTCATCGTCAATGAGAGAGTGTGTGTTCGGTAAGTCTTGGCCTACACCTGCCGTTATAAAGGAGATGTCTCCTAGTGACCTGTCCACCTTCCAGAAAAGGACAGGATGGACGATGACCTAGGAGGACCTCCTCAGGAGGATGTACAATGGGTCACATGTGGCTTAAGTGCTGTGGGCCTAAACTCACCCTCCCCACTCTACAGAACATAACAGAAACAAGCGGTGTAGATACAAAACCGTGCAATGTGAAAGGGGCGTTAGTATGTGAAATTCGACCAAACAACTCTTTAAAGGAATCAAATCTTGCAGGATTTTCCGATCAAGTATCTATCAATATATTTTCTCTGATTGCCCTTGATAGTAAATTATTCTTGGTGGTCTGTCTTTAACTTGTATTGAACGTTTTTTTGGATTCTAACCTAGAGTAGAGTTGAACAACTGCTTATTTATAATTCCTGCTTTGTGAAAGAAGTGAACAAAAAAACAACAAATACATCAAAGTTTATTAGCAAAAATTATACAACTATATAGATTTGAAAAATCTTTCAGTCATTCCAAACCGTAATAACTTTTTCGTTTTATATAAAATCAATATTGTTATTCGAGTGTAAGACACAAAAAATATCCAAATCCTTTTTATTAAAAAAAAAACGCTGGATACACAGTCTGCAAGCCTAATAATAGTCTGGTAAGAACCGCGCTTGAATGGAATTTTCAAGCCTGTCGATTTTTTAACCAGACGGCCGAAAAAGGGTTGTTTTTGTTTTTCCTTGACTGCCGAAGGTGGTATGTATGTGCATCCTTTTTTTTTACAATTCTTAAATATGCATGTACACTTAGTTTCCTTTTAAATCACTCCATTTATTTATAAACAAACCTACAAGATAAGATTTGTTAACAGGTTGTTATAAATAAAAATCTTGGAATCTTACCCCTATATTTCAGTTGTCCGTAGCAGAATATTATGGAAACATTCGGTTGAATTACAAGTTACTTGAATTTTTGCTAAAACAAATCTAAGGTTAGAACTGATAGATTTAATTTATTTTCATACTTTACCTTGTCAGTAAAACGGGGTTGTTGTAGGGATGGCGAACTGAAATCGATTAATCGAAGAATCGATTCCTCGAACCGAATAAATCGATTTTTTAAATCGATATGTTGTATTGAATCGATTCAGCGAATCGATATTTCACCCTTGAAAATCGACTTTCGATTTTTTTTTGGGTTTTTGGTAGAGCAGCTTTTTTTCAATTGCCCCGGCAACATCGCAAATAGTGATAAGAGCGGAACCGCTCGGATCCCAGTAGACTCGACGGACACTGTTGCTTTTTTTTTCAAAAAAGCTTATAGGGAACTCTATAAGTAGAGATGTTTGAAAAATTAAACGATTTTTATATAAATTGATTATTATTTTGTTATAATCGATTTTTCGAGTAATGTTAATCGATTTTGTATAAATTACGTGTGTTTAAGGAGTGGATTTTCGAAAACGGCTCTCGTATTGACTATTTTTCAAAATTTTGACACCTTTTGACGATTTCTCAAAATTATTGACCATTTTTTAACAATTATTGACAGTTTTTGACAAAAATTGTCCAATTTTAACAGTTTTTGACCAATTTTGACAGTTTTTCAAAAATTATCGACCATTTTTTACAATTACTGACCAATTTTGACAGTTTTGCAACAATTACTGACCATTTTTTCAAATTTTCAACAAATATTGATCATTTTTTAAAAATTATTGACCATTTTTTAACAATTATTGACCATTTTCCCAAACTTTTTGACAATTTTTGACCATTTTTTTGAAATTATTGACCATTTTTTACAATTATTGGCCAATTTTGATAGTTTTTCAACAATTATTGACCATTTTTTACAATTATTGAATCTTCGATAATTATCGACTACTTTTCAAAATTTTTGACAATTATTGACAATTTTCAGCAGTTTTTGACAATTTTCAACAGTTTTTGACAATAATTGGCAATTATTGACCATTTTTTAACAATTTTTGACAGTTTTTGACAAAAATTGTCCAATTTTAACAGTTTTTGACCAATTTTGACAGTTTTTCAAAAATTATTGACCATTTTTTACAATTACTGACCAATTTTGACAGTTTTGCAACAATTACTGACCATTTTTCCAAATTTTCAACAATTATTGATCATTTTTAAAAAATTATTGACCATTTTTCAACAATTATTGACCATTTTTCCAAAATTTTGACAATTTTTGACCATTTTTTTGAAATTATTGACCATTTTTTACAATTATTGGCCAATTTTGATAGTTTTTCAACAATTATTGACCATTTTTTACAATTATTGATCAATTTTGATAGTTTTTCAACAACTATTGACCATTTTTAAAAAAATTATTGACCAATTTGGACAGTTTTGCAAGAATTACTGACCATTTTTTAAAATTTTAACAATTATTGACAATTTTCAACAGTTTTTGACAATTATTGGCCGTTTTTAAAATTTTTTTAAAATCTTCGATAATTATCGACCACTTTTCAAAATTTTTGACAATTATTGACAATTTTCAGCAGTTTTTGACAATTTTCAACAGTTTTTGACAATAATTGCTAATTATTGACCATTTTTTAACAATTATTGACAGTTTTTGACAAAAATTGTCCAATTTTAACAGTTTTTGACCAATTTTGACAGTTTTTCAAAAATTATTGACCATTTTTTACAATTACTGACCATTTTTCCAAATTTTCAACAATTACTGATCATTTTTAAAAAATTATTGACCATTTTTTAACAATTATTGACCATTTTTCCAAACTTTTTGACAATTTTTGACCATTTTTTTGAAATTATTGACCATTTTTTACAATTATTGGCCAATTTTGATAGTTTTTCAACAATTATTGACCATTTTTTACAATTATTGATCAATTTTGATAGTTTTTCAACAACTATTGACCATTTTTAAAAAAATTATTGACCAATTTGGACAGTTTTGCAAGAATTATTGACCATTTTTCAAAATTTTAACAATTATTGACAATTTTCAACAGTTTTTGACAATTATTGGCCGTTTTTAAAATTTTTTTAAAATCTTCGATAATTATCGACCACTTTTCAAATTTTTTGACAATTTTCAGCAGTTTTTGACAATTTTCAACAGTTTTTGACAAAAATTGTCCAATTTTAACAGTTTTTGACCATTATTGACCAATTTTGACAGTTTTTCAAAAATTATTGACCATTTTTTACAATTACTGACCAATTTTGACAGTTTTGCAACAATTACTGACCATTTTTCCAAATTTTTCAACAATTATTGATCATTTTTTAAAAATTATTGACCATTTTTCAAGAATTATTGACCAATTTTGACAGTTTTTCAACAATCATTTACCATTTTTCCAAATTTTTTAACTATTTTTTTAAATTTTTGGGAATTTTTCAAAATTTTTACAATTTTCAACAGTATTTGACAATTATTGACCATATTTCAAAATTTTTGACACATTTCATATAATTTTATTTGATTTTTTTTCAATCCGATAAATATCGTTAACGAATAAATCTCTTAGGTTTATTTTCGGAATATATACGAAAAGCATGTCCATTTTTAAAACAATCCAAAAAAAAATCAACGCTCTTTTCACAAAAATCGATTTATTTTTTATTAAAATCGATTTTTTCGACAAATCCATTAATTTTGAATAAAGAAAAATCGATTTTTATTCTATCGATGATTCTTTTCCATTAATCTCGCACATTCCTAATCCGATACTTTGTGATAATAATATGGTAATAAAAAAATAATTGTTATTATTATCGAATTCCCTGAACTTAAAAAAAAACCCCAATTTTACTGATAAGAGATCCCGGAGAGAGATTGTTTGTTTAGGGGTACCTTTCTTGTTGTTTTTCAATAAAAAAGATCGATTTATATTTACATTGTAAAAAATACAAACTTGAAAAAAATCGATTTTCTTGAAATCGATCTTTTAGACCACGATTTTTTTATGTATCGATTAATCAGGTTACGATTCGAATCGATTTAAAAATCGATCTTTTTTAGAAAGAATCGCCATTGTTTTCCATCAAATAATTAAAATTCTCCTTGGTAGAATTATGTAAAAAACAATAATAAAGTATTGTTTATGTTGGGTTATGTTCAACTAAACTCTTCGCTTCTCAGCGTTAATGATCGGTATAGCTCGTGCTTTCTATGTGTATTCTACGACACGCCGAAATAGCAAATTTGGTCTTGCTACAAAATCGATCTTTTGTTTTCACCTGTAGTGAGCATTAGTAAATGCTGAGACAAAGATGGAAATTTTATTAACTGGAACGTACTTCGATTCTTACTCTGGTGTTTTCGTAGATCCAGGATTACCAACTATTTTCACATCTATGGAATTTTGAATTGTTGAATATTGTTTGCATGACTGCTTTAGCCATTTTGGACAGGAAAAGGAAGTAGAAGCAGGTAGATGAAGAACGAGGAGATAGTGAGTGTGTTCCGTAAGTTAATGCTTGGTTTATTTTTGGTTTGTCCTATACCGGGGATAGAATTTGAATAAATTTTGTGGAATTTCGGATTATTGGTTAGATATGGAAGTCGTCATTACACCGAAAGGGTTTTTATTCACACTGCTATCGAGATTGAAGCCGAATGGAATATTTCATCGACTACGCATATCCTCCATTTTTAGAACTCTTATTTGGAAATTGAGGTAAGATAGATAGTTTTGGTAACTCTCGCTTTATAACTTTGGAATTGGTGAGATTACTTAGGTATTTTCAGGGTTCTTCATTTATCGTTTTGTTTCTTTTGTCCGTTTGGTTTTTCTATGTTCCCCTGCTTAGCTACCTTGACGTGGCTTAGATTTTATTTTTGATAGGCAACTTTAACATTGTTCCCAACTTAGGGATTTTCTCACCAAATTTAGGGAGTAAATAAGCGAGATGGAATTTTTTTAGGGGTGTTATATTTTTAAGGGGATTTTTAAGGATATCTTTTTTGTTGCCTAGCGGGTTAACGCTAAAATATAGATGCCATTTTTTTTAAATATTCTTAATAACAATTAATTTGCTGGAAAGAATTCTCAGAATTAGTTGTCTGCTGATTTCAGTTTCATTATATTATTTGTAATTTTTATAATATTATTTTTTAGGGGGATTTTCATGTAGGTAAATGTTATGATTGTAGGGGTTTTTGATAAGCTTTGGGGAAAAAATTTTTTGAGAGTATTTATGAATTCCGTAACATTCTAGTAATTGATTAATACATAGACTGTGAAGTTTAGATATAAATTATATAATTTGTAGATTTTATGAAGTAGCACATAGTGTTAAGCTCGTATGATCATACTTCGCTAATTATTGTGTTTTCGTCGCGAAAATGTAAAGATGGGAATAACATTTCGTTATAACTAATAAAAAAAGTTAATTAAACTATTGTATTAAAAAAAACATTTCATCGTTTTGTTTCTTTTGTCCGTTTGGTTTTTATATGTTCCTCTACTTAGCTAACTTGACCTTGTCGACGTGGCTTGGATTTAATTTTTGATTGGCAACTCTAACAGTGTTCCCAACCTAGGGGATTTCTCCCCAAATTTAGGCGGTAAATGAGTGAGGTGGGATTTTTTTAAGGGGATTTTTAGAGATTTCTTGACTTCTTACATTTTTTATTTTCTTATTCTTCTTATTTTTAAAATTTTGAAAAATGTTCAAAAATTGTTAAAATTTTGAAAAAATGGTCAATAATTATAAAAAACTGTCAAAAATGGTCAATATTTATAAAAAACTGTCAAAAATGGTCAATAATTATAAAAAACTGTCAAAAATGGTCAATAATTATATAAAACTGTCAAAAATGGTCAATAATTGTTGAAAATTGTCAAAATTTTTGAAAAATTGTCAATAATTGTCAGAAACTGTCAAAAATAGTCAATAATTGTTAAAATTTGGAAAAATGGTCAAAAATTGTCAAAATTTTGAAAAAATGGCCAATAATTATAAAAAACTGTCAAATATGGTCAATAATTGTTAAAAATTTTCAAATATTTTGAAAAATGGTCAAAATTTTTGAAAAATTGTCAAAAATGGTCAATAATTGTAAGAACCTGTCATAAATGCTCAAAAATGGTCATTAATTGTCAGAACCTGTCATAAATGCTCAAAATGGGCCAATAATTGTTAAAATTTGGAAACATGGTCTAAACTGGTCAAAATTTTTTAAAAACTGTCAAAAATGATCAATAATTGTCAAAACTGTCAAAATTGGTCAATAATTGTCAAAAATGGTCAAAAATTGTTAAAATTTGAAAAAATGGTCAAAAATTGTCGAAATTTTTGAAAAATTGTCAAAAATGATCAATAATTGTCAAAATTGGTCAATAATTGTCAAAAATGGTCAATAATTATCGAAACTTTTAGAAAAATTGTCAAAAATTTCGAAAAATAAGTAAACTAGTGTATTAAAAAAACCTTGCTGAATAGACATTTTGAAACTTGGTTTTTCGCTGATCAATGAAAAATGTCAATGCGGTAGAGTTCTCTTATTCTATTACATATAAGTTCCCATCGATAACAGGAATTGTTTACAATACAATTTGTCATAAAAACATCAACAAATATTGTGAATCATCTCGGCGACAGTGAACAATAGATCTTTGTTTTTAATCACCAGTACGTTTTCGATTGGTAATTCATATCCGCCTGCTGGTAAATATTATAGACAGTTTTGTTTATTAAACGTTCATTAACACCACCGATTTCAAAAGGTGTCATGTGCCTTTATCGGGCAAAGGTAAAGATTTTTGTAATCTTTGATGGTGGTTCTAAATTTTAATGTTGTCTTTATTCTTATACCTAGTATTAACCCCAGTGTGTCATCGGTTTGTTCTTTTATTTTTATTTACAATCCAAAACGTCAAAATTAAATTTTACGTCATTTTTTTTTGTTTTCAGATAATCACAAAAGAAGACGTCCTCGTCTCTCTAGATGGCTGCGATTTTGTACAGCTGGAAACTTTTTAGACCAACTCACAGATATGACTGATAATCAGGAATCAAGGTAAAAGCAATGTGATTTGAATCACTAGAATACAGTCGAAGCGCAACACATTACATTAGCATGTCGGTGACGCGAACCCATAAGTTTTGCCCCTCCCAAAAATCGCTATTCTTTGTTTTGCAAATTTATGAGAAGATCTTAACAATTTGGTGGTCCAATTTATTTTCTGACTCCCTCGATTATAGCATCTCTTTGTCTGTCAAATTTCTTTTGGCTTTACTTCATTTAACTTTAAAGGCATCGTATTTGGATTTTCTGTAACTTTTCTTCTTCCTCTCGTAGATTCCGATTAGGTCAATTCATTACGTAGAAACTTTGGTTATCACGTCAAAAAGTTACCCATATCTTATCATTATAAATTTAGTTCACATGCACTTGATCTATATTATGAATAAGTTATAGAAACATTCCATTATATCGAATCTATGAAATATATCAGCGACAACAGATAATGTCATATCCATATCCTTGTTTAATAAAGTCAGTATTCGACCAGACTATAACAAGAATTGTATTTTTTGTGCTTTCACAGTGTCTTTAACATACCTCTTTTTATTCTATCCTTTTAACATCTCTTCATCCTGCTTTAATTATTCCTGCTTGAAGCAGATCAACTTTCAGCGATCGCTGGACCTTCCCCAATTTCCACTTCCAGCAGGATCTCAATCCATTAAGACTTTCATTTCACATCCTCCTGTTCTTCAACAGTGTTTCAACTAAATTGTATTTCGTTGTGCTATATTTTTTACAATATCTTCTCTCCTAGATCTAGTAACAAATCTTCATTCTTTTTGGAACCATACATCCCTTCATCCTGCTTTAGCTATTGCTTCTCTAAGCAGATCAGCTTTCAGCTATCTGATTCTGGACCTTCCCCAATTTCCTCTTCCAGCAGGATCTCAATCCATTAAGACTTTCATTTCATATCCTCCTGTTCTTCAATAGTGATTCAACTAAATTGTATTTCGTTGTGCTAGATTTCTTACAATATCTTCTCTCCTAGATCTAGTAACAAATCTTCATTATTTTTGGAACTATACATCCCTTCATCCTGCTTTAGTTATTCCTGCTCTAAGCAGATCAGTACCTGGACCTTCCCCAATTTCCACTTCCAGCAGGATCTCAATCCATCAAGACTTTCATTTCACATCCTCCTGTTCTTCAACAGTGTTTCAACTAAATTGTATTTCGTTGTGCTATATTTCTTACAATATTTTCTCTCCTAGATCTAGTAACAAATCTTCATTCTTTTTGGAACCATACATCCCTTCATCCTGCTTTAGTTATTCCTGCTCTAAGCAGATCAGTACCTGGACCTTCCCCAATTTCCACTTCCAGCAGGATCTCAATCCATTAAGACTTCCATTTCATATCCTCCTGTTCTTCAACAGTGTTTCAACTAAATTGTATTTCGTTGTGCTAGATTTCTTACAATATCTTCTCTCCTAGATCTAATAACAAATCTTCATTATTTTTGGAACCATACATTCCTTCATCCTGCTTTAGTTATTCCTGCTCTAAGCAGATCAGTACCTGGACCTTCCCCAATTTCCACTTCCAGCAGGATCTCAATCCATTAAGACTTTCATTTCACATCCTCCTGTTCTTCAACAGTGTTTCAACTAAATTGTATTTCGTTGTGCTATATTTCTTACAATATTTTCTCTCCTAGATCTAGTAACAAATCTTCATTCTTTTTGGAACCATACATCCCTTCATCCTGCTTTAGTTATTCCTGCTCTAAGCAGATCAGTACCTGGACCTTCCCCAATTTCCACTTCCAGCAGGATCTCAATCCATTAAGACTTTCATTTCACATCCTCCTGTTCTTCAACAGTGTTTCAACTAAATTGTATTTCGTTGTGCTATATTTCTTACAATATCTTCTCTCCTAGATCTAGTAACAAATCTTCATTCTTTTTGGAACCATACATCCCTTCATCCTGCTTTAGTTATTCCTGCTCTAAGCAGATCAGTACCTGGACCTTCCCCAATTTCCACTCCCAGCAGGATCTCAATCCATTAGGACTTTCATTTCACATCCTCCTGTTCTTCAACAGTGTTTCAACTAAATTGTATTTCGTTGTGCTATATTTCTTACAATATCTTCTCTCCTAGATCTAGTAACAAATCTTCATTCTTTTTGGAACCATACATCCCTTCATCCTGCTTTAGTTATTGCTTCTCTAAGCAGATCAGCTTTCAGCCATCTGAACCTGGACCTTCCCCAATTTCCACTTCCAGCAGGATCTCAATCCATTAAGACTTTCATTTCATATCCTCCTGTTCTTCAACAGTGTTTCAACTAAATTGTATTTCTTTGTGCTATATTTCTTACAATATCTTCTCTCCTAGATCTAGTAACAAATCTTCATTGTTTTTGGAACCATACATCCCTTCATCCTGCTTTAGTTATTCCTGCTCTAAGCAGATCAGCTTTCAGCCATCTGAACTTGGACCTTCCCCAATTTCCTCTTCCAGCAGGATCTCAATCCATTAAGACTTTCATTTCACATCCTCCTGTTCTTCAATAGTGATTCAACTAAATTGTATTTCGTTGTGCTAGATTTCTTACAATATCTTCTCTCCTAGATCTAATAACAAATCTTCATTATTTTTGGAACCATACATCCCTTCATCCTGCTTTAGTTATTCCTGCTCTGAGCAGATCAGTACCTGGACCTTCCCCAATTTCCACTTCCAGCAGGATCTCAATCCATTAAGACTTTCATTTCACATCCTCCTGTTCTTCAACAGTGTTTCAACTAAATTGTATTTCGTTGTGCTATATTTCTTACAATATTTTCTCTCCTAGATCTAGTAACAAATCTTCATTCTTTTTGGAACCATACATCCCTTCATCCTGCTTTAGTTATTCCTGCTCTAAGCAGATCAGTACCTGGACCTTCCCCAATTTCCACTTCCAGCAGGATCTCAATCCATTAAGACTTTCATTTCATATCCTCCTGTTCTTCAACAGTGTTTCAACTAAATTGTATTTCGTTGTGCTATATTTCTTACAATATCTTCTCTGCTAGATCTAGTAAACAATTTTCATTCTTTTTGGAACCAATTCTTTCTCGGGGTTGAATAAACAAGATTTTTGTCGGACAAATTTTTTCCTACATTTTCCATCGACTTTCCTTCCAATTCTCAAAGAAAACCCCCCCATTTCCAAGATTTTTCACAAATAAACAAGTACTCTACTATCCCAGTTCCTTTTATTGCTTTTGAGCTGTCTATGTACCGTTGAATGGCATTATTTCCAACTCCTCTTTCTTAAGCAGCTTGCTGTTTCTCTTTGATCACAAGGGATCTGGGAAGATAGCCTGTAACTCCATTCTTTCTTCTCTCATCTCCTGGAAAATCTGTAGTGGTTCCCTTCACGTGCAAGGCGAGAATGAATCTTTCTTTCACGGTTATCTAGAACTATATATTTTTTTTAGGAACGAAAGAATTACTCGTTATAAAGAAGAACGAAGAAAACAACTAGCTGAACAATTTGTAAATTTACAGTCGCCGTCTAGGGTGTTAAAAAACGGTAATAGTAAAGATGGGAGTTCTTCCAGCAACTCCGAAGGCCCCAGACCCACTAGGACATCTAGACTGAGAGCTGCCGCTTTGTCTCAGGATAACGTATCTAGCCAGCACAATCAAGCAAGCAAAAGTCAAAATCGACTTGAGGTAAGTTTTTACGTTGAATTTATATTATTTATATTAAACAGAAATTTTGTATATATAAAACTTTCCTTGTATCTTATATAATCCAAATATTCAAAAAAATTACCGAAAAAACCAAAACTACCCGAGTGAGAAAGTGACATACTTGTTTTTGCCGGAACTTGAAGGCATTTTCAAACGCTATTACCTTCATTGAATAATAAATAAGTTTATGATGAATTATTTTAGAACTCACATTCCGGATTATACTATAATTAGCCATTTCATTGTCAATGATAAATTGTAGATCGCCAGTCAAACGTGGGCGGGTTACAATACGTTTCTAACCTACTTGTTTCCACATTTCAAATTCACTGATTGTTATTCATTATACAATTTGTGTTGACAAAAGTTTGTCACAGAATACGTGGTTGCTACTTTTATTTTTCGAGTAAAGAACAAATAACACTTTTGCATCTACTTGAACCCCTTTTTTAAGTCGAAACTTGCTTCGTTCCAATTCAGAGCTGTATGGAGATGACCAATTGCCAATAAGCTAGTCATAAGTAGAATGATCCTTATTTTACCCCAAACTTACAACACGAAATGATGGTGTATAATTCAGGATTAAGCTCACTACAGTAGTCGAGAATTATTTAGATGTGCTAGACAAGTGAGAGCGATATCGACTATTTCATATCGACGGCTATTGGTTAAAAATATTCGAGCAAACGCCCAACCAGTGTAAAACACTCAGTAGCGTGCATGTTGTAGTCGCCCTAGAAAGTTGCTGATTAAGATGCGTAATCAAAGTAGAAACAAACGTAAGCATCGACGCTACTGCCTATCATAATTTATTTGTCCTGACGAATGGTTGTCGGTCATAATCTACCTGTTTTAGCAAACAGATATGCCGAAGAATCAGATGACCATAAATAATATTGTTTGAACCCTTACTTTGTGGAATCTACTCATAGGTATTACAATTTCAAATGAAACTAACTGTTTCTAATTCATTCTACCATTTAATGAAAAAGTTGATAAAAATTATAAATAATTATCAATATTTTTTTAGAATGTTCATCAACTTTTTCATTAAATAGTGGAATTAATTAGAAACCATTAGTTTCATTTGAAATTGTAATATAAATAATGAAAAATTCCTTACGTGTTACGGAATGTAAGACACAGTCGCGGTTAATGGTAGCTTATAATACCGAACAGAACATTGATAGGTAGGAACCATCCGTAGCGCATAGTGTTACGTAAGGGCTTTCTATCTTATAGATACTTTACCCATTAAAAGATCTAATAAAACTTTGACTTTGAATCTTGACGATAACATGTATTCCGTAGGATATAAAATGTATATTGTGACAATTCGAATCATTGATAATTTATTTATTTCAGAAATCTCCCGCTAGCGATCCTAACAACGGAAGTGAGACAAAGCTGACAGGAACTAAAAGGTTGGACAAAGATAAGAGCAATAAGCGGAAGTCGAATCTGAATCGGTCACTAAACTCGGAAGAAGTTCCACTATCCGATTGTAGCAGTGAGTTAAATTGTTTATTATTAATATACATGATGTTTACGTAAGCGTAAACTGAAAAATATAACCTAGAGATAATAAAAACATATTTTGTCGGTACTTTATTAAAGTGGGTATTTTCTTCAGTTCCTATTAAATATCAAACTAGGGGATTCCCAAAATCGATGGAGTGATAATTTGCATCGGTATGTTTGTGTCTAATTAGAGCTCAAAGCTAAGTCCTGCTTCACATGAGTCGTATAACGCGCCCAACGTCCTACGCTTAAGCCTCGGTTGGCATTGAACGAACGTACCTTTTGAGATGCAGGCGCTATAGGTACGTGTTTCTTCTCTGAAGGCGGATATTCATATGTAACAAATGGACCGTAACGTAACAGCGAATATGTGTTACGTTACGACTAGTGGAGACGGAATTTTGTTGCATGATATCCGTAACCAATTTGACACGCTTAACCGTTACAAGCCTCAACACCATTTGTCGGTTTCTAGCCGTCGCATCAAAGGAATGTTACGTTACGCGAGGAAACTAGTTGGGACGTGTTTACTTTTGCAGCATATTTATTTTATTTTTCTATTGTATGTGTGAGTTTAGTTTCCCTTAAATTTTGAAGCCCACCTTCGTGGAGACTGTTTTTCTTATTCAAAATCTGGTGGTGCATATAAATATACGACGCTGCTGCTAGCTGCAATTGCGGACCCGAATTCATATCGAAGTCTGATTCAAAACTAATTAAAATGGGTGAAAAAAGTCGCGGCGTTGTGTAGTAGTAACGTAACATTGTTTGGTTACGTTACGGGATAATGGACGCGGCCAAAAACAAGAAAAATGTGTCCGAGCGTGTGTTACCCACCTTAAGAGTGCGCATCGCGCTGTCGGTGGAGGAGATTTGGAGTAGTCGTTGCCAAACGTTTCAGTAACGCGTGACGTCATGCTTTTGTAAACATCGTTAGACATTTTGTACCTATATCGTTCGTAAATAGTTCAAATTTGTCAAGTGTCGATCTATTTATGATGGGGGTATTTTTTTCGTGTTACATTATATCGAAATTTTAAACCCTTTAAAACTTTTATTTTTTTGCAGAAATAATATTTACTTTGGTTAAATTATATGCATGCAAACATAGTGGGGCAATTTTCAAAATTACTCATCATACCTATATATTTTTTATTTCTTAAAGTAATTAATAACCTAGACTGTTGCTCCGAGTGCTTTTAATAACGTAGGGGAAACTTTTTCTGTCGAAATGCGTAGACAGTCTAAATCCCTTAATAATTAAAAATGTTTGTGTAACTGTAATACAAGTCGTTTATATTCGTTTTTGAAAGTTTCCAGAGACGTTCTAGAATTTCACACCAACGGAATGGGAAAAGTTGTGGTGTAATATAAGTTTTAATGAATCTTTGAGATTAGTTAATTTGTGCTATACTTGTATTAGATTAAATGCCAGTGGGTTACTGGTGTTACTGGTGCAACGTCTTAATAGAGTGCTCGATACAGTGAAATGTATTTAATGTAAATCAGACAATACTCACGTGAGTGCTGCTTAATGTTTTGTGTATACCCTACATCTATATTTTAGTCCGAAAGATTTAGGCTTATTATCCATTTTAGAGCTAGATCTGTAACCTGATCAAGCTCTAAGTAGACCAGTTCCAGGTATTCCAATTACCCCTGCAATTGTAGATAATGTGTTCCGCCGTCTCATCGCAGAATTTGAATGTTCCACTTAGGGATGGCGATCTGAAATCGATTAATCGAAGAATCGATTCCTCGAACCGAATAAATCGATTTTTTAAATCGATATGTTGTATTGAATCGATTCAGTGAATCGATATTTCACCCTTGAAAATCGACTTTCGATTCTTTTTTGGGTTTTTGGTAGAGCAGCTTTTTTTTCAATTGCCCCGGCAACATCGCAAATAGTGATGAGAGCGGAACCGCTCGACTCGACGAACACTGTTGCTTTTTTTTCAAAAAAGCTTATAGGGAACTCTATAAGTAGAGATGTTTGAAAAATTAAACGATTTTTATAAAAATTGATTATTATTTTGTTATAATCGATTTTTAATTATCGATTTTTCGAGTAATGGAGTGGATTTTCGAAAACGGCTCTCGTATTTACTATTTTTCAAAATTTTGACACCTTTTGACGATTTCTCAAAATTATTGACTATTTTTTAACAATTATTGACAGTTTTTGACAAAAATCGTCCATTTTTAACAATTATTGACCAATTTTGACAGTTTTTCAAAAATTATTGACCATTTTTTACAATTACTGACCAATTTTGACAGTTTTGCAACAATTACTGACCATTTTTCCAAATTTTCAACAATTATTGATTTATTGATCATTTTTTAACAATTATTGACCATTTTTCCAAACTTTTTGACAATTTTTGACCATTTTTTTGAAATTATTGACCATTTTTTACAATTATTGGCAAATTTTGATAGTTTTTCAACAATTATTGGCCATTTTTTACAATTATTGATCAATTTTGATAGTTTTTCAACAACTATTGACCATTTTTAAAAAAATTATTGACCAATTTTGACAGTTTTGCAAGAATTACTGACCATTTTTCAAAATTTTAACAATTATTGACAATTTTCAACAGTTTTTTCAATTATTGGCCGTTTTTAAAAATTTTTTTTAAATCTTCGATAATTATCGACCACTTTTCAAAATTTTTGACAATTATTAACAATTTTCAGCAGTTTTTGACAATTTTCAACAGTTTTTGACAATAATTGGCCATGGATTGACCATTTTTTAACAATTATTGACAGTTTTTGACAAAAATTGTCCAATTTTAACAGTTTTTGACCATTATTGACCAATTTTGACAGTTTTTCAAAAATTATTGACCATTTTTTACAATTACTGACCAATTTTAACAGTTTTGCAACAATTACTGACCATTTTTCCAAATTTTTCAACAATTATTGATCATTTTTTAAAAATTATTGACCATTTTTTAACAATTATTGACCATTTTTTAACAATTATTGACCATTTTTTAACAATTATTGACCATTTTTCCTAACTTTTTGACAATTTTTGACCATTTTTTTGAAATTATTGACCATTTTTTACAATTATTGGCCAATTTTGATAGTTTTTCAACAATTATTGACCATTTTTTACAATTATTGATCAATTTTGATAGTTTTTCAACAACTATTGACCATTTTTAAAAAAATTATTGACCAATTTTGACAGTTTTGCAAGAATTACTGACCATTTTTCAAAATTTTAACAATTATTGACAATTTTCAACAGTTTTTGCAATTATTGGCCGTTTTTAAAATTTTTTTTAAATCTTCGATAATTATCGACCACTTTTCAAAATTTTTGACAATTATTAACAATTTTCAGCAGTTTTTGACAATTTTCAACAGTTTTTGACAATAATTGGCAATTATTGACCATTTATTAACAATTATTGACAGTTTTTGACAAAAATTGTCCAATTTTAACAGTTTTTGACCATTATTGACCAATTTTGACAGTTTTTCAAAAATTATTGACCATTTTTCACAATTACTGACCAATTTTGGCAGTTTTGCAACAATTACTGACCATTTTTCCAAATTTTTTAACAATTATTGATCATTTTTTAAAAATTATTGACAATTTTTCAAGAATTATTGACCAATTTTGACAGTTTTTTAACAATTATTGACCATTTTTCCAAATTTTTTAACTATTTTTTTAAATTTTTGGGAATTTTTCAAAATTTTTACAATTTTCAACAGTATTTGACAATTATTGACCATATTTCAAAATTTTTGACAATTTTCATATAATTTTATTTGATTTTTTTTCAATCCGATAAATATCGTTAACGAATAAATCTATTAGGTTTATTTTCGGAATATATACGAAAAGCATGTCAATTTTTAAAACAATCCAAAAAAAAATCAACGCTCTTTTCACAAAAATCGATTTATTTTTTATTAAAATCGATTTTTTCGACAAATCCATTAATTTTGAATAAAGAAAAATCGATTTTTATTCTATCGATGATTCTTTTCCATTAATCTCGCACATTCCTAATCCGATACTTTGTGATAATAATATGGTAATAAAAAAATAATTGTTATTATTATCGAATTCCCTGAACTTAAAAAAAACCCCCAATTTTACTGATAAGAGATCCCGGAGAGAGATTGTTTGTTTAGGGGTACCTTTCTTGTTGTCTTTCAATAAAAAAGATCGATTTATATTTACATTGTAAAAAATACAAACTTGAAAAAAATCGATTTTCTTGAAATCGATCCTTTAGACCTCGATTTTTTTATGTATCGATTAATCAGGTTACGATTCGAATCGATTTAAAAATCGATCTTTTTTAGAAAGAATTTCCATCCCTAGTTCCACTGTCCTCTTTGCCCATTTTACAGAGATGGTACCTGAGTGAACAGTGTCCAGTGAGAATTCCTGTGATTACTCTGAGATCACATTTCTGCAACCCCAATAACAATTTAGCGTAGTGAGCAGGAGGTCTCAATAACTTTTTGGCCTGGAGTATTTCTCCAGTAGGCTGCACTAAGTTCCTTTCCCATTTTCGGCTGAGTACAAGCTCCTTCTTCTACGAGATCATCAACAATCTCATTTTCGACAATTCAAAGTTACTTTGTTGTGTCTAGTCAGAGCTCAACGGATTGTTTGCAGTCCAGGTTGTTTCAGATAGATAAGCTGTAGCATTTGAAGTAACCTGGCTATCAGACGCAATAAAATTCGGACTGAGTTTAGGTGTTTTTTGAGACACTTCTGAGCACAAAAATATATTGCCAAGAGTATATTGTTGGAGTGTTGATATCCTGTAACCCCTATTTCTACTCCTTTATTTGTTTTTGACCCATCATTATTGTAAGTGAGAGACCCTCCCGTTTCCTAAGGCGCGGTTTGTTGCCAGCGGCTGAAAGTAGCACCAGCAAGTAGCGACTTGCAATACTGTCACATTATCGGCTGCCACTTGACTGCTTCTACCAACAAGCAGTGACTGTCAACTGGTCTCATTGTAGCGGCTGTCTATTTACCAATTTATAGCAGTTCAGTTCAATATGTAAAAGGTAGACCATGTGTTGATTACTCACCGCTGATGTGCTGCCAGAGAGGTTAAACTGCGCAGCTGGCTGGCGGCAACTGGTGCGAGTGAGTCACGTGACCCGCTAGTCGCACATGTCCAACTTTTGCCAGCCTGCAGAAATGTTCGCCTGCTGGTGGCGTCACCGGCGAATTTTGTGATTACACCAAGATGATCGATGGCTGACAGTAGCAGCCTAGTGTAACCCGCGCTTAAGATGGACGTTTTACTTAGTGATTCTAGAAGAATACCATTTCTAATCAAAAATTAGTGGAGGTTTGTCGGAAATGTTAATGCGGTGCTTTTAAAACCTTCGAGAAGTCTAGAGGAAGATGAAGAGACCTTTCACTAAGATATTCATTCTATTTTAATCGGAAAGAAAGAAAGAAACTACTGCATCGGAGAACCGTATTGTAGGTTTTGAGTTACTGCAGCCAACTCTCCCAGCTCTCCCAATCTCCCAACTCTTAATTCTTAACTCCCAACTTTTAACTCTTATAATCGGCGCCGCCACTGACTTGTTTTTGTATACGTCTATTAGAGATACACTTGATCGTCGAGCAAAAGTATAAAAAGTGGAATCGGAGATTTTTAAGAAGTCTGTCGCTATGGTAACGGACTATGAAGGTAAATGAACATGTAACCGTAAAATGTTCGGTAAAGCTAACGATAATCTCGTAAAGTTTATTCGCCACCGCCGAAAACTTACCCAAAGTAAAATTTACATAAAATTTTAAAGTTGGCGAATGAATATATGCTTAAATTCTCTCTTTTTTTTCAGATGAATTGAAAGATCGTCGACGCCGTAGACGTTTCTTTCCTCCCGAAGTTTTAGAATCTTCTCTGACTACTTCCGGAGACGATCGTGAAAAAAGCGATTCAAACTTCACTGCCTCTCAAACTCATCCAGCCGCCTCGTCACCGATCACTGCCGAATCATCTTCGTCTTGTTCAAAAATTACTACAACACCTAAAAAATCCGAACTGAGTGTCCATATGGAAAATGCCCGAAAAGGTATCGCTCCAGCTTTCTCAGAAATGGGAAAGTACAAGCCCTATGCCAAACGTATTGTTACCTCTAGTCCTAAGTCTTCTACTACTAGATTTAACGTAGATAATACTTCTCCTAGGACCATTGCATCAGATGACGAAAAAACAAAAGCCATTGCTAGTAGAATGGAAGGACTTTCGGCACTTACCAAACAAACTTTGGCAAGAGTTGAAAGATTAACCAGCAAAACGCGCGAGTCTCCTAGAAAAGATTCACCCGTATCGTACAGTAGTAATAGTCCTATTAAACAAATTGATCAAAAAGGTAAATCTTATAAGAAATATCCGGAAAAGTCGCGACTGTCCTCTATTCTTAAAAAGAAATCTACAGAAGAACCTCCTAGAATTATAGAACCTATTGTACCATCTATATCTGGGCCTGTTTCTATATTAAAGAGAAAAGTGTCCCAAGATGACCATAAACAAGATGGAACCGGCCATACGAATACAAACACCCCTCCTGTCACTTTCTCGCCGAACGTTTTGGAACCCACCGCCACCAGTAAACGCAAACAAGGTATTTTAAAGAAACGTCGTAGTCTGGATGAATCATCAGTGATGAGACATCGTAGCTGTAGTCCAGATGTAGCGAATAAAACCGATTCCAGATCGATACTCAAAAACCAGAGACGTTCTTCTTTAGAGGAGTTAAGGAGAACTAGATCTCCCGAAACTCCTCTGCAGGGTATTTTAAAAAGAAGAACTTCCAAATACGAAGAAGATGATCATTCTTTAAACTCTCCGCAGAGTATATTGAAAAGAAGATCCGGCGCCAGCAGTGCTGGTTCAACTGGTAGCACCCCGCACGTTTCCATCACCACAGCTGTAATATTAGCAGCCGCCGGTGGTGCTGAAATGGTGCTAGAACCGGATGGAGAAGCTGTCAGACCCATTCTGAAAAAGAAAAGTTTTTCTGAGGATCATTCTCATCATAGTGATACTCCTTTAGATGTTCCTAAACCGATTCTAAAAAAGAAATCAAGTACTGATACCGATGATTCCGAAGAAAGACCCAAACCTATTTTAAAACAACCTAGGACTTCCACGGAAAGAGAATATTTCGATGGTAATCAAGAATTTAGGTTGTTTAAGCACGCTTCTTCCAGCGAGGCTGAATGTGAGTTTAAACCGATTCTGAAGGGTAGAGAAGAATCGGGTCGGCAAAGACTGTCTTTTAGTGCTGAACATGAAAACGATGCCCGACAGAGGCCTTCGAGACGTTCTCACACAATTTGTACTGATTTTAATGTAGGAAATTTTAATTTAGAAAACAGGGAAACAGACGAAATGCTCAATAGATCTAGACCGTTTTCGGTACACGATTTGGTGATGTCGTTCGAGAGTACTTGCTCAACTGGGGCTATACCTAAACGAAGTAGTATGAAGAGAAATAGCGATAGACACAAAACGCAGCCCGTGACCTCCAATGAATTAGAAGCTAGGTAAGAAAATTTTTCACATACTTTCATATCTAATTAAACCTTTACACGTGAAAGATCTAATCGGCCCAGAATTAGGGCTTCGCATGGGACTAGATAGGCGAGATTTTGGTCTCTTCTCTTCTAAAAAAACAAGTTTCTTCTCGTAACCAGTTGTCTCTTCTCGTCCCGTTATCAGTTGTCTCGTCTTGTAGCCAGTTATCTCGTCGCTTAAACAGTTATCTCGTCGTTTAACCAGTTGTCTAGTCTCGTTTCCAATTGTATCGTCTCGTTACCAACTGTATCGGCTCTTCTTGGCTTGTAACCAGTTATCTGTTCTTGTCTTGTAACCAGTTGTCTCGTCTCGTCCGATAATATGTATTGGACGTAAAAGGTTTATGGGATTCAAATAATAAAATTGACACCAATAAAGTTTTTGTCGGATGAATATTAAAGAAATTATTAAACAGTGAAAATAATTTCAACTTATGCGTGTCCATAAATTAGGTCCGAAAATCTCGCCTCGGTTTCGTTTGTTCTGTATCGTCTCGTAAACAGTTGTCTTGTAACCAGTTGTCTCTTGTTGTCTTGTTACTAGTTGTCTCTTGTTGTCTTGTTACTAGTTGTCTCGTCTCGTAGCCAGTTGTCTCTACTCGTCTCGTAACCAGTTGTCTCTTCTCATAACCAGTTGTCTCTTTTCATAACCAGTTGTCTCGTCTCATAACCAGTTCTCTTGTCTCGTAACCAGTTATCTCATCGCTTAACCAGTTGTCTCTTGTTGTCTCGTTACCAGTTGTCTCTTCTCATAACCAGTTCTCTTGTCTCGTAACCAGTTGCCTCTTCTCATAACCAGTTCTCTTGTCTCGTAACCAGTTGCCTCTTCTCATAACCAGTTCTCTTGTCTCGTAACCAGTTATCTCGTCGCTTAACCAGTTGTCTCTTGTTGTCTCGTTACCAGTTGTCTCTTCTCATAACCAGTTCTCTTTTCTAGTAACCAGTTGTCTCGTCTCATAACCAGTTGTCTCTTCTCATAACCAGTTCTATCATCTCGTAACCAGTTCTCTTGTCTCGTAACCAGTTATCTCCTCGCTTAACCAGTTGTCTCTTGTTGTCTCGTTCCAGTTGTCTCTTCTCATAACCAGTTCTCTTGTCTCGTAACCAGTTGTCTCTTCTCATAACCAGTTGTCTCTTTTCATAACCAGTTGTCTCGTCTCACAACCAGTTCTCTTGTCTCGTAACCAGTTATCACATCGCTTAACCAGTTGTCTCTTGTTGTCTCGTTACCAGTTGTCTCTTCTCATAACCAGTTCTCTTGTCTCGTAACCAGTTGCCTCTTCTCATAACCAGTTCTCTTGTCTCGTAACCAGTTGCCTCTTCTCATAACCAGTTCTCTTGTCTCGTAACCAGTTATCTCGTCGCTTAACCAGTTGTCTCTTGTTGTCTCGTTACCAGTTGTCTCTTCTCATAACCAGTTCTCTTGTCTCGTAACCAGTTGCCTCTTCTCATAACCAGTTCTCTTGTCTCGTAACCAGTTGCCTCTTCTCATAACCAGTTCTCTTGTCTCGTAACCAGTTATCTCGTCGCTTAACCAGTTGTCTCTTGTTGTCTCGTTACCAGTTGTCTCTTCTCATAACCAGTTCTCTTGTCTCGTAACCAGTTGTCTCTTCTCATAACCAGTTCTCTTTTCTAGTAACCAGTTGTCTCTTCTCATAACCAGTTCTCTTGTCTCGTAACCAGTTATCTCGTCGCTTAACCAGTTGTCTCTTGTTGTCTCGTTACCAGTTGTCTCTTCTCATAACCAGTTCTCTTGTCTCGTAACCAGTTGCCTCTTCTCATAACCAGTTCTCTTGTCTCGTAACCAGTTATCTCGTCGCTTAACCAGTTGTCTCTTGTTGTCTCGTTACCAGTTGTCTCTTCTCATAACCAGTTCTCTTGTCTCGTAACCAGTTGTCTCTTCTCATAACCAGTTCTCTTTTCTAGTAACCAGTTGTCTCGTCTCATAACCAGTTGTCTCTTCTCATAACCAGTTCTATCATCTCGTAACCAGTTCTCTCATCTCGTAACTAGTTCTCTCATCTCGTAACCAGTTATTTAGTCTCATATTCAGTTGTAATTTAACGAGACTCTCGGATGTGTATTAGTATCGCTTAAAACTTATCCAAAAGTGTCCCGTCTCGTTTTGTTTCGATTTTTGGAAAGGCGACTAAGACGAGACGAGAAAAATCTCGTGCTCGAGTTCCCAGAATCCTCACTTATAAGTGACCCTTTGAAAATGTCAACATTCAATCGATAATAACGCACTTAGATGTAACTAAAAACGTTCGCGAACCACAGTTTCCTATCTAGAATGAAAAAGATCACAAATAAACGGTTCTTAGTTGAACTGAACATAGCGTAAACGACGGAGAGTTCAACTGCGAAGTGGTTCAAAAGTGCAAGCTGTTTACCGACATTTTTTATACCACGACCACCTGTCAGTTCCCAATAGTATGAGCAAAATGAAAGCTGTCATTATTAATATTTGTCAATCCTGACTTTGTAGACGTGTAAAGTCATAAACCTTTCATGTTTTTTCTTTTTTATCGATTTTGGCAACTTTGCATACCACTCAAATAATCAAACATAAGTAATATTAAGAGATAATATAGATAATGTACTAAAAAAAGCCTATGTTATTGATTCTAATACCGCCAATATAGATAATTCACAGCCATCAAAACAAACTTAAATTGAGTGTGTTGAAGAAAATTTGTATTCGGTTGAGTTTATTTTAGTGAATTCCGAATTGAGTTCGTGAAATGTGACCAAGTGTTTAGTGACGAATGTTATTTCCGGATATTATTTTTTAAAATAAATTTTGTACAGCTATTAATTTGATCAAAGGTGACGAACATTTTGGATAAACTTAACTTCTTCTACATTACTTTTCTTGTCCCCACGGTAATTAATATTAAATAATATGAATGTCGTTCATCGCTGTGTGTCCATTGATAGTCTTTATATTTGAAAATTTGCGTCAAATTTGTTTTACGTTTTTCATAAATTTTCTTGCCAAATGTCAGATCTAAATTTAGATACCCATTAGTATCGAGAGCGATATTCAGTTGTGAAATTGATGTTTTAGTGGAAGGTGGTTAGTAGCTGTTTTTTCTTTATACTTTCCCGAAATAAACAAATTTTCACCTGTTTAAATGTAAATATTTACCCAATGTTTAGTTATATTCTAATGGTTATGAAATTTTTTTTAAACCAAAATAAAACTCTCTGTACATCTGCCCACGCGATTTAAAAATACATTTGATAGATTTTGTTATGTGAAAATTGCCAGGATCTTTAGGTTAATACAAATATAACATATTAAAAATAATACTAATCTATAAATTACTTGTTGTAGTGTTGGATTGTTTTAAATTTTAACTATAAGTACTGTGTCTGTCTTTTTTGCATTGATATAAACCTCTGAAACCAAAGCGGTTTTCACCTCGTTATTAGGTTTATTATAATAGAGATCTAGGTAAAAGTCTAGTTTAGTGAACCAACGCGGATTTTGATGAAATATTTTTTTTTAAATTAATTCGAGGTCGCTGAACACGAAAATGAAAAAAGAAATCGGCGCTCTCTTACCAAAAACGAGTTATGAATTTTTGAAGATGAGTTCAGATCAGCACTGCACTGGTTTTATTGTCATATAATAACTGATTTAAATGATGCATCTACACAATGTTAATTACACTATAATTACTTTTTACGATATTCCTCTCACACACACATTTAAAAAACACTGATATTGATATTCATTTCTTGCAAATTCGTTTTTTAATTCCACAATTATTATATCTTTTGACATTTTCATGTAACATGACTGACATATAAGTTTTGGTCTGTTTCCGCTTAGTCGCACAACTTGTACCTAATAGCATATTCAGCCATTAGATATTTAGCCACTTGAATTAGTTGCTGAATATTTTCGATTTCATGATCGTGACATAGAAGATATAAACAAGATGAACATCATGAACATACACCTATTTTTCCGATAGCTGGCGCTGTTTTTGGCTCAACTTTCGTTTAACTGAAATCAGTTATGGAAAAATTGAATGAACAGCCATCAACATACTGTGAAAAAGGCGCGCCGGATCGACGTTTCGCAATTCGCGCGCGCGAATTGCGAAACGGCGCGCTCGCGATAATCAATCTACTTCATTATTTCAAACAGAAATCCAATCTAATAAATGTATCAAGATGATAAGAAGCGATTGCGATTGCGATTCCACTTTGATCTGTGTTAGTTGGTCGGGAAGCGATATTAGTAGAATTTTCAAATTTTCTAAAAAGGGGAAGCAGCTTCTGATAACCAAAGTCTTATAATATTAGCAGTATGTTCAAAATTTGATTTGGAATTACACCTGCAGCAACTATTTTCGTTGTCGGCAGTGTTTATAGAGGCCGAAGAACTGAGGAGGTGATTTTTTTAAAGAATTAATTGATGAGTGCAATTCAGAGAAAAAAAATTGTTCAGCATCCTCAATGATCAAATTGAATGGTTCATTAGCCTTCAAATAAATGATAAATATCAACCAAACTTATCTCAAAACTAACCATCTTCCTAAAATCAACATCTCTCAAAATTTGAAAAAAAAAATGTTTCAGCTGTAATACGGCGCTAGCTATCGGAAAAATAGGTGTATGTTCATGATGTTCATCTTGTTTATATCTTCTATGTCACGATATGGTCACGATCATGAAATCGAAAATATTCAGCAACTAATTCAAGTGGCTAAATATCTCTAATGGCTGAATATGCTATTAGGTACAAGTTGTACGACTAAGAAGAAACAGACCAAAACTTATATGTCAGTCATGTTATATGAAAATGTCAAAATATATAATAATTGTGGAATTAAAAAAGAATTTACAAGAAATGAATATCAATATCAGTGTTTTTTAAATGTGTGTGTGAGAGGAATATCTTAAAAAGTAATTTTAGTGTATTTAATATTGTGTACAAGTTATAATGCATCATTTTAAAGTAGTTATAATATGACATTAAAACCAGTGCAGTGCTGATCTGTCCTCATCTTCAAAAATTCATAACTCGTTTTTGGTAAGAGAGCGCCGATTTCTTTTTTCATTTTCGTGTTCAGAGACCTCGAATTAATTAAAAAAAAAATATTTCATCAAAATCCGCGTTGGTTCACTAAACTAGATTTTTTCCGAGATCTATAGTTTGGCAAACATATCTGAAGCTACGCGGCATCAACAAAGGGGCGAGGAAACATCGCCGATATCTGTCATAAACGTACCAGTGGCTTACTACTTACTTAATTACCTATAAACATTAGCAATCACCTCTCTAGTTTGGCTATAAAGTGTCTTTTAACGAGTATATTGATTCAATTCTGAAAAATGAAGAAACACAAAACACTACACAGTTTAAGATGCCAAATAAAACTGAAAATACAATGATAAACACTGACAATACCAACGCCACTTGATAATCAATATCAGTCAATAAGCGAAGTGAGAGGGAAGAACACACGCACGCACTTGCCAATAGCAAGTCAGGTGGTTGAATAGCAACGGGTTGTTCGATAAATCTTCACCGTTTGGAGTACGCGGTAATATGATTTTCGCACGACGGTGCCGGGCTCAAGGAAACCCATAACATATTTGGAATATGTTTGGTATATATTCAGTATTTAAAAAAATAATGTTAATAGACAAAATCCAATGAAACAAGCACATTAAAGAACTAACGTTTAATTATTATTGATATATGTTGATAATCAAAAGTCCAAATACCACAAGCTACTAACACAAAATACTTAGGCATGCACCTAGACACAAGGCTCACATGGAAAGTAAAAAACGCAAACAAATCGACCTGAAAGTAAAAGGTCTATACTAGCTAATTGGTAGAAAATCCAAATTAACACTCGAAAACAAGCTCCTACTCCATAAAGCTGCAATCAAGCCAATCTGCTAATAAATCAAATATAGCCATTATACACAGAAGCCAGTCCAAAATACTTCGCATGATAGCTGATGCACCATGGTATGTGTCGAACCTAACCCCACATAAAGACTTAAACGTCAGTTTCGTCAAAGATGTCATAAAAGAAAAGTACGAAACATCATGAACGACTGGCTAACCATGAAAACACGTTACTCCATCCACTTTTAGAACCGCAAGATGGTAGAAGACTAAAAAGAAATTGGCCAGCAGACCTTCAAAACGGGTAAAGAGGACTTGTCGCTGGAGAAGACCTCCTCGCACCATAGTAGAGCTTACATGCTCTGAAGCCATCCCATTAGCTTAAAGAACAGTATATGTTTTGATTGCTAATAAAGTATAATAAAAAAGTCCATTTTCTGATTATTATCACTACATACTTAGCACTTCATCTTTTTCATAGTTAAACGTGGCAATATCGAATGTTTTCGACCACATTCCCTTTACAGCTTCAGATAAGTTTGCCAAACTATTCACGGGTAGCATAAAGAATACTCTTCTGTTTACACACATTCAATAAAGTATTTTTTCCTGTAGAGAATTTAATGTTTTAGTTGCCATCACAAAATATATGATCTGCACAACAAAAAAAACGTTCAATAACGATTTTACAACGTAACTGGCTTTGAACAAAGCTGGTAGCATGAATTCTGACAAATTTGATATCAATTTTTGTTAATATTCAGTAAACAATGTAGGACAACCTGCGGAACCAGTTTAGTTATCTCTCTAGGAAAGCAGTTACTTCACTTCACTAATTTCTCACTTTATCGGCATACTTTTTAAAATGAGAAATGGTGCGCTTATGATAATTATGAGCCCATTTGACTATTTGTGATATCAACGCGTTCGATAATTATATAATTAATAATTTTTTTCAAAATTTTGTAAAAAATCCTAGTCCACATTGAATAACGCTCGCGCGTTAACTCCATATGTCCAACTCATTGATATTTATACAGGGTGTCTTAAACTTAGCCGACAACATGCACAATTTAAATCATTTATAAGCTGCTTACTTTAAATAGAACACCCTGTATTTTATTACATTATATGTATATGTATGTATATTGGGGTGACATTCACTGAGACCTGAAAGATCTATTGTGCCCCCTTACTTCTACTTAGTTTCTGAGGAAAGTCTCAGAGACTAGTAGCTCCTTTAGTCCTATTTCCAGGAGGAATTTCAGGATATCTGCAGGCTTTAACTTAGGTAAATGTCCCTCTTCTATCCAGTAAGCTGCTAGGTGTTGTGCCCTAGGATTCTGAATTGGTGTGCAATTCGCAAGTATGTATATACTGCCACCGAATCTACATTCTTCTTCCTCCACTATTTTGAGCTTTTCCAGGTGCCCATTCAGGCGACAATGTCCTGTTGGGATCACTCTTAGTGCAGTTTTACTTTGACTTATGCATTCATTTGATCTATCCCAACAGGTTGTTAGTCACCCAGAAGAATCTTTGATTGTCTAAGTCCTACTAGATCTTTCCAATGGTCAGATCTTCTCTTTTTTTCATTGGAGCTGATACCGCAAAAGGGTTCCGGCCCCCAAAAGGGTGTTTCAGTCACCCTCTTTGCTAGTTCATCTGCTATTTCATTTCCTTCCATTCCAGTATGTCCTGGAATCCACAGTAAGGTTAGGTTCTCGCCTAGTTCTTTGAGTTTGCCTATGCATTCCCTCACCATTTTGGAACTGATTACACAAGAACTCAGTGATTTAATGGCTGCTTGACTATCCAACATTATGATAATCCTTTACTTTCTATATAATTTATCAATATTGAGCTGGGCAGGCTTTCTTATGGCGTGAATTTCCGCTTGAAAGACACTTGGGGTTTTTTCCTGCTCCGGTATAACCGGAGGTGCCATATTCAGGTCAACATTATATTTAAACTCGTCGTCATCCAAAACCTTCAAATTTTTAACATAACTGTATCCGCCATTACTTTTAATCAAAACTTTTCGCGCCATACCCTGTATATTTTTTGTTTTTTTTTCAGTCGACATTTAGTGAAAAGCCCACAACATTTCAACAACGACGACATCAACAAGTCGAATTTTTCACGCAGTTTCGACGTTCATTCGTTGTTGGATTTTACTTCGTCCTTAGAGAATGATAGTAATTTGAACAGTTTCTTCACATCTTCGTTGCACAATCAGGCCAGTCCGGAGAGTTTTAATTGCGGTAAAATGTCTTCCGATTCTGCGTTTCAATCTTTGGGAGACGGACTCGAATTAGAACAGGTAAGAAACAAATTTTAAAATTCAAATATAAAACTGTCTTAAATTGGGAAATATACATTATAATATTGAGTGATTTATATACAAAGTGATGTTTTCTTCGATGAATGCTGTATTCTGTTTGGAAAGTAGCACACCCGGTAACTTGTATACAGGAGGTATCCAAAAAAAATACATTGAAACCTCCGAGGAACTGAAACAAACAGCCCATTTTTATATATTGTCAACATTTTTCTAACGATTTTATAGGTTTCTTCCAAACCGGTAGCGATGTACGAAAATCATACTACAGCGTACTCCGAACGAACACAATTGGTGAAGATCGACCCGATGCTATGCAACCATCTGACTTGCTCGCCTCGCCAAGCAAGTTCAAAAGAGAATAATTTTTTTCCGTGGGTCGTCTGGGATGTCTTCGTCATGAATTTTTATAATTTCCAATAATTCTTGTGTTGTAAGGGCTTTCGAACTTTCATTTCTTTTCTCTTGGTTACCTTGAAATTGTTTGTCAGTAGAAAAGATACCGTTGCTATGGTATTTTGCCAGTGAAAAACACTCTAGTGAAATAGTTAGTTATAATATCACAAGAGCATAGATAATATTCGATTATTCACCGAGTCACGAGTCGTATTTGCCGAAACATCACGAGAGCGCAGCTCGAGTGGTGTTTCGCGAAATAGCGGTAAATAATCGAAAAATATTGTCTATGCTCGAGTTGGTATTCGTTACGATTATATAACGGATAATATTCTAATTTTTTTTATTGATTAATATTAATATTGAAGGTACAATTATTATAATACATATTTGATGTATTGTTGTTTTCGGAATTTGTAGTAGAATTAACTGACATTTCATTGAGCTTGCCCGTTACTATGGAAATGATCACAATATGGCAGGAGGCGAAACATCAAAACGATTATATCACGTCGTCAAGGGGTATATTCACTTATCAATACGTCGTAACTAAGGGAAATTCAAGGATTGTAGTGGTTCATTAGAACATTAGTTATATAATCAATAAAAAATAACGACTGTGAAAATTCTATTAAATTTTAGTACGTCACTGGTAAATCAGTCCGACTCGAAAAGAGAGGAGCTGTAGAAATTTTTGTTTGATAAACTTTTACGTATCCGCGAACAATATTTACGGGATAGCTTTGCCAGAAAAATAGACAACCTCAATCCGAAATGAAAATATTTCGGTCTATCTTCAATATCAGAAATGGATTCAAAATAATTTGAGTTCGACTAAAAACACGCGGTGTCTACTGATTAGAAAATTATACAGTGGAACTGCATAAAGCATTCGATAAATCATGAATCAGTTATAGATAAACATGGTGTTTATCAGTACTTAACACTTTTTATTACATTTTTATAATTAAATACTTTTAATTGCTTACTCAATACTGTGATAATAAACAATTTTAAGTAAACAAAACTGTAAAGCTTATCTCATTTATGTAGATAAATTTTCAATAATTATTTGTTTTCGGGATGTTGTGTGTGCTAGGAGGTAAGAACTGGCTTCGGACATAATCGTTTTCGGAATTTTCCAGAAGTTCTTAATAATAGGCTCATTTAACATGTTTTTTTTATTATTATAGTACCTTACCTAAGAAGGTCCATACAATGCACCGTTGTGACGTCACCGGCTCTCTATATCGTACTATTATGTTAATTTAAGTTCAAGGTCAATTTTGACAAAAAAATCAGGACTTTATGTCATGTGAAATCGAATCTATTATTTTAACTATCCTACTTTACACCTGCCCAAACTGTGGTAGTCACGATAACAGATCCGAAAAATGTGACAAGGCAAATAATCCTTTTTGCAAGAACTGTGGTAGCGACCACGCCACATATGACCCAAAATGCCCAAAAAGGCAAACTTCCACCTCAAAACCCAAGGAAACAGCTCTCATCACACTCCCAAAACCTTCTATGCCATTCGACTTCCCTTCGAAAGTTCAAAGAAATCTTGAGATGGCTTGCGTTATCTTAATGGCAATCCCTTCCGCCCGTGGGACGGTGATCGAGACACTTCGTCACCTCATACCGTCCTATTAAAAACCACAACTGCTCTGTTCAAGGACAGGGCAACAAGGCATATTTTAATTTCTCGCCAATCTCCTAACCTCGGACAAACAATAATACACCCTCACCTCACCACCACGCGCCGAAACAGCGAAATTCCAACGAAGTAGTGCACCGAAATCAAGAAAAACTAAACGGAAAGTGTACGAAAAAGCAACCAACGAACCGTTGCAACGAGTGCAGTTCCAGACACTACAAAAACACTTTTCGGTGCAAAACACATACTTTTCGGTACCTGAACAAACACCATTTCCCTATCCTATTCCGGGATGATGTATGCAGGTTTTCTGTGGTTTTTTACTGCATCCCTGGGGTGCACAGCCACAGCTGTCCCTATCGGGACCGTAAACTCACTTGCCTTTTTATTCAATAACCAAACCCTGAAGAGGACGAACTCTCCTATAAAGGGGTAGAATTAAATATTTGCATATCCAATTTAAAATCAAACAGTAAAATCTTTCGCGAACAAAAAAAAACTATCCTGTGTTGTGGCTACGGTGGAGAATACTGCGCCGTCGCTGTAATGTCATATATGACGGTTTTCAAGCTGAAAGTACTTTTCCTGTAGTTTCAAAGGTCTTGTGAGATGTATTTTTTTCATTTACCAAGGAGTAAATAAAGGTTGACAGTCTGTCGGAGCCGGAGACGTCACGAATTGACGATTTTCTAACTCTAATATTCTGGTGAATTTTCAGACGATGGTGCTAATTTTTTTGCTCTTAAATAGTTAAGGTCATTGCCCAATTGAAGCGTTCCATAATTAAAACTTACTCTTTATATAAATATCTCATTTATTAGCTATTCAACTTACTTTAACTATAAACTACAAAGGTTTATCTTCTAAAATATCATCAATAATTTCCAACACTTTTCTTTTGAATTTCCTTGTTTGCTGATCGTTCATTTGATTCATTTCAGGTAATAAACTCAATAAAAACATTTTCTTCGGATCAAATTCGTCAATTTTATGACTCGAACGGTTACAAAATTCGAAAAATTGATCGTCGTCATCGTCTTCGTCATTTTGATCTTCATTCTTTTTTCTTTTAATACCTTTAGCAGGTATTGCCGTATTTGATTCCATGGGATCAACGTTTGTTTCATCTTCTGTTTTAATGTTATCTTCAGTTTCTGTTTGGTAGGTAATTTCAGTCTGGCTGGATTCCATATCCGAAAAACCATCATTTGATAATGCTACAAAACAATATTTTCAATCAATCAATCAATTTTCGAAAATGTGTCAAATTTTTGGTATAAAATAGAAATCTCGTCTACATTTATCAAAATAGTTACCTTCGATCAAATGACATTCCGTAATGTTATCGTCATCATCATCATTATCTTCAATTTTGATATATTCCAATCCATCAGTTGTATCCGAAGAAGAAGTTGATAATTTCAAAAACGGTACCAGAAACTGTAACACGTTGCGCAGATAATAAGGTTTTTTTTGTTCTTTTCTGAATCCAAATTTTTCACATTTAATTTTTCTTACAAACACAGTTCGTATGTTCTTCCATCTCAACTTGCAGGTTAGCACTGAAAAAAATTTGTATAAGTTGAAATATAAAATTTTAACACAAGCACACGTACGGAGACATTATTTGTGGATTTTGTTTGACAGTCAAAATGTATCATTAATTTTGTACAGAAGTCGTAAATTCCCAATAAATTGACTTTTACCTGGTTCGTTAAGTGCCCATCCGATATCTATCCAACTCTGTTCAACAACATCTTTTCTGGTATAATCCGGAGAATTTGTATTATATAAACAAGGATGTTTCCTCACTGCTTCGACGAGCATCATATTAAATTCTTGCTCGCTTACTTTTACAGACATTCTACAACAATTTTATGACAAATACACTGGCCTAAAATATACGATTCATATCTAATACACAGCAAACTAAGAACAATAATTTACGACATTACCTGTTGCTATACATATATAAAAACTAAGTACCCAGTTATCGAAATATAAATAGAAAATTCGAGCCAGCAACGAACGACACTTTCGCTAGAAACTCGCTTAGAAACTGACAGCTAATTCGTTGGTGACGTTAACCTCGAATAATCGCTAGGCGATCGTGTTCCGACTACATCCGATCGATCGTGCTGAGGTTGCGTCGTTGTCGGTGCAGATTAAAGTTGGTGATTGTAAAATATTAGGTCTGTCCGATGCGGTTCAATATGTACATACAGGATGACATAAAAAACATGGAAAACAAGTCTAATGTTCACACTGAACACTGTTTACACTACCACTACACCAACACTAACACTTTACACTATCTTACGCGCGTTTCGATAACCAAGTTATCTTCTTCAGAGACTGAAGGTAAACTATTTACCTTCAGTTTACCTTCAGTCTCTGAATAAGATAACTTGGTTATCGAAACGCGCGTAAGATAGTGTAAAGTGTTGGTGTAGTGGTAGTGTAAACAAGTATCGCCAACGGTTCCAGAATTCCCAACTTAAGTCTAATGTTCAAAAAAGTGTAATGTAAATCAAATAGATGGGGTTATATACATTATATTCGGTCATTTTTCTCATGTTTATATAAAAATAGTGTACTGTATTACATTTTAATATAGGGTGAGTCATGAGGAACTGTACATACTCGTATTGAGGAAATTAAATAATCAGTGTGAAAAAAAAAACAAAGTACAGCTTGTAACCCAGTAACCTAATACATTTTACCTTTCATGAAATGGGGTAGTGGGTTTCTTTTTTTTGTGTTGTATTTGATAGTACCGAGATGCCAAATCCAAATTTTCGACCTCGGCGATCTTCCGGATCACCGCCAAAAAGCGTAATAATCGGCGGAATTTTGCAGTTTTTTACGTTTGGCCAATTTTGACCCTGGAGCATCACTTTTTCATAAAAAAACAACCATAATCGTTTTGAAGGTATATTAGATAACCTACAATTTAAGACCAAATTGGTTATTATAGTCCTATACTCTATTTCAGAAAGGTATAGAGTAATAAAATGGGGAATTCCGTCCAGTTCGGCTCAATTTCGGTGTCGGCCAAAGGCGTAGGTCTTGAAATAGTATTGTTTGTAATATTAAAATTTCAAGTAATTGCGTAAGAGAATTAGGAAAAGTATGTTTTCTGGCCTGAAGTGTCAATATCGAAATATTGTGTAGGGATTACTTAGGTAGTAGATTATACAGTTACATTTTGCGTTTAACAGGTACCGTTTAACCTTCTATTAGTGCCTCTGCCTAATTCCAACCCTGTTTCAGATTCGGCTCAACCATGCGCCGCAAGGTGCCTCACCCAAAATTTTTAGTCCTTTATAAGTATATTTGTTCAGTTTAACGCATCAGTATTTGCTGCTAAGCCGTAAATAGTGTTCATAGTATATTATAAGATTAGTAATAAAATGGCGACATTTACACCAACGAAAAAATGTTCCAATAATTCTCCACTATCAGTGAATGAAAAACTTATTATTTTAAATTGCATAAAATACGATTACCCGAAATTTAGTGTACAAGAAACTGTCGACCGATGTTCCCGAATTACTGGAGTTGGAAAGTCCACCGTTTTTAAATTATTGCGGGGGAGAAAGATAGCAGGCCAAGTGGAGCCTCCCAAGAAAAGTCCAGGCAGACCAGTAAAAGTCCTTGATGAAGACACCAAAAGTGTAATTCGAAGAAAAGTTCACTCTTTTTATTTTAAAAAAGAAATACCCCCCCTAGATAAGATTTTAATGGAGCTTGGCCAGGATGACAGTATTCCGTTGATAACTAAAAAACTTTTATGGACCACTTTGAGAAATATGGATTTTGCCTGGGAAAAGCATAACCGTAAAGCACTTTTACTGGAAAGCGATGAAATTGTTTGCTGGCGACGAAAATACTCAAGAAGTATAAAGCAGTACAGAACAGAGCAGAAGAAAATCTTTTATCTTGATGAGACGTGGATCAATGAAGGTTATACAGTACCAAAAATGTGGCAAGACAAAAATATAACCAGTACTCGCCAAGCTTTCATGGAAGGCCTGTCAACGGGTAGTAAGGTGCCTTCAGGTAAAGGGAAAAGACTAATAATCGTCCATATTGGAAGCGAAGAGGGATTTTTAAAAGAAGGTTTGCTAACGTTTCAGTCGTGCCATACGGGAGATTATCACGATGACATGGATTCGGATGTTTTTGAAGACTATTTTGGTGAAATGATAAAATATCTTCCGGCTGATTCAGTAGTAGTTATGGATAACGCGAGTTATCATTCTCGACGCATAGCGAAGACTCCAACTTCATCTTGGAGAAAACAAGAAATTATTGACTGGTTAACCACCAAAAGTATTGAATTTGAAGATAATTTGATAAAAAAAGAACTATTAGCTATAGCAAATTAACACAAACATCGTTTTATGAAATATGCCGTGGAAGATATAGCAGAAAAACATAGTGTAACTGTGCTGCGCACACCGCCATATCATTGCGAACTAAATCCTATAGAACTTATATGGGGGCAAGTGAAAGGATTTGTAGCAAGACACAACACGACATTCAAAATGAAAGACGTTAAGCTACTGTTTGATCAAGCCATTAAGGAGGTGACACCAGAGAACTGGCGAAAAGCAGTCCAGCATGTCATTAAAGAAGAGGAGAAAATGTGGGATCTTGACTACTTGATCGATCGGACCGTCGACCCGTTAATTATAACGTCAAGAGGAGATGACAGTTCCTCAGATGACGAAGAATATTATGATTTTTTATAATTTAATTTCTGTATAATGTATTTTTTGTATAATGTTCAATAAAAAATAAGTGTACCTAATACTATGTACATAATGCCTAATTTTTATTCTGTTAAAATAAAATTCTTTCCTTTTTACGAGTATCCTACCGGCACGCCTTTGGCACACTATTTTCAGTGTTTCTGAATGGATAACAATAGGCTAAACCCATATATTGGCCCCAACCCGGGTGGTACTACCTGCACTTGATAAAAAGAAAGAATTTTACAATGAAATCAATGCCAAACTATGAAAGAGGCTTAAATATTCGTTGGGTCACTCTGTGCTCCCTTTGCATACCTAATGAGGTTTTATTACTCTATACCTTTCTGAAATAAACTATAATAGTTTCCAAAATTTGGCTCCGCAAATAATTGTTAAAATTGCCAAATTTAGAACATTTTTTAGGTTTGACCAATTTTGACCCTGAAGCTTCACTTTTTCATGAAAATCAACTATTATCATTTTAAAAGTACGTTAAATTACCTACAATTTATGGTTATTTTAGGCTTAATAGTTTCCGAGATATGGCTCATCAAAGCTTATCAAATCTACCATCAATGGAGTAGTATTTCAAGTTTTGAGCTATACAATTGGGTCAAATTTTAAAAATAAGAATTCATTGAAACAAAATATTGTCAGTTTTATTCAAAAACAAAATTGTTATAATGAAAAGAAATCTATCGTAAAAGGTCCATCGAAACAGTGAAAAAACAGGTTTTAACTTTGCTTAAACCTCTTGGAAGGCCTATGTTGAAGATACTCTTCAGCTTCCGTGTCCATGTTCTCCCGTATTTTTTCATCCCGATCGATTTTGTTATCTGGAGGGCTGTCAGTGTTCACAAGCATGCCATCTACTTCATCACCATCTAGTAGGTCATCGAGCTCGGGAGTGTCCACGTCAACGATGATATCTGGTCGATTCTTGCAGACTGTCCACTACATTGGCCACATACAATAAAACACTTCAAACCTGCTTTTCTGCAGCTGAATGCATTGCCACATATCTTCTTACAATTGCAGGAGATCATCTGCATGAGGTGTGAAGGAGCCGCATTCTTTGACATCATCCTTGGGGAAAGGCTGTGTGCTGTTAGAACCCATCCCCATTCAAGAGACTCGATATCAATACCAAGCCAGCTCTGTACCTGGTGGTAGGTTCTAAGTCAGTGGAACTTGGCAGCGTCTTGAGTGGGAGGCAGTCTGGCCAGGTTGAAATTTATCTTGGTTGCAGCCTTGGCAAAGAGGTCATTGAGGCTTTTAATTAAGCTACTTCCACCATATAGCGCAATAAGAATATGCTCTCCTGCATCGGCTACGTCGTTAGGTGTGGCATGTGAGTTGGAAAAAACTGCTGCTTTCTCCTTGAGGTCTGGATTCTTTTGAATTACTGCGAGCAGCTTGGCTTTTCCTTGACCAACACTCACATCTACTGAAGGCATGGGCGAAGAGAATGTTAAATTGAGGTGGTTGAGTACAGGATATCTGGCGTCTTACCTCTTCCACACTTCTGTCAAACACTACTGCTATACGCAGACCATACCGTCTAACAAGATATTGAATTTATCTGGTACATATCAAGTCAAATGAGGATCCTTTGGGCCACACCACTTTGTGTAGTAGATGACCACCATCTACAACCACAAATTTAGATATTCCTTCAAAACTTCAAAGATGTTGTTTTTCCAATATGATCATATGAGTAGAAGACCAGCTGTTAAACTTTGAATTTCGCAATTTCGTACCGCCTAGTATAGCATTGATGAAATATTTGATTAACTTTGAAGAGTCATATCTAGCAAACTGTTTGGCCTACAATAACCATTTTGGTCTTAAATTGCAGGTAATTTAACGTACTTTTAAAATTATAATTGTTAAATTTTATGAAAAAGTGATGCTTCAGGGTCAAAATTAGTCTAACCTAAAAAAAAGTTCAAAATTTGGCAATTTTAACAATTATTTGCGGAGCAAAATCTCGGAAATTATTAGCCCTATAATAACCATTTTGGTCTTAAATTGTAGGTAATTTAATGTACTTTTAAAATGATTATCGTTGTTTTTTATGAAAAAGTGATGTTCCAAGGTCAAAATTGGCCAAACGTAAAAAAAGTGCCGATTTTTACGCTTTTAGCGAGTTCGAAAATTAGAATTTAGCATCTTGGGACAATCACAAACAACAAAAAAAGAAACCCACTACCCCATTTCATGCAAAGTAAACCCTGCGTTTGATGACAAGGTTACAACTGGGTTATTGTCGTCTGCCAAAAATACAAACAACATTGACATTTTTTTTGGATCTCTCACTGATTTTAGATAAACTATAACTATATTTGATATTTCCCATATGAGCCTCGATACGAGGTAGAGATATGTACTGGGAGGACCAATAAGCCAAACTTTTTTTTTGTAAATCATCATGATTCACCCTGTATATCAATGAATAAGGTTTTAATGGTTGATAAATAAGTAATAAATATAACAAAAACGATCGATTATGTATACAAAAAATAGAGATAACAGCTGCATTTCCATTGAATACTTTTAACTGTAATTTCTTAGAAGACTATATAAAACTTTACTATTTAGTTTTTTTTTAATAGATTATCAGTCATTGTTCTTTTATATTATTAATTGCAGCAATGCTCGTATGTATTCTCGGTTGTGTTAAATTCTCAATGTAAAAGAAACGATATTTTAGTAAGTACCATTTAATTACCTTTTTAAATGAAACTAAGTGTTTTTAATTATTTTCATTTAAAGAAGTAATATGAGTAGATTCCACAAAGTAAGGGTCCAAACAGTAAATACTTTTATTTACAAAAGATGTGATCTCTAAAACAAATAAAATAAATTTTAATAACAATCAGCGCGATAAGAAGATATTAAAATCAAACAATTTCGAAAGACAACAATTATTGTGAACTAAGGTTCCAAAGAGGGTATTTCTCTTCTTCTACTTGGAATTTGTGTGAGAAGGTCGTAATCAGTAAGTGAGTGCAGGGATGTGTTGGTTGAGTTTTCAATGCCCTGTGAAAAAACCATTAAAGGTTCTTTGTAGATTTTTGCTAGTGCTTTTGATATTTCCGGTCAGACATATTTTGGACTGGTTGAGCCCTGAAAGGCCTTTCCAGAGGTATGCCCTGAAAGCATTAGGGTTAATCTCCCAGAGAACTTGTTTTGTTGAAAACCAAAAACTAATCTAGACAAAATAAGTTCCAGTACAGCGAATTTTTGAAAATGTCACCTTTGGATAATTATAACTTAAGCGATTTTGTATTTTTTTCTGTATATTTCTCTTTAAAGTGGCAACAGGATGTTTGGCGAAATGTTTTTAATTGGAAGGAATTTATGTAACAAAAATATTTTATTCAAGAATTGTTTATGATTGTGTGTGAGTGTAATTTAGTATGTTCTGTATGTTTTAGGATGAAGAAGTTCCACAAGAAGAAATTAAACCGAAGCTCAAACAGTCGTCACCTTTAGAATTACAAATGAAAGCGGTTGCAGAGGAAGCCAAAAAAATGAAGCTTGCTAAAGGTATTTTAAATATCATTATATTGTTCTCATTAATTTTTTGTTTTAAAAATATTTGAAAAAAGCCCTAGTGCACAAATAAAAACATTTCTTGATAGAAACTAGAAGCGTAGTCAGTTTTTAAATCCGACATTTCGTATTTTTATACCCATCATCAACTTCCTTAGCCCAGTTGGGCGATTTTTCATAGGAACAAAACTTGTGCATTCGCGTCACCGACGTGCTAATGTGACGTGTGGTGCCTCGACTGTATCAGGTGCGTGCTGAACTCCTTTTAAATGGGAAATAATTTACTTCTAAAAACATTCTTCTATAAAAAGTGTACGATAATATTTTTGGAAAGTGTGATTTATTTGCAAAAATTTCCATCTACCATGGGCGTACGATGAAATTTTTTCTAGGGGTTTGTTTATTTGCTACTTAAATATTTTTTAATTTTTTTTAGGAAATGCTGGTATTGATAGATATCGTTCTAGACGAACGGGAAACAATTCACAATTTTCTACTCAACCAATTACGTTTGAAGAAATAGAAGCCGCTTCGAAAATTACTATTACCACCGAAGATACTGCAGGAGGTTGGTATTATTTTCAAATTTTCCAGAGTAAAAAAAGTTCCATCTGGTAGGGCAGCTTGAGCTCAACATTTTCGAAAAATGTGCCCGAAATTCCCAATTCAAGACCACCAGGATATTTACAAATAATTAATGTTCAATATTCAAAAAAAGTTCGTTTTCAGTTTATTCATTTGGTTTCAAACTTTATCCCAACCCTGTATCTCATGTAACGCTTTAATTAATCTATAATATTTTATATTTATGTGTTTGACATTTTATTATTATGCTGAACATTTATTTGCCGCAGATAAAGATGCTGATCCTTGCAATATGAGCTTCGATGAAAGATTAAAGATGTTTCATCAGAAAATTGATCAAACTTCCAAAACTAGAACCGTTAAACGGACACGACTTCGCTGTACTCGCTTCGCAACAGATGTAGTCAAACCTTTAGATGTAGAAACCGCACGCAGCTTGTTTTACAAACCGTCTTATGCTTTAGGTGTGCTTTGTCAATATTTTTTTTATTTTTCATTCACCTAATCCCGCTAGTTTTACACATACCTACCCAAAAATAGTGTTTTCCCGTTCCAACTTCACTGCCCGGGGTATACTTGAAATACTTGTAGAACGACTAAACGCTCTGAAAAACGACTAAGCGTTCTGAAAAACAACTAAACGCTTTGAAAAACGACTAAAATCTCTGTAGAACGACTAAACGATCTTACAAATCTGAAAAACGACTAAACGCTCTGTAAAACGACTAAACGCTCTCAGTCGAACGACTGAACGCTCTATAGAACAACTAGAAGCTCTGTAGCACGACTAAACGCTCTGTAGAACGACCAAACGCTCTGTAGAACTGCCAAACGCTCTGTAGAACGACTGTCAATAAAGCTGTCAATAAAGCGCTTAAATGCTCGATAAAAATGTTTTGTCATGTTTTCTGTTTTCAACTTCACTGCCCGCGGTATACTTGAAATACTTGTAGAACGACTAAACGCTCTGAAAAACGACTAAGCACTCTGTAGAACGACTAAACGTTCTGCAAAACGACTAAACGCTCTGTAGAATGACTAAATGTTCTGTAAAACGACTAAAAGCACCGTAGAACGACTAAACGCTATGTGGAACGACTAAACGCTCTGTAGAACGACTAAACGCTCTCTGAAGAACGACTAAACGCTCTCTGTAGAACGACTAAACGCTCTGTAGAACGACCAAACGCTCTGAGAACTACCTAACGCTCTGTCGAACGACTAAACGCTCTGTAACACGACCCAACTCTCAATAAAGCGCTTAAAAGCTCGGTAAAAATGTTTTATGTCTTGTTTTCTGTTTTCAACTTCTCTGCCCGGGGTATACTTGAAATACTTGTAGAACGATTAAACGCTCTTTTGAACGACTAAACGCTCTGTAAACCGGCTAAAAGATCTGTTAAACGACTAAACGCTCTGTAGAATGACTAAAAGCTCTGTAAAATGACTAAACGCTCTGTTGAACGACTAAACGCTCTGTAAAACGGCTAAAAGCTTTGTAAAACAACTAAACGCTCTGTAAAACGATTAAACGCTCTGTAGAACGACTAAACGCTTTGTAGAACGACTAAACACTCTGAAAACGACTAAAGCTCCGTATAACGACTAGAAGCTCTGTAGAACGACTAAACTCTCCGTAGAACGACTAAACTCTCTGTAAAACTACTAAAATCTCTGTAGAACGACTAAATGCTCTGCATAATGACTAAAAGTTCTGTAAAACGACTAAACGCTCTGTAGTACGACTAAACGCTCTGTAAAACGACTAAACGTTCTGTGAAACAACTAAACGCTCTGTAAAACGACCTAACTATCAATAAAACGCTCAGTAAAAAAGACTCTAGTTCGGTAACAAATGTAAACACAGTACCAGTCCCATGTTTCCCATGTCACCTGCTCCTGTAAAACGACTAAACGCTCTGTAGAACGACTAAACTCTGTAGAACGACTAACTCTGTAGAACGACTAAACGCTCTGTAGAAACACTAACCGCTCTGTAGAATCACTAAACGCCCTGTAAAACGACTAAACTCTCAGTAGAACGACTAAATGCTCTGTAGAATGACTAAATGCTCTGTAGAATGACTAAACGTTCTGTAAAACGACTAAACTCTCTGTAAAACGACTAAACTCTCCGTAGAACGACTAAACTCTCTGTAGAACGACTAAACGCTCTGTAGAAACACTAACCGCTCTGTAGAATCACTAAACGCTCTGTAAAACGACTAAACTCTCAGTAGAACGACTAAACGTTCTGTAAAACGACTAAACTCTCCATAGAACGACTAAACTGTCCGTAGAACGACTAAACGCTCTGTAGAACGACTGTCAATAAAGCGCTTAAATGCTCGATAAAAATGTTTTATGTCATGTTTTCTGTTTTCAACTTCACTGCCCGCGGTATACTTGTAGAACGACTAAACGCTTTGAAAAACGACTAAGCACTCTGTAGAACGACTAAACGTTCTGCAAAACGACTAAACGCTCTGTAGAATGACTAAATGTTCTGTAAAACGACTAAAAGCACCGTAGAACGACTAAACGCTATGTGGAACGACTAAACGCTCTGTAGAACGACTAAACGCTCTCTGAAGAACGACTAAACGCTCTCCGTAGAACGACTAAACGCTCTGTAGAACGACCAAACGCTCTGAGAACTACCTAACGCTCTGTCGAACGACTAAACGCTCTGTAACACGACCCAACTCTCAATAAAGCGCTTAAAAGCTCGGTAAAAATGATTTATGTCTTGTTTTCTGTTTTCAACTTCTCTGCCTGGGGTATACTTGAAATACTTGTAGAACGATTAAACGCTCTTTTGAACGACTAAACGCTCTGTAAACCGGCTAAAAGATCTGTTAAACGACTAAACGCTCTGTAGAATGACTAAAAGCTCTGTAAAATGACTAAACGCTCTGTTGAACGACTAAACGCTTTTTAAAACGTCTAAAAGCTCTGTAAAACAACTAAAGGCTCTGTAAAACGATTAAACGCTCTGTAGAACGACTAAACGCTTTGTAGAACGACTAAACACTCTGAAAACGTCTAAACGCTCCGTATAACGACTAGAAGCTCTGTAGAACGACTAAACTCTCCGTAGAACGACTAAACTCTCTGTAAAACTACTAAAATCTCTGTAGAACGACTAAATGCTCTGCATAATGACTAAAAGTTCTGTAAAACGACTAAACGCTCTGTAGTACGACTAAACGCTCTGTAAAACGACTAAACGTTCTGTGAAACAACTAAACGCTCTGTAAAACGACCTAACTATCAATAAAACGCTCAGTAAAAAAGACTCTAGTTCGGTAACAAAAGTAAATACAGTACCAGTCCCATGCTTCCCATGTCTCCTGCTCCTGTAAAACGACTAAACGCTCTGTAGAACGACTAAACTCTGTAGAACGACTAAACGCTCTGTAGAAACACTAACCGCTCTGTAGAATCACTAAACGCTCTGTAAAACGACTAAACTATCAGTAGAACGACTAAATGCTCTGTAGAATGACTAAATGCTCTGTAGAATGACTAAACGTTCTGTAAAACGACTAAACTCTCTGTAAAACGACTAAACTCTCTGTAGAACGACTAAACGATCTTACAAATCTGAAAAACGACTAAACACTCTGTAAAACGACTAAACGCTCTTAGTCGAATGACTGAACGCTCTGTAGAACAACTAGAAGTTCTGTAGAACGACCAAACGCTCTGTAGAACTGCCAAACGCTCTGTAGAACGACTAAACGCTCTGTAACACGACCCAACTGTCAATAAAGCGCTTAAATGCTCGATAAAAATGTTTTATGTCATGTTTTCTGTTTTCAACTTCACTGCCCGGGGTATACTTGAAATACTTGTAGAACGACTAAACGCTCTGAAAAACGACTAAGCACTCTGTAGAACGACTAAACGCTATGCAAAACGACTAAACGCTCTGTAGAATGACTAAATGTTCTGTAAAACGACTAAAAGCACCGTAGAACGACTAATCGCTATGTAGAACGACTAAACGCTCTCTGTAGAACGACTAAATGCTCTCTGTAGAACGACTAAACGCTCTATAGAACGACAAACGCTCTGAGAACTACCTAACGCTCTGTCGAACGACTAAACGCTCTGGAACACGACCCAACTCAATAAAGCGTTTAAATGCTCGGTAAAAATGTTTTGTCTTGTTTTCTGTTTTCAACTTCTCTGCCCGGGGTATACTTGAAATGTTTGTAGAACGATTAAACGCTCTTTTGAACGACTAAACGCTCAGACAAACGATTAAACGCTCTGTAAACCGGCTAAAAGTTCTGTAAAACGACTAAACGCTCTGTAGAATGACTAAAAGCTCTGTAAAATGACTAAATGCTCTGTTGAACGACTAAACGCTTTTTAAAACGTCTAAAAGCTCTGCAAAACAACTAAACGCTCTGTAAAACGATTAAACGTTCTGTAGAACGACTAAACGCTTTGTAGAACGACTAAACACTCTGAAAACGACTAAAGCTCCGTATAACGACTAGAAGCTCTGTAGAACGACTAAACTCTCCGTAGAACGACTAAACTCTCTGTAAAACTACTAAAATCTCTGTAGAACGACTAAATGCTCTGCATAATGACTAAAAGTTCTGTAAAACGACTAAACGCTCTGTAGTACGACTAAACGCTCTGTAAAACGACTAAACGTTCTGTGAAACAACTAAACGCTCTGTAAAACGACCTAACTATCAATAAAACGCTCAGTAAAAAAGACTCTAGTTCGGTAACAAAAGTAAATACAGTACCAGTCCCATGCTTCCCATGTCTCCTGCTCCTGTAAAACGATTAAACGCTCTGTAGAACGACTAAACTCTGTAGAACGACTAAACGCTCTGTAGAAACACTAACCGCTCTGTAGAATCACTAAACGCTCTGTAAAACGACTAAACTCTCAGTAGAACGACTAAATGCTCTGTAGAATGACTAAATGCTCTGTAGAATGACTAAATGCTCTGTAGAATGACTAAACGTTCTGTAAAACGACTAAACTCTCTGTAAAACGACTAAACTCTCCGTAGAACGACTAAACTCTCTGTAGAACGACTAAACGCTCTGTAGAAACACTAACCGCTCTGTAGAATCACTAAACGCTCTGTAAAATGACTAAACTCTCAGTAGAATGACTAAACGTTCTGTAAAACGACTAAACTCTCCGTAGAACGACTAAACTGTCCGTAGAACGACTAAACTCTCTGTAGAACGACTAAACGCTCTGTAGAATCACTTAACGCTCTGTAAAACGACAACTGTCAATAAAACGCTCAGTAAAAACGACTCTAATTCGGTAACAAAAATAAATACAGTACCAGTCCCATGCTTCCCATGTCTCCTGCTCCCATTTTGTAATTTCTGTGTATGCCATAGTTGTTAAATTTAAATTTTCATTTTTCCATACTAACAAAAATTTGCTAACTAATAAATTTTATAAAAAAAAGGTTGAATAAAACTCGGACCACAGTCAGATCACAAAAAGTATATTCAATATTGTTGGATCTTCCGATCAAGTTTCTATCACTTTCTTTTCCTTTACAGCCTGATGCTGGTAATTATTTACCGAACCTGGTTACACACACTTCCTTTTTGGGGTAAATTATATTTTTTGTGATTTTATTCAACTTTTTTGGATTCTAACCACAATTGAGATATGGATGATGTATTATAATTCAAGTATAAATTTTCATTTCAGCCGGTGATGAACAAGAGGGATCAGAAAAAACATCAGAAACTCGAAGCATCCTCAAAACAACCACGGAACCTTCTCAAGTTCAAAATTACATATCGCCATCGCCGAAAAAATCAGTATTAAAAAAATTTCATTCGTTTAACGTCGCGGACAATCGTAAACCCATATTGAAAGTGGAAACGTCGCCGGACAAAGACGACGAAGGTATTTCGTGTAACGATTCGGCATCGAGTTCGGATTCCGATGCTTCTACGCACGCGAAAAACGGAAAGAAAATGGGAAAGTGTAGTGGGGACAGTACTTCGGAAGGTGAATCTTCTGGTGGAAGAGAAGTTAGAAGCATATTTTTGAAAGAGAATCGGCTGAAAGTCAAGTAAGTTGTTTTTATTACTATTTGGAGTTGATAAAAGTTTTTGAAATTCTTCCATAAACTGTCATACATTGACTGAAAAAAATTACAAGAATCGGTGAATTTCTGCAGGTGTATTGAATCAGATGGATGGTATTGCTCGAAAAATAGGCGCGTCAAATTTCCTTACTGTTGAACTCCGTCCATATTAATGTTTTTTTACAATTGATGGTTTTAGTGTACTTCTGGACGAAACATTATTCTTGTTTCGTTTGTTGTTGAGTGACGGATTGTTCTTATGTGAATGCAATATATATATAATTCTTCGTTTAATAATTTTGTGAGGAGATTGTTATATTTTGACTTTGACTTTTAGGTAATGGAATAGTAGGAAGTAGGGATTGTCAATGGGTTGCGACTCTGGAACGAGATTCGGTTGGAAACTATCTGCTTTAACTCTACATACCTCCATACTGCGGTGAATCTAATGTGGTGCGATCTAGCGGCGCGTGTCGAAAGTAGGTAGGAGGTAGAAAAGTATGTAACCAGAAATTGTAATTAGTGTGCAGCCATCTACATTTCACTCATTTAATAATGTCAATGCTGCCATAGATATTTCATTGTTTCTGTAATAAATCAAGAGAAACACCTTAGATATATTTGTGATATTGATGAAAGTGAAAAAATTGTGTAAGCCTTTAATCTCTTTTGTATAAAAAAAAAATGAAACGAAGGAGTCGCAGATATCTCTAAATTTAATAGGTAAGCTACGTCGTTCCTCATATTTTCTAAATACTATCCAGCATTTCTTTAACAACTAGGTACTTTTTTCAAAAGACTATGTCATTTCTCATATTTTCTGAATTTTTAACATGATAAAATCGACCAAAACACACACGAATATGCGTAATATTATTTTCAAATAACCTTCGTCAAGTGTAGAAAACTGACTTATTTATTTATTTATGGTTATCTTAATGATGTTCATGTAAACATAGACTGTGCTACAAATATATTTAAGGTGTGTCTGTCTCGGGTTTCCACAGGAACAATGAAATATCTAGTTTATAATAGAAACATGGCAACATTGACATTATTAAGTGAGTGAAACGTAGATGGCGGCACACAAATTACAGTTTCTGGTTACCTACTTTTCTACCTAGATCGCTCCACAATACGATCCACCATAACATGAAACAAGTAATTTTCGCTTTAAAAATGTTTAATGAACATTTTAAGATAATGATAATCGGATGATAAATTCCACACATTTTTCTAAAAATCGTCTGGATGATTAAATTATTGACGTACCCAACACGATCTTTGTTTATAAATAAATACCTCGACTTTATAACACATTTGGGCTTGTTTTATCCGTAAGGTCGTCCACTGTATTTACACAGGTGCATGATGTTTAAATAGATACTATGGTCCTTGTCAGGTAACAAATTTTATTACAAATTAGACGTAAAAAAGTGTCCATATTGAATTATGTTAATTCGTTGAGCAATCTTAAAACTATGTATAATTGACAAAATGTCGTTTGACCTACAACTGTTATTCTGTAGGCGATATCGTTAGGCAATACAAATTTTTTACTGTTCAGAGAATTATTACTGTATGTGTTTACGATCGATATACAGACTGTCGAAATATAAGTAATATCAATGGAAAATATTTTAAATTCCAGAGTGATATAAATTTAAACGACTGTCCGCAAGCAGCTATGTGAGATAAATAGTTTTTAAAATGTACGAGGCGCTACAAAAAAGTCCGTAGCGTGGGTTTTCGCCGCATCCCTTATTTTAATTATTAGTTTAAATGTTTTATTCAACGGACCTAATGTACATCGTACAAGTTATTGAATGTCAAGATAAACTACCACTGCTTTGGAAGGAACATACATTTATGGGAAGAAATGGCGTAAAGAACCCACAGTAAGTTAAGAAAATGAAAAGTGTTATTGTTCAGGAAAACTCACTAGCACTCCACTCTTTCGCACCCTTGCGGTTTCGCTAGGCAAATGTCAGTTTATTGAGCAAAATTACTGATTGAAACATTTTGAGAAATGTATCCTTAAAATGAAAAGCTCGAGTGTTTTTTTGGCAAGATAAATGAACGACCGAATATATGAATCAACAACAACAATAATTACCTTTATCAGATTCGTCTATAGTCCACAATTTTCCCATTTTTTCATACATTCTTTCCCTTTTCTCTGGAATAGCTTGTAATTCTTTCCGTTTACTATTTCATTGCGTCACGAGCTTTTTTAAAAGTTTTGTTGGCAAAAAGATCAAATTTAATATTGTACTCACTGAAATACTTTTCTTGAATCATCTTCGCAGTTCAATTCCAAATTGATTTAACACTGCATATTCTCTATTATTCCTCGTTGTACTAAAGTCTGATGATCCAAAGTTCCTAGCAATATCATATTTTAGAAGAAGAAATGTCATTTGTGAACATCAAGTGATTGCTTACAACCTAACTGTTTTATTGTTATATTTGTTATTATTCTAAAAGTTTTGTTTTGGTATCTAATAAAATAAAGGACACTAAACGTGCAACCAATTTCACGGCAACCGAAGAGGCTCTTTTGATGGCACTTGTTAAAGACAGGTCGAGTTTAAGAAATGTGATACTGATATCAACATCACAATAAAAGCTCATTTAGACAAATAAATGATAAATGTCTGTTTCTATTCCTGATCCATAGATCAAACATAGTACAAGGAATATTTGATGATGATATGCGATCAACTTTGATCTTTAATTAAACTATAACCCGTTCAGTATTAAAACCGTTGCACGTCACATCTGTCATAACTGAGGGCGAGGTTTAGTTATTGATGGTTATTGTGTGCAAAGAAACTTCGACTTATTTCAGTTACATACAGAGATGTTACATATAAAATTTTAATTTGTATGTTAACCGTACAGCACTAAGAAATTCTTATTTTAAAAACTATGGACTTATTTTTAGCACTAAAAAGGTATGTATGGGATAGTTAACACTTTTATTTGTATGTTTATACCACACACTTAATTAGTTAGAAGTTATGGAACTATTCTAGTATTTAAAATGCATGTATGTATAAATAGTATTAAGGAAAAAATATAATTTTTAGGTTACAATTACCTAAGTACATGTTGGCTTCTAAAATGTTGTCACTACAATATGAAAGATTGATGTAAGGTTTACATAAAAATTATAAATAAAAAAGTTCTGATAACCTGGATCTACCTCCTTTTTAAAGGTAGGCAATTTTATTTTATATTTTGTTGAAATAAATCTTAAATTTTTTTTAGAAAAGCCGGGATGTGAATCTTTAGTGTGTAGGTCATTCTCAACAAGGAAAATCATCCTGAGATATATGATCATAGCAAAAGAAAATTGTGCAGCAAGCACCACCACAGCTCAGAAAATTAGAGCAAATCCATTCTATTCTCCGAGTGAAGGTATATGCAAATGATTGACTAAATCGTAGCTCTGAAATCAATACATATTATAATTATCAGTATATTGGTGAATTATTTATCACTCCATCATCTTCTAATCAATCTAAATTTATATTTACCATTTTGTTTTAGCTCTCCAGCATCTACCGCAACTGAAAGTATTGCTAATAAATGATTGATCGAATGAGACCTTTCAATTCAATAAAAACTATTAAATTAATTCTTTGTAGTTTTTATAAAACTTTGTGATATACACATTTACCTTTAGAAAATGCTGCCTGAATTACTTATTTTGAATATCATGATTAAAATAAAATGATAAATAATGCCACCCCAATTTTTATGGAATTGTTTTATTAAAAAGAAACATTGCAAATTTATAAATTAGTTACTACACCGAAAAGTTTGTAATACTATTTTTTTAAATAAGGTAGAACAATAATTGTCAAATAGAAATCTTTCAAATTTGAGAGGTTCACGGACAAACCAATTCCAACCCGCAACTTCTGGAATGCATCTATCGGCTTGCTTGGCAGTAGCCAGTATTAACTCAATAGGATTTTTAAAAAGATGGTAGGTAATACTTTGTGACTATACTGTTCTATCAAATCCACAATCTATTTTGTTGGGGGGTTTGTTTCTGAAAAAAACATTTATTGAAAGGGCAGTATTCAAATAACCTATATTATTATTTTTGTAAAAATAAAAGTAAAACAGCATTTATTGTCTATTGTCTACTGTTCAAATACAGTTTGTATCTACTTACTAGGCTGTAATATAAATAAGCTCAGCTTCAACATTTGTTGATTGAATTCTATATTGTGTCATTAACCTAATATTATCGAAAAGCATTGTCCATTATTTATTAAAGGTTCAGAAAGATTCAATAGTAAGTAATTGGTTTTCAAACCATTTAAAAACATGTTCTTCGTTCATTTTCCCATGATAATAACTCAACTGAGATTCATATAAAAATATACTTTCTGCTCCATCAATATAACCATTTTCATTCTCAGCATGTAATACAAAATATCTAGAATAAAAACAATTTTGCATTCTAAAATTTTGCATTATCATTGTAATATACCTTTTGACATGAACAGCCCACAGCACCATTTTGGAAAATTCAGGATTCATTAATAAAAACAAATGTATACAGTGGTTTATTTTTGTTGAAAGTTCCATAAGTCCTCTTTGTGGATGTATCATATTTTAGTAAACTACTCAGGAACATTCTACAATTAATAATTATTGTTTTTCCTCCAATTACTGCAGTAACATTCCTAAAGTGACATGATTATCTATAAAAAAATGTCCATGTATAATTGCCAAGTATTAAGAATAATGTAACAGAATATAATAAATACAGTTGATTGGGTATAATATTGAACTTATACATACTTGCTTCATCAACGCTGTAAATAGTATCAGGAGTAAATGCATCAATTATTGCAGTATTATTAAGTTTCATTTATACGTTTTTTTTGGATGTGACTTTAACTTTGATAACTCATTACTGCTTGTGAAAAATTACTCACAGTTCTTTGTAGTTTTTGTCACAACATAACCCCAAAAATGTCAACACGTCAACTGAACCTGAAATAAACCATTTTAATCGCGGCAACAGCGCGCATTTTTGCCAACATAAAAAGTTTTTATTAAGACTGACGTTAGTTTGAGTTTAATATTTAATTAACCTACGAGCTGTATTTGATATGAAATTAATTACGAAACCTTTCTTTAAACATATATTTATATTCTTTAATTCAATGCGACCTACAAATTTCAATATTTATTGAGTTTAGAGAGGCTTAACATAGTGATTGACAGAGGATTGACAGCAGCAATCGAATGACATGATATAAACGAACGTCTCTTTTTCGACACTTTGATGACGTGCAACGGTTTTTGTACTGAACGGGCTATAGCTTCGTACAACGATGCCATAATCTTCTCCACTTCTCTTTTTTATATCCCCAATTCTTTAATATATCTGCTACTTCTTGTAAAGGAGTTATTTCTGACAGTTTGTAATTTCGGATTTGACGAAACTTAAATTGTCTCCATATTGGCGCTTTGGTGTTTTTTGTGGATTTCAGAATTGATTCTTCTATAATCGTCTTAAAAAAAAGTCCTTGGTTCAAGGACCTTCATTCTACTCAAATCTTAAGAAAGAAATCGTATGAAAGTCCTGGAGAAATGCATTTTACGTTAGGGCAAATATTTCTGAAAGGGTTGAATTTGCTTAAAATGTAATCGGTTTAAAAAGTAATTTATGATCAATATTTTGAAGGGTTTTAAAGGGACAAGTAATACCCCACTGAAAATAAATATAAATACACCAAGCGATCTTAATAAGTAAAAAATAATAATTTTACAAGAGTTCAACCTATAGTAAGCCGACGTCTGTGAAATTGATTGCATCTTCTTTTGTTCATTTATTTCACTTCGTTAAAACGAATCTTCTGGCTACGATCTGAAAATGTAGTTGTTGAATACGCATTTAAAACGATTTAACGCCTGAAGGTTATTGTAATAATACCGAACGTAAAACGGGCACTTGTTATAAATCTTTCCGCATCTTGCACAACTCAGTTGTATTAAGAAGCATCTTCACTTTCGTTTTAACAGAGTCAAAGTCAAAATTATACAAGCGATTTGTCAATCAAAATTTCATTTCAATTGTTTGTATCGATTTATTTCGTAATCACGACAAGCAATTGCGGCGACTAAAATCTGTTTTGTTAATTAATAGAGCTAATGGATAATGTAAGTAATCACTAAAGCTATTGTTTGGAGTGAAAGTCCAATATTTTTATGTTTATCGTAAATTGACTTTTCAATACGAGGGTTGTCTTTTATATTTTGCATATAGAGCTAGAAAAAAAAAACAGTAGATAAAACACTAAGAGAAATGCATTTTTGCATCATTTCGAACCAATTCTGGAAGCAGTTATTCCACTCGCTCAAAATTGAGTTTTTGAAGGCGTTTACTGCATTTTCTGGGTATTGGGACCTCGATTTGAACCTTTGACCACTCAGTTAATTCTTTATTTGCTAAAGGTGGAAACGTTGCACGCTCTGCATTTTCTGTAGAATCAAATAGTGGTGCGCACTGCGTGCAACATTAACTCACGACATTGCCCAAGTATCGCAACATGATGGTGATGTTGCTCTGCCAAAAACTCTAAAAATTGTCACAACAAAATATTCATCTCTACTTCTTTATCCATGTTTAGGAAACAAACTAAAAACACAACAACAGCAACTGATGAACATTTTTTCATAAACTTTAAAAATTTAGTCTAGGTACAGATTTAAACGAAGCGGCTGAAACTTCGGCGTTAAGTTAACTAAACATGACAGTTAATTTTGACATTTGATATTTGTTGAAAGGGCCAACTATGTTGTTATATGGAACGCTTAAAAAACAACCATCGTAACTCTAAATACATTTTGATGTTTATGTTTATACAACATCGCTTGCTTCTTTTGCAAAACCATCCAATTTGGGACAAATAATACATATAATATTTTTCAGAAATGTATAAATAAATAAGAATCTATAATAATCAATTATTTATATTATGACTGAGGTATGTTTAGTATTTATTTTTATATGGATTTCACAATTAAATCCTGGAAACAAGAATACCTTGTAACTCGAAACAATTGAAATTATTTTCCATTCCATAATTAATAGAAGATTCTTTAGCAATCGATTCATGAATAATGCATTAGAACAAAAATATCAAGGTAGAAGTTGTCTACAATCTACTACTTTATTGTTAATTACTGACAGATATCATGTTCACTGTTTTTATTGGAAAAATCTCACAGCTTAATTTGTAAATATCCTTAAATTGCCAGTTTAACTCTCAGTTCTTCTTAATCAGAAACTGCAAATTTAAATTTCTTGTCTGCAATTGAAACTCTTTGGTATTTTCCCCTGTTCTTCTACTATTGCAAATAGAAGTGGGCTTAGGACACAACCTTGTTGTACTCCTATTTCTGTTGTAAATTCTTTGGAATTTGCGTTATTTGTTCTCACAATATTTACAATTCCTTCGTACATATTTTTTATAAAGTCAACTACTATTTTCCAGTGATATATTCTCTTCTAATTATGTTCAATGCTTTTTTAGATCTAAGTATATGCAAATGAAAAATACTGTAATTATGTCACTTTAGTTCTTCTTTTGTTTTAGCAGCCATGTTAGCATATTTTTTCCATCAATTTTAAACGCCTTATTTTAATGATAACTTATAAAGTTATACCTATAGCTCATTCATTATAAAAATCGTCCCACGTGACCAAAGTGCCGAAAAAGAGACGTTCGTTTGTATTATGTTGTCAATCATTATGTTTTGTCACTTTAATCCTAATAAATATTGAAATTTATAGGTTACATGTTATCAAAAAATATAAATACATGCTTAAAGAAATGTTTCGTAATTAATTTCATATCAAATACAACTCGTAGGTTAATTATTTATTAAACTCAAACTAACGTCAGTCGTACTAAAAAATTTATATGTTGGCCATAATGCGCGCTTTTTCCGCGATTAAAATGGTTTATTTGATTCAGTGGACGTCTTGACATTTTTGGGGTTATGTTGTGACAATTTTATATTGCTCGTTTAATTTTTCGATTCTTTCATCTGCGTGTTATTTAAAATAAGTTGAAGTTTGCTTGCAAACAATAACTAAAACTAACCTATGGCCAAATACACAAAAAAGAGGAATATTTGATAACTTCATGTGTCATTAACTAGATTCTCATACTATTTCAAGGGATTGGCAACATAGTCAAGTTATGACAGAAGTCACGTTCAACGGTTTTTATATCTATTTTTATTTATATTTCCACACTAGCTTTCTAAGAACGACACGAACTAAATACATGCTTTTTTTCAATATGCAATATGCAAATATACAATTTTTTCGAGTGTAATAATTGCAAACATGTCCTCTAGTGTACCACGTATTCCGCAACCTGTAGGTACGCGGTCGCTAGTACATCCTACAATAAAGGCTAGTCTAAGATAGTATATTACTCAAGATTAAAATAAGTGGGTTCCCTAACAATCTTTCACTTGCTAGCAAAAAGAAAAAGGATCAGCGGCCTTAGCAGGAGAGCAGGTTCTTGAAGCGATGCGATAATCTTTATAAGAAAAAAAAATGAAAGTAACCTATAAATTTGTTCGCATTTACCATTAGGTACGGTGAAGAGCAGCATCAAAATGGCAAAATCGTGATGCGATGTCATTTTCATCTGCTAAAAAACAGTATTGCGTAAAATTGTTTTATATGTTCATTTTATTTATTTATGAAACCGTCGCGCCATCGATTCTCGCTATTAAATTTGACAAGTTCGCTGTTCCACCCTCTTTTTGTTCTTTTATTTTTGTGCACCCTGTATATATTAAGCGTACAAGTAGCAAGTATCCGAGTGCAACGTTTATTGCCCTATAATTTGAATTTTCTCTTTTCTTTTTAAAATTCTCTTGGATATTGCCATTTTGATTTATATTTCCATTTGTAGTTACCGTCTGGACGTTTTTTTATTTTTTATTTTTTTCGGTAATCAACGCATCGAACATAGTTTTGTAGTTTATTGGCTATGCTGTATCATATGGAAGTTTACAGAGGCGGATCTAGGACGTTTTGACCACGAATAAACACCTCTGGATCATTTAATTTAAAAACACCTTAATTTTTGTACTTTGACGTAAAGTATATTTCACAATATTTCGTTGACTCTGTATCTGGTCTTAAGGATTTAATAATAAAAGTTTATAAATCCCTCATTGTACAGTAAACAGTAACAGATCCGTTGTCGGTAAAATTTAGATACTAAAACAACATGTTATTTTACAAGAGAAACATTTCAGTCGTAAAATAATCATACTGTTATCGGATTAATGACTATATCTCCTGTGGGCTTTTCTCTTGAATCAATCATGTTGGTGTTAAGTTAAAACGAAATATCTCGGAATGGAGTATACCTTGCTGAATAAGTCTTATGAAATAATATCTTCTCAAGTTTGACTCTTTATTTTTTGCAATAATTCTGAATAATTTTCAAATTTAAAAAATGATTTTAATCTCGACAAAACCTACCATGGTGAACGAATTCGATGAGAATCACTATTGTATAAACTTATTCTGAACTGTATTAAAATTTTAAACTTTTTACTCGACCACATTACTAAAATTTTGTTTGAAGAATTTTATGAAAAACTGAAATGTCTTCGGAGGAATTCTCATTCTAAAACTAAAACCACGCTACACTTGATTTCAATAGAATCTAATATTGACCACAACAAATCGATTGAAATGTAATTTTCTTTTCCATTTGAAAAAAAAAAGTTATAATTTATTTCAACAATTTTTGTATATCAATGTCAGAATCACTTGACAAAATTACAAAATGAACTTGAGAAAGAGAATTTACTCTTTGTACGTCGGTTTCAACAGCTTTAATTTATGAGACGCAAAAAGTCGATTGATCCGTAAGTTTTTGGAAGTAATTTGAAAGTTCTAGCATTCTTTTCTTTTGGAGAAGTGGGAGTAGTAGCGTCAAAAAGATGCAAATTTATCAAAATTCTCATTTTAAAAGCGTTTCTCTAATCAAATGATTAATTGCGTTAAGTGTCCTTCAAACATGATATTATTTTGAGATATCAGTAGATCATAGTATCAGCAAGCTTTATAGTCCAAGAGATGGCGACGAATTTTGGGAAGGTCCTTTAGGCAAGTTGAATTTGTGAAAAAATACAATTTCGTCAATTGGCGAATCCAGTTCTGTAAGTATATTAGAGAGTTAGCGGTTATTTCGTTACTGCCCTGCATAAAACATGTTTTTTAGGCAATTTGATTTTTTTTATCTTTAATTTATTATTTATAGAATTCGAAAAAAATCCAAGGCGTTTTTGTCCAGACCATTCCAAAAATATATATTTTTTAAATTCCCAAAAAATATACTTTAGGCAATCCGAAATTTCAATCACGTATTTATTGAGTAATTTCAAAGATACCTGTAAATCGCCCGACGAATTTAGCGGTTTTAAACAATTCCTAGACGTAAATAAAGTTTATAAATAAGCACGACAAAAAAGTCTTAGGCGCAGCCGTAAGTGCGACAAGGATAGCTAATTTTATAAATAATAAATTGAAAGAAAAAAAATCAAGTTGCATAAAAAACATTTTTTAAAATTTTTTTGCAAATGATTTATGCTGCGCAGTAGTGAAATAACCGCGAACTCTCTAAAAGACTTGCAGGACTGGATTCGCCAATTAACGAAATTGTATTTTTTCACAATTTTAACTTGCCTAAAGGACCTTCCCAAAATTCGTCACCAGCTCTCCGACTATTAACTTTGTATGAAGTTCTAGAAATTCTTGAAAATCTTGGAAATGGGTGAGTGGGGAACAGCATTTTTTTAAATTCTGATTAGGAGAATGTAGGCTAAATGTTTGTCCGACAAATATTAATTAAGGGTGACTTGAATTTCATTTTATGGGGTTTTATAGCAAGCAAAATATTTCTCCTTCTGAGCACCCCCCATTCGTAGAGACACACTATTGATTAACGGAGACCAATATTCTCGTAGTTTTTCAAAACATAAATTGACCACACTATATATTGTGATTCCGTAGCAGCTAGACTTTGAACTCCATCAAAGCAGACACCAATCCATTTAGGTCCATCCAAATTATTTTCAAATGAAAACTTCGAATCTTTACTCTCCTGTAGTAACATTTAAGTACATTTTTAGAGGGATTTAAAACGTCTAGTCATAACTTTATTTCCAAAATATACAGCGTGTATTTAAATTAATTCTGTATAAGTGGAAAACAAATCATAAATATTTATAATGGAAATCGAAATTTTATCGTACCTTAACGTGTTGTAATTATTCCGTTTTTATAACTCCTTCTAATTGTAACATGCTCTCGGGGCCGATCTTTCATTATGAGGGTAGATTAAATAATACAACAAGAAGAGGAGGTACTTTCGTACACGTGCTGACTGCTTTATTTTTTTTTATCGTTTTGCTTCGCTGGTACTTTTAAGTAGGTACAGAGTACTCAACGTTGGCTGGTTGCTGACTTGATTGCGTTCGGTATAGGATTTTGAACTGTATGCATGTCAGGGTTGGCTGGTTTATATGAAAATGATTCAGTTTCATGTTTGATTTATATTTTTCAAGCAGAGACAAATTCTGATCAATATCAAAGTTTCTTAACTGTTTTATAGAAATGGGTGCTGCAATAATCGACCAACAACGGTCTATCACAAAGAGTTCTTGGTAGTTGAGGAAATTTATTATAAGAACATGTACTTAATTACCGAGATACTGGGTGTTCAAAGTCTGAAATTGAAAATACAGGTATGTATGGATAATCCGAACCCCCTATAATCCGAACGCCCCAATAGCGTAAAATGATTTCCATAATCTGAACACCCGAATTCCTTGATCCGATCTAATCAGTAAAGTCTTCTTTCTACTGTCGCTCGTAAAATGACTAATTACTATATTCAAATGAAATCGTAAAGTCGACAAATACCGAGGATTGTTACTTTACGCTCTAGCGTAAAAAAGCAAACTTTTTCGCTCGCTTATTTAATCCAACAACGCCCTCCGAATTAACTCAATTGGTGAATATTTAACAATTTATCAGATTAAAAATCAAATAAAATTATATGAAAATTGTCAAAAATTTAGAAATATGCTAAAAAATGGTCAAAAATTGTCAAAAACTGTTAAAAATTGACAATTTTTGTTAAAAATGGTCAATAATTGTCAAAATTGGTCACAGATTTTCAAAAATTGTCAAAAATGGTCAATTGTCAAAAATTTTAAAATTTTTTTGAAAAATGGTCAAAAATTGTTAAAAATGGTCAATAATTGTCAAAAACTATCAAAAATGGTCAATAACTGTCAAAAATGGACAATTATAGTTAAAAGTGGTTAATAACTATCAAACATTGTAAAATTTCGAAAAATGGTCGATAATTGTCAAAAACTATTAAAAATGGTCAATAATTTTGAAAAATGGTGAAAAATTTTGAAAAATTGTCAAAAATGGACAATTATTGTTAAAAATTGTCAAAATTTTGAAAAATAGTTGATACTTGTCAAAAATTGTTAGTTTTGGAAATATGGTCAAAAATGGTCAATAATTGTCAAAAATGGTCTAAAATGGTCTAAAATTTTTTAAAACTGTCAGAAATGGACAATTATTGTCAATAATTGTCAAAAATTGTTAAAGTTTTTGAAAAATTTCGAAATATGGTCAAAACTTTGGAAAAATGGGCCATAATTGTTAACAATTGTCAATAATTATCAAAAATGGTCCATAATTGTCAACAATTGTCAATAATTATCAAAAATGGTCCATAATAACGTTGGTCTTTCGATTATTTCCTATATAAATATGCATAAATTAAGTTAAATAATAAAGATAAAAAGTATGCTCTTTCTAAAGTTAATGTGGAGAGAGAGATTTTTAATTCCATTGATGACAAACGCCGCCCAATTTCGTGCATATATATTTTATAAATAAATTGAATACCTCGAAAAATTGTTTCAAAAGTTCTCCAAAAGTCCATACTAATAAATTTATATTTATAAAACTAATGCTGTAAATCATTTTAACGACACAGTGGACCGCATAAATAAGTACCTTAGTTGGTGCAAATGCAAAATACGGTAATTGAGTCACTTTAATTCTTCTTACTAAAACTTCTGAAGATTATGTTATGCAGGGTATAAGAATGGGTCATTGACTTTCAGTTTGCGAGATGCAGAAATTATTTCAAACATTTTACAGTAAATGACTGTAGAAACCGAGTATCTTTCTGTATTTACTATTTTACATCCAACCAAAGATTACAAAATATATATAAGATAGTTCACCTGAAGGCGGTCTGATTCTTCTTAGTGTTTTAAACGATCGCCGCACTCATAAATCATATTTACGGCTCCCTTTTGTTGAAAATAACGACACCGCTATATATATATATATTATATAATATATATTCAAATAGGATGATTTATTAAAGGTTTTTTTTATATAATGTTTTTAAATGTTAATTATTTCGAAAAAAGTTCAGGATATGAAATTGAAAAGGAAAGTTTAGGTGTAAGTAAAAAAATACATTAAAATTTTTAAAATGAATCAATTGACAGATTTTATTCAACATTTTAGTAATTTTGTGATGCTTATTGATGATCTAGCGGTTATTTATACAGAATATCACAAATTAAATTATACATACTTATTGGCCACCAGAATAATAGGGCCACTAAAATAATTTTGATCTTTAAATTAGACACTCCGTATTTTTTAGATTCACAAGGTTAAAACAGTAAAAACATATTATGCAGCTGCAGGATATATTTATTAATAAATTAGATATGTGAATTTTCAAATTTCTATGAATACCCAGTATCTATAAGTACTAAATAACTAACTAATTTATTATTATCAAATATCTTTGTTACAGTAGTTTAAAAAAGTTGAATTCCGTATTTGATAATAACTAATAATAACGTCTTTGGGACAACGATAAAAGGATATTTCTGGTTTTCCCACCTTGCTGGAACAACCGATCACAGCACAACACACAGGCATTTTAAAACCGCAATTATAATATTATTAATGTTACTTTTGGAAGACAGGAGTTAAAATAATGCGAACAAGAAATTTTACTTCCGGAACGTTTCCCGAAAAACTAAATGAAATACTTCTACAAAGTTTCTAGAGATTGTAGGCACATTTCTGGCCCTTAATTGCTTCTCTATATTTTTATCTTTGTTTACATTATAAGAACTTAAAATCAAGACTGCATTCAGAATTCTATACGATTTATTATGTATACAACTAAGACTATCAACAAATATCACAAAATATGTATTTTATAAGTTTTGCTATTGAAGAGGAAAATATGAATATTATTTTTTCCTTATTGCAATAATTAATTAATAAATTTAAAATATCTATAAAACATAAACACGAACAACGAATTCGAAAATACCAGCGCTCGATAGGCGACAATCCGTATAATATGCAAAATTAAATGCAAGTAAGGATTTAGCGACATACTGTAGCATGGCGCCAACCGCTAAGTCACCAGACAGTAACCAGCGGTATGAATCCTTTGGTCGATAGAATTCGTACGAGTGAACAATCTTATATATATTTTGTAATCTTTGATCTAACGCAGTATATTTGTTTTCAACACCAGGCGTCCCTACATCCCCTAATTCTATCTTGTCGCGTCTACAAGGACCGGCGTCGCGACGTCCGAACGCCCGTATCAGCGCACTATTCAACAACGTTCCTCTCTCTCTCTCTCTTTTCCTAGTCAATAGTATCACGGACGTAAATTTGTTATTGTCAGTCTTTGCGCGTACGGTGCAACCGGCAGAACTCACAGTATCATCTAGTAGAGTTTACTCTGGTTTCGGCTAAACGGAAGAATGAAATGAACCCCGGTCGATGATATTGTTCAAATCCCGTCGTTTTTTTGTTCGATTGTCAATTGTAAAATAATTGCGCCGGGTCGTTTTGTATTCTTTTGAAATTTTTCCGAAGGGTCTATGTGAACGATGGTACGTACCCACAACTTTTTTTTTGTCTATTATGTATAACGCTCGCAGTTTGATCGATATTGTATTGAATTCAAAACGGTTGAACAATATTCGGGATTTTTCTATGAATGTTGAAATAAGTTTGTTTAACACTAAATTTTAATGTTATTTTAACATTTACAGCATTTTTATTTTGTTTTGTAAGGTTTTGCGAATTTTTTTTTATTATTTCACATTAAAGTTTTAATTAGGATCAAGATCTGCAAATATAGGAAATACCAGGTTCAAGGTCTTTTGTATGTGTCAGAATTTTTGGCAAAAATAAACGGCTACAGCTGGGCCACTCTGTATATGTCCACGTGCGCAGATGTTCCTTACGCAATTCTTTTTTTTTCTGAATTTTGAATATTTGAATTTGCTAATTTTATAAAAATATATCCTGGTGTCATTTCAATTGAATTGTTTATACAGGGTGTCCCGTGAAGTTTCAGCCACCATCAGTTGTACAAATATTGTGGTGACGTTTCCTTAAAACCCATGTAAATTAGGGAAAAAAGTTGAATGCAATTTTTCGATCATTAAAAAAACAAAAAAGTAGCTTATGGTATTTTAAATTTATTAGTGGGATAGTAATGCTCCCTAAAATAAGCATTCAACCATAAAGATTTTTTAATAAATATTTTTTCAACCCAATTTTTTTATGAAGTTGAAAACTGAGAAAAATAAAAAAATACATTTTGAAATTAAAATTTTTCAATATTTAATATTATTTAAATTTTAGTTTCTCATTATTTATACAAGGTGTCCCGTAAATAAGTACAGTAAATTAGAGGCATAAGAAATGTTTAAAATACACAAATGCAACCTTCCTCTAACCTTCTTAGTTTGTGAGATACAGGCTGTTGAAGGGTACAGAAGATATATAGAATTTATTGAATATCTTCTCGGGGTATGAAAGTACAAATTTAAAAATTTTTGTAGGTTAGTGTCTCTTCAAAACACATCAACATTATTAATTCTTTCAAATTCTAAAAAGCCAGTGGCGTGGTACGAGGGGTTCGTAAACTTTTATTGTACCATATTTTTGAAACTCCCTGTATTTAGAGCTAAAGACTTTTGTCTGAAATTCTTTATTAAATTTCCTACATAAAAGGTACTCTCTGTCAAGATTTTAAACTTTTTATTGCAGTAAGACACACTTTTTTAAGTTGTTTTTTTTTAAATAAATTGGTAGTACCTACTTGCAGATCATTTCTAAATAATTTAAACACAAACGTTTTTTATGGGTTTGTAATTCATAGTTTTTCAATTAAAAAGAGTAATTTGAAATAATCTCATGAATAAACTTACGTCACTCTAAAATCAGCTTTTTTGACCCCTTCCCCCTATTGTCACACTTTATGTGACCCCCCTAGAAATATTTCGTCACAAAAACTAAGACCCTCCTCCCCTCCTGAGTATGATAAATTTTAAATGATAGTACACAAATTTTGAGAATTAAAAATATTTATTTAGTTATTATAATAATATTTAAATAAATCAATAAATATCTTCTATAACGAACATATAAATAATAAATAATATTTTTATTAATCAGAAGTCCAATAATTTTGTAAATGGGCCGAAATATCTATAATCGGTATTGCAGCATCTTCTTCTTCATCTTCAAAACTACCGTTCACTTCATCGTCATCTATCTATTCTGCATCTTCCGTACCAGCGTTTTCATCTCCTAATATGCATAACAGCTCGATGAGCTACTTCATTTCTTTTATGTTTCGGATGTAAATTTTTTAAATGCTATAGTAAGGTTTTATTACAGGAGTGATATAGGCCACATTGTTCGCAGGTTCTACTCGCCAATTTATCGTGGACTGTCGGACAAAACCAATCGTATGAAATTTGTTGAAAATCTGCGGTCAAAAATTGTCAAAAATTTGGGAAAATAGTCAATAATTGTCAAAAACTGTCCAAGTTTTGAAAAAATGGTTAATAATTGCCAAATATTTTCAAAAATTGTCAAAAATTTGGAAAAATGGTTAATAATTGTGAAAAACTGTCAAAATTTTGAAAAAATGGTCATTAATTATAAAAGACTGTCAAAAATGGTCAATAATTGTTAAAATTTTGAAAAATGGTCGAAAATGGTCAATAATTGTCAGAACCTGTCAAAAATGCTCAAAAATTGGGAAAAATGGTCAATAATTGTTCAAATTTGGGAAAATGGTCTAAAATGGTCAAAATTTTTGAAAAATTGTCAAAATTGATCAATAATTGTCAAAATGGTCAATAATTGTTAAAAATTGTCAAAATTTTTGAAAAATTGTCAAAAATGGTCAATAATTGTCAGAACCTGTCAAAAATGCACAAAAATTGTCAAAAATTGTCAAAAATGGTCAATAATTGTTAAAATTGTAAAAATTTTGAAAAAATGGTCAATAATTATAAAAAACTGTCAAAAATGGTCAATAATTGTAAAAAATTGTCAACATTTTTGAAAAATGGTCAAAGTTTTTGAAAAATTGTCAAAAATGATCAATAATTGTCAGAAACTGTCAAAAATGGTCAAAAATTGTTGAAAATGGTCAATAATTGTTAAAATTTGGAAAAATCGTCTAAAATGGTCAAATTTTTTTAAAACATTGTCAAAAATAATCAATAATTGTCAAAACTGTTGAAATTGGTGTATAATTCTCAAAAATGGTCAATAATTGTTAAAATTTAAAAAAATTGTCAGAAATTGTTAAAAATTTTGAAAAAATGGTCAATAATTGTCAAAAATTGTCAAAATAGTTGAAAAATGGTCAAAAATTGTTGAAAAATGGTCATTCTATTGTGCATAAGAAGCAAGCTTCTATCGGCGGTCCGATTCTTTTTGTTTTACTAACCATAAAAATAAATATTAAGTTACTTTACTTGCATTCTTTAAATTTGTACAGTTGTAGAAAAAGTATAGTGTGCAACATGTGGGGAAAGTACTTTTCTCACTCGTGTGTTTGCGGCACTCGCCCACAAACTTCCACACTCGTGAGAAAAGTTGAACTTTCCCCACTTGTTGCACAATATACTATTTTGTTTTAATATTCCCCACACATTCAGGAGTCCGTGCTGGCCATTTGACTGGTGCATCTACTCCAAGGCCTATCCATTTTTCATTTAGCCATTCCTTAGCTCGCAGTGTAGAATGTGGCACAAACCACAAATTTATTGTTTAAAAAAATTTACAACATAAAAAAGTGTCTTACTGCAATAAAAAGTTGAACTTGAAAATGGAGTGTTGTATCGAGTTCAACAAAGAGTACCTTTTATGTAGGAAATTTAATAAAAAATTGCAGACAAAAGTCTTTAGCTCTAAATTTAGGGTGTTTCAAAAATATGGTACAATAAAAGTGTACGAACCCCTCGTACCACGCCACTGGCTTATTAGAATTTGACAGAATTAATACTATTGATGTGTTTTGAAGAGACAATAACCTACAAAAATTAAATGTGTACTTTCATCCCCCGAGAAGATATGTGTATTTCTTCTGCATCCTTCAACAGCCTGTATCTCACAAACTAAGAAGGTTAGAGGAAAGTTGCATTTGGGTATTTTAAACATTTCTTAACGATCTATCATGCCTCTAATGTACGGTACTTATTTACGGGACACCTTGTATTAATAATGAGGAACACAAATTTAAATAATATCAAACATTGAAAAATTCTAATTTCAATATGACTTTTTTTATTTTTCTCAATTTTCAACTATTTCATAAAAAAAATTGGGTTGAAAAATTATTTATTAAAAAATCTTTATGGTTGATTGCTTATTTTAGAGAGCATTACTATCCCACTAATAAATTTAAAAGACCATAATAGCAGTATTCAAAATTTTGGGCAAAAACCAAATTTTTCGATTTTCTATAATAAGCTACAAAATTTTTGTATTTTTAATGTTCAAAAAATTGCATTCAACTTTTTTCCCCTAATTTAGATGGACCATAAGGAAACGTCACCACAATATTTGTACAACGTTTCGTTTTTGCAGGACCACTGTCAGCTTAAACCTACTGATATTTATCTGTATCCTATCTGTTGAGAAATAGTGATGCTCTTTTTACGAACTGATGATGGCTGAAACTTGGACGAGACGCTATTAATATCTGAATAAATAAAATTAGGGTTTTTTGTTAGGGCACTACAACTAGTAATAAAAAGTAAAAATTCAGGTTAAGTAGAGAGTGGCTCTAAGAAAACGAAACGTTGTACAAACATTGTTGACATTTTCTTATGTTAGAGAATGTCAATGGGACTACCGACAGTAAGAACACAAAATTTTTCCGTACGCCTATGGTAAATGGAAATTGTTACAAATTAACACCCTTTGAAATTTTGATCGTACGCCCATGCTACGAAGTGACGGTTAGGTTCTGCTAAGTGGTGACGGAAGACAATTATGCGGTGATGGTTACACTAGGGATGGCGATCTGAAATCGATTAATCGAAGAATCGATTCCTCGAACCGAATAAATCGATTTTTGAAATCGATATGTTGTATTGAATCGATTCAGTGAATCGATATTTCACCCTTGAAAATCGACTTTCGATTTTTTTTTGGGTTTTTGGTAGAGCAGCTTTTTTTTCAATTGCCCCGGCAACATCGCAAATAGTGATGAGAGCGGAACCGCTCGGATCCCAGTAGACTCGACGGACACTGTTGCTTTTTTTTCAAAAAAGCTTATAGGGAACTCTATAAGTAGAGATGTTTGAAAAATTAAACGATTTTTATATAAATTGATTATTATTTTAATGTTATAATCGATTTTTAATTATCGATTTTTCGAGTAATGTTAATCGATTTTGTATAAATTACGTGTGTTTAAGGAGTGGATTTTCGAAAACGGCACTCGTATTGACTATTTTTCAAAATTTTGACACCTTTTGACGATTTCTCAAAATTATTGACTATTTTTTAACAATTATTGACAGTTTTTGACAAAAATCGTCCATTTTTAACAATTATTGACCAATTTTGACAGTTTTTCAAAAATTATTGACCATTTTTTACAATTACTGACCAATTTTGACAGTTTTGCAACAATTACTGACCATTTTTCCAAATTTTCAACAATTATTGATCATTTTTTAAAAATTATTGACCATTGTTGACCATTTTTTGGAAATTATTGACCATTTTTTACAATTATTGGCCAATTTTGATAGTTTTTCAACAATTATTGACCATTTTTTACAATTATTGATCAATTTTGATAGTTTTTCAACAACTATTGACCATTTTTAAAAAAATTATTGACCAATTTTGACAGTTTTGCAAGAATTACTGACCATTTTTCAAAATTTTAACAATTGTTGATCATTTTCCAAAATTTTAACAATTATTGACAATTTTCAACAGTTTTTGACAATTATTGGCCGTTTTTAAATTTTTTTTAAAATCTTCGATAATTATCGACCACTTTTCAAAATTTTTGACAATTATTGACAGTTTTTGACAAAAATTGTCCAATTTTAACAGTTTTTGACCATTATTGACCATTATTGACCAATTTTGACAGTTTTTCAAAAATTATTGACCATTTTTTACAATTACTGACCAATTTTGACAGTTTTGCAACAATTACTGACCATTTTTCCAAATTTTTCAACAATTATTGATCATTTTTTAAAAATTATTGACCATTTTTCAAGAATTATTGACCAATTTTGACAGTTTTTCAACAATTATTGACCATTTTTCCAATTTTTTTAACTATTTTTTTAAATTTTTGGGAACTTTTCAAAATTTTTACAATTTTCAACAGTATTTGACAATTATTGACCATATTTCAAAATTTTTGACAATTTTCATATAATTTTATTTGATTTTTTTTCAATCCGATAAATATCGTTAACGAATAAATCTCTTAGGTTTATTTTCGGAATATATACGAAAAGCATGTCCATTTTTAAAACAATCCAAAAAAAAATTAACGCTCTTTTCACAAAAATCGATTTATTTTTTATTAAAATCAATTTTTTCGACAAATCCATTAATTTTGAATAAAGAAAAATCTATTTTTATTCTATCGATGATTCTTTTCCATTAATCTCGCACATTCCTAATCCGATACTTTGTGATAATAATATGGTAATAAAAAAATAATTGTTATTATTATCGAATTCCCTGAACTTAAAAAAAAAACCCAATTTTACTGATAAGAGATCCCGGAGAGAGATTGTTTGTTTAGGGGTATCTTTCTTGTTGTTTTTCAATAAAAAAGATCGATTTATATTTACATTGTAAAAAATACAAACTTGAAAAAAATCGATTTTCTGGAAATCGATCTTTTAGACCTCGATTTTTTTATGTATCGATTAATCAGGTTACGATTCGAATAGATTTAAAAATCGATCTTTTTTAGAAAGAATCGCTATCCCTAGGTTACACTTTGACAAAAATTATAGCATATTCTAGAAATTTTGATTTTTGGCCAATATTTTGGATACGTCCCATTATATTTTTAATGCTCCCTAAAATAGGCAACCAAATTCTGGGACCATTTGAAACATTTAATGATTTTTAGTTTCCCTCGTATTTATAATCCGGTTCAAATTTAAACAAAACTTTTACTTTGTCTATTATCACATATCAACAAAACAACAATCTGACTACAATAATAATATATGTTTATATAAACTTTTGCTTTCAATCTAGACCTTCAATCTATGCGTCATGGTCAGGTATAGTTAGTAACCTTTCTACGGAAACTTTATTAGTATTTAACCTAAATAGAATTTGGCGATTAAAATTAAATTTGCCACTCGAGGTTATTATCCTCAAGTTATTAATTTTTTCCTAAACAGCTACCGTTTCACTCCCTTTTTTAATACTTGGAACAAGAAATGTCTAGCTTTATCCAATAAAGACAGGGTTAAAAATGTTCAACATTTTTTCTCCCTTCGCATGGCCACTTACTCCTTCCATATTTTTCACATCATCATGATTATCGCAGGTAAAGTACGACTAGAAATATTAGAAGGTCATAAATCACCAACCACTTGAGTAATCACCAGGCGGTCGATTCTACGCAGAGTTTTACCTGCTCTAGCCATTAAATTTTGTTTTATGATGATGATATTGGATTAAGATGAAGAAAAAAAATTCGCTTGATTTTAATTGAGAATTGTTTATGTATATACCGGGTATCCCAGACCAATTTATCCAGGATATATCTGTTAAACGAATAGAGCTTTCCGAATGGGACAAAAACTGATCTATTCAATTTCTAATAGGGCGTAGAAAAAATCATACCCTAAATATTCATCCCTTAGTACAACCCCTACCTTTAAATTTTTTAATAGCACCCTGTATATTTTTTTATGATTTTTGATGTGGTCTTCCATCGTCTATTCAACAAATTTTTTAAAAATAAAATCGATACATTTTTGTGAACATGTGAAAAACCGAAATCTTCTGGCACGATTCGAAATAATGTAAATTGTTATTTTTATTTATTTTTTTCATGTAATTTTTATTACATTTATTTTTATTGTTCCTTTAAGCTTTAATGCTTTCTAGATTAATTTAACAAAAATATAAAATAAACTGATATTTTCTTGATTGCTTACAAACCCATTTTATTTTTGAAAAATTTGTTGAATAGACGATGGAAGACCACATACAAAATTATAAAAAATGTACAGGGTGCTATTGAAAAATTTAAAGTTAGGGATTGTAACTAAGGGATGAATATTTAGGTTATGATTTTTTCTACGCCATATCAAAGTGTATTAGAAATGGAATAGATCAGTTTTTGTCCCATTCGAAAATCTCCATTCGTTTAAGAGATATAGCCTGGATAAATTAGTCTGGGACACCCGGTATATAATAATATATGGTTGCCAAAAATAATGGAGAGCCATTATTAAAATGCCAAACTATTTCATTCCGGGCCCGGGAATCTTTTGAGGTACACACACTTTTATTGCTTATCTATATTTCGAACAATTGGTTGGCTTATATTGATTTACGACCTTCTTAGATATCTGGTCGTACTTTACGTTTTTCTTAAGAATTGAAGCACGTGTATATTAAGGAACCATAAAAATTTGATGATTATTACTTTTGAATAATACGATGTACCAAGTATTGTATTTTAATGATTGCTTCAGTTATATTGTGTGGTTACTCTTCTACTTAGTTCATTGTTCGTACGTTGTTGTAAATGTTACTTTGAATCTGTGTATAAAAGAACACTTGTTTTATCTGCTTAAATTGCTTTTTAATGACATTTTAAAATGTTCCATTATCTACTGGCTAATATTCTATTAAATCATTTCTGGTCGTTACGGCGATGCGCTGTAAATGTAGACGTAATTGTGGAAAAACTTTCAAATAATTCTACGCACAATCACTTAAAAAGTTTAATAACTAATAACAGGTGGTTTTACGGAATTAATAGAACTTTCTATCAACAAGTACAGATGTACTGTAATTGATTTAATCGAGTACGTTCGTACAACTATTATAATAGTTGTTAGTATCCATGGATTTTCTTTGCTTTAAAACAAAATTTGAATACTTTAAACTTCCTTTTGTTAATATAGCAGTGAATATAATAAAAACACACCCAGTAGTTAGTAAAATTTTTGTACTGGTCTTTCTTCAACTAAGTTCCTGAGTAAAGTCTCAGATACTATTAAAGTAAATTTTCTGTATAAACAAATATTTTTTATTGAAATTGTATATTTGAAATAAATATATATATTTGGACGTATATAAAATCATGTATATTATAAGTGCCATATCTGTGTTTTATCGTGCATGTGTTTACTATTTAGCACTTTAAATAAAAATAATCCAATACATTAAAAAAGATTTATTTTAATCCAAAATTCCATCAGTTACCATAACTTAAATTAATTATAATCAGTTGTTCGATATATCTTTTTAAAGATGTTGGATTTACAACGTTTGATCATAAATATAAGACTTATTGTTAACCACAGATTAATATTATTACAAGGTTAACTTTATTTTACAATAACGATCTTGTTAAATATTTGGACGTTCTTGAATTTTGCATATTCAACAGGATACTCGATAATTAACCATAAATTATTTAAAGTTTTCTTAATCCTTTTCAACTATTAAAATTCTAGAAACATATATTTTCAATTATAACAACTATCTAGGGTCCCGATTATCGATATTTATCGATAGTGCTATTTTTACTATCGATTATTATCGATAATTTTCGATAGTTTTACAATCGGTAACATCATTGTACGATTTTTGTCAAAATATTAAAAAATATATATTTATTTCAAAATAACGTTTCAACTTTGTCAGAAAATTTTGAAAAATTGTTAAAAATGGTCCATAATTGTCAAAAACTGTGAAAAATGGTCAATAATTGTCAAAAATGGTCAATATTGGTCAAAAATGGTCAATAATTGTCAAAAATGGTCACAAATAGTCAAACATTGTCAAAATTTTGAATAATTGTTGATAGTTGTCAAAAACTGTTGAAAATGGTCAATAATTGTCAAAAATAGACAGTAATTGTCAAAAATAGTTCATAATTGTTAAAATTTTGAAAAATGGTCACAAATTGTCGAAAACTGTCAAAAATGGCCAATAATTGTTAAAAATCCTCAAAAATGGTCAATAATTGTCAAAAATTGTCAAAATTTTGAAAAATGGTGAATAATTGTCAAACATTTTGAAAAATGGGCAATAATTTTCAAAAATAATTGTCAAAAAAGGTCAATAATTTTGAAAAATTGTCAAAAAAGGTCAATAATTGTCAAAATTTTGAAAAATGGTCAAGAACTGGAAAATAGCCAATGATTGTCAAAAATTGTCAAAATTTTGAAAAATGGTCAATAATTGTCAGAAATTGAAAAAAAATGGCGGATTTTGAGTACTTTTAATAGCAATTTTCTCTTCCAAAAGTGAATTTTTTTCTTCAAAAATGTTCTATAAGCAAAGGGGGGATTTCTAATAAGAAAAAAAAGCGTTACAAGATTCCGAGGGTCACGAAACTTACCGAATCCTTCTTAGATGCTGACAGTTTAAAATAATGATTGTACTCACACGCAATACACTCTCTTTCTCTCCCGTCTTTCTCTCTTTCTCTTCCTTGTCTGTCGCTTTCCCTCTCTCTCTTCCATATTTGTCTTTGCCAATTCTCTCCCTGTCTTTCATCTTTCTTTCTCTCTCCCTTCTCTCTTTCCTATTTCTCTCTCTTTCTCCCTCTCCCCCATCTCTCTCTCCCTCTCCCATCTCTCTCCCTCTTTCTCCCATCCTTTTCTCTCCCATCCCGCTCTTTCTCTCATCTATCTTTCTCTCTCTCCCATCCCTTTCTCTCCCATCCCTCTCTCTCTCCCATAACTCTCTTTCTCACTCTCTCCCTCCCATCTCTCTTTCACTTATCTCTCTCTCTCTCATCTATCTCTTTCTCTCTCTCTGTCCCATTTTTTGATAGCATTTTTACTCCATATCAGCTTTCAAAATATATTTATATTCTTCTCCTAAACATCTCAACTATCGATAGTACCGAAAACTATCGATTTTTTTCGATAGTCAAAAATATCGATTTTTTCGATAGTCAAAAATATCGATAGTTATCGATAAACCATCGATAGTTCTCCATTCCTAGCCGGCCGGGCGCTAGCCAGTTGTCACCAGTCACTGGGAGCGTTCAGCCACGTTAGCGATGAGTAAGTGGAGGGCGAATTTGACCGCTAAGTGACAGCTCTAGCTCTAGCGGTCGCCATTTTTTCCAACGAATTTATTTTCCGCTAAGTTGGTCAGCGGTTCGTTACGTCAACAACAACAACCAACAATTCTATCCTGTAAGTTGAAATTTCTGTGTTATTTAGTTTTTATTAGTGAATCAATTTCTCGAAATAATTTAAATTTCTTATAGGATTTTCTGCTTCTCCTAATGCTAATATTTCTGCATATTCTTCTTGTCTTTCAATTACAGATGGAATCAATTTCACAATATTATTTTCATCCGCAAGTTCTTCCAATATTGAGCAATGAATAAGGTTTTTCATTGAAGGCGCTTTATATTTAGAAAATAAATTTAAAGGTTATGTGATGCGTTTATCTGTTTATCACTGAGCATCAAAGCAGAGACGTTGAGCCACCTTCAAGCGCTTTCACAGAGCGCCGCTGCTAGCGCTAAATTTGCTCTAGTGTGGCTGAACGCGCCTATTGACGTTGAGCTACCTTCAAGCGCTTTCACAGAGCGCCGCTGCTAGCGCTAAATTTGCTCTAGTGTGGCTGAACGCGCCTATTGACGTTGAGCCACCTTCAAGCGCTTTCACAGAGCGCCGCTGCCAGCGCTAACTTTGCGCTAGCGTGGCTGAACGCGACCATTGACGTTCGGCCACCTTCAAGAGGAAGGCTTAAATGCAGGAACCAATGCCTCGTTTCGGTCTTCGTTCGTGAATAGTCGATTAATGAGGTTAAGTGTTTGTTTTCGTTTTATATATTTTAGCTCTTACTTTTTCAAGAAGGGCAAGGAAAAATAACCATTCTCATACACCCTTCTCCTTAATGAACCTTCAAGGGAAAAGGTTAATGAAATGGTTATTTTTCCTTGTCCTTCTTGAAAAAGTAAGAGCTAAAATATATAAAACGAAATCAAACACTTAACCTCATTAATCGACTATTCCCGACTATTCACGAACGAAGACCGAAACGAGGCATGGGTTCCTGCATTTTAGCCTTCCTACCTTCAAGCGCTTTCAAAGAGCGCTGCTAGCGCTAACTTTGCGCTAGCGCCCACTAGCACGACTTCATCTCGTCTTCTGCCTTTCGCACCCTAGCGGTATCGCTTGGCAAATAATATTTCGGAAGCGATTTGGAGATAATTCTTTTTATTTCCAATTGAAAAAATCGTATGCCGCCCGGGGCCATGGCCCCTGCTGCCCTCTCTACGCTACGCCACTGATTTTATCCATTACTAAATAAAGTATTTTTTGATACTCGACAAACAATACACTTCTTATACAAAAGGAAATGTCTAATAGTACTATTGGAATGACCAAGAAAGTGGTTTTGCTTGTAGGCGGATATAGCTAGAGGAAAGTCGAGATTTTTGTTTAAGAGCTTTTGGTCATCAATCAGTTTTAAAATCTCAATATACCGAAAGCGTATAAAAGTCCCTTATTTTCCTTTTTGAATTTGAATTTTGAATAAAATTCTCTTATAAATAGTATATCAATATTGTTTATATTTTACCAATACAATGCCAATAATTGATAATTCCTGAATTGAATTCGAGATTCGTTCGAATGAAACAAACTTTCATTGTTTTTCTAAATATTCAAATTGCGACCCTCCTCCTATTCAGCTTTAATTATTATAACGTAATTTGTACTACTTCTACAATGTAGTATGATCTCATCGTGTAAACTTGTTTATTGCTGGTATACTCTGTTTGGGTTTGAGATGCAAATTATGGTATAGCATTTCAATCAACTTGAGCTCATACACCTGCATAAAATGATTTCACTAAAATTTTACGGAGAGAAAGTAGCCATTTATCATTTTTAGCATTACCTACGCTTTTATTGTTCTAACAGTTAGCGATGTACTAGAAATAGATTTCAAAGTAATATTAACAATTAAAACTATATATTTTCAAGGTTAAATCAAAACAGGCATTTGACTTTTTAACTGTTTTAGCCTTTAAAATTAAACAGTAAACAGTAATAAATGAGTCATTATTGTAAAGAATTATGATACAAGATAAGATTTTGAAGATAAAACATCGAAGGTCGTAAAAAGGTACAAAACTTTTACTACTATCGTTAAATTTGATTATTCATATTAAAATATTCTCATTATTATTAATTTACGACCTAAGCTGTAACTATATTTTTTTTTCGTCAACTAAGTTGTGTTGTTAGTAAGTTATTATTGAAGTAGTATTTCATGTAAACTTTACTTTACCCTATTTTTTTGTTTAACAATAATCTCAACCCAAATTCTCATAAATGCGCCGCTTCACCCTACACCTTAGGCTGCTTTACAAAATAACCGTGTATGTCTCACCGCTCAGCCTTGGATACAAGTCTTTCTTTTAGCTTTCCTTAAAACGTTCCAATTTATTTCTTTTCCCCCTATTCAAAATCGGTTACGGTAGATATTGGTGTACCCACATAAATGGTTGGCATCTGAACCATTGTCTATCTGTACTATGGGCTAACCACTTTGAAAAATGTGCCTCTTCACACATGTGCGAAGCGTCCTAGTCTGTGGATATAGTTTATAGGTTAGGGGGCGTCCCATTAATTACGTGATGCATTTTTGAGGATTTTTGGACCCTCTCCCCTTGGTGAGATGTAGTAAGATTTTTCTCAACCCCTTTCCCTAATCTTACGTGAGCTTTTTCAAAATTTGTGTTCGGGGTGTAAAAGCGTTAGATTTATTAAAAAAAAACTTTTGCTTCATTACTTTTATTTAATAATCTTTTGTTAGATTTTATACAAGACACGTTTTTTTATTTCAACTTAACTTTGAAGCAATTTTACTTCGTTTTTTGCTAGAAAAAAATTATGTGATATTTGCTAACACCCCCCCTCTCCCCCAAGAGAGATTTGGTAAGATTCGGTTCGCTCCTCTCCCCCCCCCCCACTTGAACACCTCACGTAATTAATGGACATCCCCTAACGAGTAAGCAAAAATAGTATTGAACTTCTTCAAGTAAAGCAACAATAGCAACATTCCAAGTGTCGAAAAATTTTTAGTGTATCCTTGCGATACGGGATTTTTAGTGGTAGCGGCAAGTGGCGTTATCTATAATGAAGAGCGATATCGTGATTTTTTAATCACGTTGTGAAATGATATCGTGCTTTTTTTAACGAAACTAAAAATAAAAAACGAAAAATGCAGTTTTTTGCGTTTTTCGAGCTAATTTTGAGGTTATGTGAAAAAGTCACCAACGAAAAAGTTGTAGACTTTTCCAAGATCTACAACTTTTATTATCAACTTTTTATTCTAGAACTAAACTTTGGCCGGAAATCGCAATATTGTCTTTTTCCACCCCCCAAAAAGGTGTTTTTTACCAAAAAAACGTCAAAACTCGGAAAATTTCTAATATTTTCATTTGGAAATTATTTTCATAGTTTGTGACTATGGAAGCTACCTTCTACTGAATTTTCATCAAAATCGAACATTTTTTAAGGAAACTAATAATAAAAAACGAAAAATGCAGTTTTTTGCGTTTTTCGAGCTAATTTTGAGGTTATCTGAAAAAGTCACTAATGAAGAAGTTGTAGATTTTCTCAAGATCTACAACTTTTATAATCATTTTTTTATTCTAGGAACTCAACTTTGGCCGGAAATCGCAATAATGTCTTTTTCCACCCCCCCAAAAAAAGTGTTTTTTACCGAAAAAACGTCATACATCAAAAAATTTCCAATATTTTAATTAGAAATTTTTTTTCATGATTTGTGACTATCAAAGCTACCTTCTACTAAATTTCTATCAAAATCGAACATTTTTTAACGAAACCAAAAATAAAAAACGAAAAATGCAGTTTTTTGCGTTTTGAGGTTATGTGAAAAAGTCACTAATGAAAAAGTTGTAGATTTTCCCAAGATCTATAACTTTTATAATAAATTTTTTATACTAGGAACTCAACTTTGGCCGGAAATCGCAATAATGTCTTTTTCCACCCCCCAAAAAGGTGTTTTTTACCAAAAAAACGTCAAAACTCGGAAAATTTCTAATATTTTCATTTGGAAATTATTTTCATAGTTTGTGACTATGGAAGCTACCTTCTACTGAATTTTCATCAAAATCGAACATTTTTTAAGGAAACTAATAATAAAAAACGAAAAATGCAGTTTTTTGCGTTTTTCGAGCTAATTTTGAGGTTATCTGAAAAAGTCACTAATGAAGAAGTTGTAGATTTTCTCAAGATCTACAACTTTTATAATCAACTTTTTATTCTAGGAACTCAACTTTGGCCGGAAATCGCAATAATGTCTTTTTCCACCCCCCCAAAAAAAAAGTGTTTTTTACCGAAAAAACGTCATACATCAAAAAATTTCCAATATTTTAATTAGAAATTTTTTTTCATGATTTGTGACTATCAAAGGTACCTTCTACTAAATTTCTATCAAAATCGAACATTTTTTAACGAAACCAAAAATAAAAAACGAAAAATGCAGTTTTTTGCGTTTTGAGGTTATGTGAAAAAGTCACTAATGAAAAAGTTGTAGATTTTCCCAAGATCTATAACTTTTATAATAAATTTTTTATACTAGGAACTCAACTTTGGCCGGAAATCGCAATAATGTCTTTTTCCACCCCCCCCAAAAAAAGTGTTTTTTACCGAAAAAACGTCATAACTCGAAAAATTTCCAATATTTTAATTTGAAATTTTTTTTCATGGTTTGTGACTATCAAAGCTAACTTCTACTAAATTTTCATCAAAATCGAACATTTTTTAACGAAACCAAAAATAAAAAACGAAAAATGCAGTTTTTTGCGTTTTTCGAGCTAATTTTGAGGTTATGTGAAAAAGTCACTAATGAAAAAGTTTTAGATTTTCCCCAAGATCTACAACTTTTATTATCAACTTTTTATTCTAGGAACTCAACTTTGGCCGGAAATCGCAATAATGTCTTTTTCCACCCCCCCAAAAAAAATGTTTTACCGAAAAAACGTCATAACTCGAAAAATTTCCAATATTTTAATTTGAAAATTTTTTTTTTCATGGTTTGTGACTATCAAAGTTACCTTCTACTAAGTTTTCATCAAAATCGAACATTTTTTAACGAAACCAAAAATAAAAAACAAAAATGCAGTTTTTGGCGTTTTTTGAGCTAATTTTGAAGTTATGTGAAAAAATCGCCCTAAGGTACACAAGTTTACACTAGGTGTCTATACTGTAACGTTTATTCTAATTTATATTTACAATTAATTTATATTTACAGATTTATATGTAATTCAGTCCTTATTTAATAATTTATCTAATACACTAAACACACTAATTATAATGTATATGAGAGTCACTTAATAAACACTTTATCGAGGCGCGATTACTTTCCTTCGGTATCAACACTGACTGATTGACTAATTGCCTGCAGCGATGCTGGTGGCCTATTTATACTCGCACGCCGTAATTCTCGAAATTTCTCGACGTTCTGGCGGATGCACCGGGTGTTCTCGATGTTTCGTATTTTGGATGCTTCTCGAAAATTGGGCGGAGGAGCCATAGTCGTCTCATACGGGGATTTCACTGGGGGCACTAAGTGAGCATATTAATGCAGTAGCTCGCGTAACAATACTTTACAATAGCCATCCTTCTTTCTTCGGTAACTGAGGCAGGCAGTTGTCAAGGTTCTGCCGTTCCTCGACATTGGCAAAATTTATAGCTTGAATTTGAGTTGCATTAAAAAAATATTGTTTATATTATAAAATAATACTTGGTGCTTATATCGTAGAACCTCCGTGTATTCTATATCGAAATAATGAAACTAAATAACGTTCTACTTGATGATTTTGTTTGTCAATTGCAGCATCTGACTGACCTTGGTTGGTTTCAAATGTAGGTAATTACTTACTATAATTAACGACATAGGTGAAACATGACATCACTATTGATTAATTTCGTCGTTTTATTTTATTGTTTATCTAAAGTAACAGTAGTTGAAGCATAAAACATGGTCGAATAATAAAAAATTCCTAATATTATTCAATAACAAAGATCTTCTTAACAAATTTCTACCATAAGCCTATGAAGGGATTCAATTGCAGTCAGATCTAAAGAAGGCGAAAGACCACTCAGAGTAAAGTCTTTTTTACCAAAGGGGGTATGAGAGTTCTGTAACTGAGGCAGCGAAAATGATAACTACTCAGGAGAAGGGAATAGCCACCAAAGCTGCCTTAGAAGAAATACTTCCTAGGCATATAAAACAAACCAGGGAAAAGGAAGAGAAAAGAGCAGATTATGTTGTACGGTGCGGAGGTGTGGGGTGAAAGAGCGGGGATGAGTGCTGAACTGCTGAGAGTGGTGCAGGGGTACAGGACAGTGGGTGGACTGACAGCAGTGGTGCTGGCAAGGTCCTACCCATTGGACGTGATGGGTAAAACCAAGAATAAACGCTGGAGGGGTGCGATCAAAGACGAAGTACAGGGATCGATTGGGGGAGGAAATGGAGAGAAGGTGGGAGGAGTATGAGGGCGCGCTAAAAGGAGCGATTGGGAGTAGGAGAGATTGGATGGACTGGAAATTCGGGGGAGTGAACTATTTCTTGACACCGGTGCCCACTGGACATGGGTCGAGAATGGGGTATCTCCACAAGATTGGGAAAACAGAGACTGGAGTGTGCGAGAGGTGTGGGGCATGTGTTTAGATGCTGGAGGAAAAAAAAGGAAGGATAGTTTTTCATTCTCTCCCCTCTCGATGGGAGCGGGCCGCTATAGGCTTTCCGGAGCCTCTTCAGTCAACATTGGAAGGAATAAGGATTGTTTGGTTCAGGGGATGGGAGTGGAGGGAACGGTGGTAGGTGCCTGATGTACTGTGTGTACTGATCCAGCATTCGCATATTGCTACGAGAAACCCTCTGAAAAAACTCATAGCAGGTCAGGCGGACCTGAGATTTGAACCCCGGTCCTTACGAATGCAAGCCGAGAGCGTAACCACTCAACCACTTGCTCGGTAGATGCTGGAGGAACGAGGAACTGCCGAAGAAGTTGGAGAGGAAACTAAAGAAGGCGGTGAATTGGGAGAACATGGTGGAGATAATTTTGAGGGGGAGGAGGAATGGATGGAGGTGAGTGGCGTAGTGGAGAGCATGATTAAGGGGAGAGGTAAGGAGGTAGGAGTGATAGTTAGGGAGAAGACGACGGTGTGCTATTATCAAGTCCAGGGGAGGTGATTGATGGGATGCGCCAGTATGTGTATGGAGTTGCTAGTTTAGTTAAATAATTGTCGATTTCTTTCGTATAAATATTGTAATATTCCACTCAATTTATAAATTTGAAAGACCTGCTTATTTAAAAATTCTTATCGCCTAAATCTTAAATCCCCCAACTTAACCACCTACTAACCCAATAAAAAATATCTGCCACCGAAAGTAATGGTCGTAACTTGTGCGACAAATTTGGTAGGATTAACAAATTTTAAGTGGCGATTATAACTGTATAAGTAGAAAATAAAAACAAGTTTCCTTTAAACACCATCGTTTGCGAGACAGGTTGACTTTCGTTCTTTTCAATTAATTTTATTATCTACGCTGATAGTAATAATAATAATAATAAAACGGAATAAATTATTGCTCCTTTATTTTCAATCAGTGTTGTGATAATTTAACAATTTAATGTTACAGGGAAAGTAAAATCACGTAAATGAAAGTGATCTTTAAATTAAAAATATGTTTAAAGTTTAAAATGATTTTATGATTGAACTTTTTAATTTCAATGTTTGGATCAAAAGAGATACAAAGTATTAAATATAACCATGAAATTTGAAGACCTATGGGCTTTCAGGGTCGATAGTATTCCAAGATAAAAGGAGGGACATAATTTGATATTATATAAACTAATTAGGGTTAATTTTATACAACAATCGAACAAATAATGTTGCGAGGTCACCAACCCCTATTACTCGATTGTAAATTATGGCAAAGGTGTTTTACAGAACATTCTAGGACGATCGCTTTGTTTACGCATATGACGAGCGTGGAAAATTCAAGAATTTTCGAGAATTGATAAAGACTATATATACGCGAGTTTTTGAGAGAGTTAGGAGTTAGTAAACAAAGTTAGTAAAAAGGTAGTTAACAGTACTTTACAGAAGTTCTATGTAATCAGACAGTGAATGAAATAGTGAAGATAAATAGTGTAAAATTCAAGTGGTAAATATAAATTAAAACTATTATACCGATTGTAAATAAATTAGTAGACAATGTAGACATTAACTAGTATGTATATAAATTGAGTTTAATAAATAAATTAATAGTAACTAGCCATAGTAGTGTGTATAATTTTACCCCACCCGTAAAAACTATTTAAATGAATGAGAAAAACATTACAATAATTTGAAATTTATTAATCTTTAAAATTAAACTGACAACTGATCAATTATAAAAATAATGATGACATTAATTTATTAAATCAATCTATGAAAAATTTACTATAATTTCTTCACATTAATTAACCGAAACAAAAACATTTCTTTGGGGGTCAAACTCTCAGTTTCATTTTTATCTCTTACAAAACGTCAATTAAAAATATTTAATCGTATTTAAATTTTTTAACGCCGGAAATAATGGGACTAAAAATAATGAACTTTCTTCGTATTGAAATGATTATTTTCATTTGCATCGAACGTGCAGCGTAAAATTAATTGACGACTATTATATCGATAACAGCAGTAGCGAGCGTCTTATCAATTCTTCGGTTGTTGAAGATTAAAAAACCCGGAAATTTATTTAAAAATTTTCCTTAAAAGATTGTTGAAAAACGGTGTTTGTTGTAACCTAGTTAACAGCATATCAGTAAGACTTTTTAATGAGTTGAAAGTATTGAGGATTTTACCGGAAATTTGACCGCAAAAAGCAAAATTATTTTCCGCAACTAATTTTCCATTTTCTATATACACCATAGAAATTTGATAATTTTTTTTTGAGTATTCTAATAATCAAAACACTCAGTATTAACGGCTACTGAAAGTTTTTTTAATAAAACAATGATATTTGCGGCAGTTTGTTTATGGAGGGAGTTAAAAAAAAGAGTTAAATTGAGATTTCACGTAGTTTTTTTTAGATGATTTGTTATTTGTTACAGTTTTAGTTAAAGTATTAAGAACAATACATAAGTATCGCTTCGTTTAATTTTTGGTCACAGTTTTTCTTTCAACTTAATAACGGCATTCTTTTGTGGTCAGTGAATATTATTGTTTGGAGAAACATGAAATAGTAGAATAGTAATTTTATCATAATAGATTTCTGCTCAATAGATTCAGTATATTTTCCTCAATGCTTAAATGCACTTGTCTGACATGATATAGATCTTCCTGCCTTCGTTAGCTCTCCTGTTGTTTTCTCTCGTGCATTTTATAAATACCAGAAGTGCCATTTGAAAAGTCGTAGCCATAAATGTCACAATTTTTTGGAGTACACCTCAGAGCCATTTGCAGTTTTAGACCCATCGTCATACCATATCTGTCATTGTCTACTTGTCTTTGTCACTTGTCAAAATCATTTTTTACACTTTCTTTGCTGCAATTTTTTAAGAATTACACAAACAAATAGCAACAACTTGAAATAAAAATTTTGTTGTCTGGGTAGATTCTCTGGTCAACGCCGGATCTGTACTAAAGAATAAAAAATTATAATACCTGCCCTGTAATGAACCGTTATCTGGAGTTCGTGTATTTTAGTTAATTGGTTTATTTAGATGAACTAGGACGAAATTTATGTTCTTGCTGCAAATACGCTGTTGATATGTAACAGACATTCGATTTTCTGTTTTTTTAAATCGACGATTAACTCGACTCATTAAATTACACTTTATGTGCTTTGCACCCAACACCCATCACGATTAATTACAAGGCAAATATCAGTAAATTTGTTAGACTTATTTTGCATTAAATCTTTTTTCCATCGACCGTGTATTAACATATGCTATTAACGTTCTCAAAATTAGACAGAATCATACATTAATGACCCCTATTAATGCATGATTTACCTACATTAATCTACGATTTTCTGCAGGCAACCCAACGCACATCTTATACATTATATTTATATTGACAGTTACCTGTGGTGTAGGCAACCAAACATACAATAACGTCTTCAAAAAATGAATCCTAGTATAGAATACTTCTAGTTTTTGACTTACATATCGTTTTTATTTTATTATTCTACAAAATTATAATAATATTAGTGTTGAAACAGTGAAACATCCAAAATATAATGTAAGAAAAACGAAAACAGTGACATTTGAACTGGCGACCTTCTCTGTGACATTTCAATGTCATTATTTAATTTTGACAGTACTTACCTATGGAACAAATAAATATTTTTAGTTTTTAAATATTGAGAAAAACGAATTTAACTGATACAGTCGACTCGTGCGTTAAATTATCTCGATTGTTAATGGCCCTCATTAATACACTTGTTGGTTAAATAACTATTAAAATGAAATATTAGTTGACTGATTTTTAAAAGTTTTATTGTGTGATATTGTTAAATAGTTTGCTGTTATTATTCATATTCAAGTGTTTGATTGTAAGTTTTGGTATTTATTTCATTAGATCACTAACAAGCGTTCCTTTAGCCCTCTTTCACACTTTCGGCTTTCTTAACGTGACCGTACGGCAACGGTGCCGTGTGTATTTTGGTTTGTGTTCACACGGTAGTAGATGGCGCTAAGTTTTTGTATTAAGTGCACCAGGATGTATGAAAGAAAAAGACGCTTGTTAATAATTATATATCATCATCGCAAAAAGTCACGAAAAACAAGAAAATTTTGGATTCTTTCTGTACTTAAAAACAAACAGTTGATGGGCGAATTTGTAACATTGTTTCATGAGATACGAGAATATAGTTCAACATTTTTTAATTACTTTCGAATGTCTGTTGGAAGTTTCGATGAGTTATGCACAAAATTGCAGAATTATTTACAAAAAGAGGACACATATATTATATGCGAAGTGGTCCTTATCCTTCAAAATCCTACAAATTCCCTTCCAACCCTCCAATGTATTGTATGTAGCTGTTTTTATAGTCGTCAATCGTTTTATCCCATAGTAGTGGTCACTGATCAACAAGTGTAATTATACACTGTGTTCATTTGAAAAGGACCCACCCTTAATATTTCAAAAATGGAACATATTAGAAGGAAATGCCGAAACACGTCAACTTTTAACTTGAGGGGAACACTTTTTGGCGCTAATGTCATAAACGTCAGATTCACCCCCTCCCTACTGGAGACACCCCTTACATTTTTTCAAATGGCATCAGGTATCAAGTCACACCTCATTTAAAAGGTCTGGTAAATCTCTATTCAATCATTTTGATTTGCCTTTGATACCAGCTATCCATTGTTATTTAATCGTTCTTTGAAATTGGCTCTCTTTCAATTTTTCGTATGCCCCCGTATTGTGTTATGATAGAAAGACTCTTTAAAGAATACAAAATTTACAAATAGTAAAAAGACATTTGTTAACAAGAAAAAACTGCTATTTAATCATGTGTTCAAAGTGACCACCGTTAACATTCAGGCAATAAAAGTTGAAAAAGATTTCATGCTCATGTCAGCGCGGTACTGTCTTAGTAAACATTCTGGCTAAGGTTGCAGAAACCGGAAATAAACCAAACTTATTACCCCAAGGAGGAAAAAAATTGGGGTTTTAACCCAAGAATAGGTCTAGTTTTTCCTCGTTCGGAACTATAAGAAGTACAATATCCCTTTTGAACAATTTCGCCATTCAAAAAATAGAGTATAAAGGAGGTCCAATTTTTCTTATTCCGATTCGCTAGCGGTGCTCTTACATTATTTTCCTCTATAAAAAGACGTATATAAATTACGTGGTTATTACTTTTTTTGTGTGCGTGTACACCTAATCGATTTCCTCTAGTAATTTCGCCTCACGTTCTTTTTCTGATCATGTCTTGATCAATAAATAACCTCTTTGGAACGTAGGTATACATACAGGAAATACTTAAAATGCACGGGTATAATCAACCAGTAATATCGGAAAATACCGTTAACTGTGTTTTACCCGGTGCATCGTTTTTAAGTGATAAGGAAAATATACATAGAAAATCAGGTTCACTTATCACGCACCATGTCTATATAATGGGACGTTTTACTTTGTCACCAAACCAGGGACGTACCAAAAGGAATATCGACTCTCAGCAAAAAGTAACATATAAGTTACTAAGACAAAGAAAAAAACTGCTTTTAAAATTAAATAACCAGCATGTTAACTGCTGACTGCTAACTGCTTTATTTTTATCTAGAACATGAAGGAAGTTCTCTGTCAACAATTATTGATAATTGGGAATGCTCCTAGCTAGTACCTTTTTCCATTAAGCATTCTCTTGTCCATTTTCTTCATATCCCCACTAGCCTGTATCTAGTGCGATGGGGGGTCTGTACCAGGTGGGATCCATTGGAAAAAAAGTATACCCATAAAGGCTGAGGCAACCTGGTGTAGGGAGTTGTAGGAGCCGGAATTTTAGAGTTAAAGCAGGATAGCAGACTGCGTTGAAGGAGTTGAAGCAGTTGCCATCCTTACAGACAGCCAAGCTGCATTGAAGTGTTGGACTCATCCACAAGGGGATGCCTACCAGTCAAACCCACCGCCCCCGCCTCGGAATCACTACCCTATCATACTTCGAGACGGGCGGCGGTCCCTCGCACACTCCGCTCACACCGTCGTCTTCTCCCTAACTATCCATCAATTCCTCCTCTCCCCTCAACATTATCTCCACCATGTTCTCCCAATACACCGCCTCCCCTAGTTTCCTCTCCAACTTCTTCAGCACTTCCTCATTCCTTCAGCATCTAAACACTTGCCCCACATCATTCTCCACTTCACTCCTCTCGCACACACCAGTCTCTCTTTTCCTAATCTTGTCCTCATGTCCAGTGAACATCTGTGTCAAGAAGTTGTTCACCTCCCCGAATTTCCGTTCCATCCAATCTCTCTTATTACCAATCGCTCCTTTCAGCTTCCCACCTACTTTCCATTTCCTCCTCCATCCATTCCTGTACTTCCTCTCTGGTCGCACCCCTCCAGCGTTTATTCCTGGCTCTAACCATCACGTCCAATGGGTAGGACCTTGCCAGCCCACCCACTGCCCTGAACCCCTGCACCACCCTCAGCAGTATCCCTCTCTGCACCCGCAGGAGTGGTCTAACCCTCGCATTGACCCCCGCTCTTTAACCCCACACCTCCGCACCGTACAGCATTCTCTGCTCTACCATCCTACCAATTACCCTCCTCTTCCACCCAGCCATGCTGCCCTCACTTTCCCCTTCTCTGCCGCCTTTAACATGTGTGTTCTGAAGGATAATTGACTATCCAACCACACACAACATGGCCATAGAAATGTCTAGAATGGCGGGCAATTTGACCAGGACAGAGACAAGCGAAACAGTTCATTAGAGGACATTGGTCAAAATTTACGGCAGAGCTAATAAGCATTTTCTTTATTCATAACAAATCTCTTCCTACTACAAGTATGTTTATTTTTTTGAATTGTCTTGATAGGTACAATCTCCCCTCACAGATAATATTCTCTCTGTCTGCTGTACTAACATTCTCTTATGTGTTCTTCTTCATAAATGCAATCAAACTTTTATCAACCTCAAGATTATCTTCTTCGTTCCTCTTTTATCGTTCATCGAAATGTTCACCATATAATCGAAGAATCAAAACAAGATCCTTGGCTCACTCTCCTTCCAATACCAAACCCTTTAGCACTTCTCCATTATTTCCTACAAAATATTTGAAATTTCTTCAATTTGCCACAAGGAAAGACCTTTTTGGAATTAGTCTTACGTTAATTTTGATTGGACCTTAAAAAGAAATGTGTACGAGAGGAAACGATCATTCTAAATTTATCCAGCCCCGATGAATAGATAGCCTAGATAAAAATTAATTAACAAATAAAACTGAAATGTCATGCTATTTCCACCCTAGACATTATCCATTTTATTTTTAGTTCTTTTTTTTTTCTATTAATTCTGACGCTATTGCAGTAATGACGTCAGTCATCGCACTATAATGACGTATTTATAGATACTCTCGTAAAATACAAACGAGACTCTTAAATGCCATCAATCTTCAGCCCTTCCGACATCGATAGGGATAGAAATAGCGTATAAATAGTAAAGGTTTTTGTTGACTAAATATCCATGGTATGCATTACTGGGCGTTTTATTTGCTATATTTATCCCCCTGTTGTCCTTTAATGACAACGTCATGGTTAAAGTAAAAATAATGTTGCCAACTTTAAGAAAATAATTGCCAATTGAAAGAAAGTTGATGAAGTTGATAAAGTTGGAGGCAACAAAAGAGATCAAGATTCTTAGAGCCGTCAAGAAGAGATAGCTGTAGATAGGAAGAATAGACTGCGATGATTGCAGAACGGATGAGAGTAAAAGAAAACGGATCAGGAAGAGAATCATTTACAGTGAACGAAAATTTGGATGGAGTCAAAAAGACTAAAAATTGGATTTATTGATAGAAATGATCAAGTTGGGATGGTCTAATCTGAAAGGAAAACCAGGAGAACGCAAAACTAATGAAATGAGAAGACATAGGAGAGAAAGCTGAAAGGAAATGTGCGAGTGTGATTGTTTTCTAAAAGTCTACATATAGAATGCCTGTTTTTTGAAAGTTATTTAAAAAAAAACTAAGGCAATCATTTAGTATTCGAAATGAGTGAATTTTCCCTTCAACTATGGTGCTATCTCATTAAGTCTTTTAACCTATCTATTTTGACATTTCGTGTGGCAACAATCGATGTCTGTATTATGATGGGTAGTTATTTTTGGAAAACTACACAATCAGGCGCCATCTCAATTATATATAGGCTATCGATTACTTCCGATCTTTCATTTTAGTCAGTGCAAGTCTCCTGATGGAGTCGGACGTAACGCCGTCTGAAGACTCTCCGCAAAGGTATTTTTTGTATCTTGTTTTTTTAAAAATTTAGTTCTTATTTCAGAACTACTGTTTAGAATTGATAATTTATAAAACGTTGCTAATTTTTTATCTACTTTAGTTGAATCGAAACGAAAACTGTATTTTCACAAGGATTAAATGTAACTTTAACTCTTATTATAATTTAGTGTAATGATGTATCTTGAATACCTAATGTTAACACAGTAATGGTAATTTTTCTTTTCTTTTTTTTGCAGAGAAGCTCTGGAAGGCGTTCTGTTGAAAAGCAAAAGTCAAAACTTAGTCGGTAATGAATTCTCTCAATTACCATTCAAAAAAACTGTCAACATCCGACGATCTCACACTCAGAACGAAATGCCTCAAGCCATTGCAGATCTAAGAGCCAGACTTCAGGAAAGAGGCGAATCGGACTGGAAGAAGAGGGTGTCGCTGAGTAACAATGCTACTGATGAGTTGAAGTTGTTGAAAGAGAAAAATAAATACAATGTAAGTAAATATAGACCAGGCTCCACCATTCATACATCTATTTTTTTTCTTTTTGCTTTTTTCCTGTATAGAATTGTCTTTTTAATTTTGTTTGCGAACGACACTGCGAACGTGAATGAGTAAAAAATATTTTTCAATTCAATAGACATCCTCTACAAATGGACCAATCAATGGCAATGGCAGTCGAATAATTATTACAAAGTTGATGAAATTAATTCAAGGCACGGATAGCCTACAATTTATATTATAAAGTTTCAATGTCGGTATATATGTATGAGAGCAAACCTACCTCCTTTTACCTTTTTCGGAATAGATAGATTTACGTGAATCCATTCGCTGGTGCTCTAGGTTAACTTCCATTTAGCGATAGTAATCGACCGCTTCCTTTCAATCATAGTGGTGTGGACAATAAATTTACTTTAAATGTAAAATTATTGAATTTTTGCGTTGGTCGTATTGTTTTTATACTAGGGTTGCCTTTAATATTTTCCTTATAGAGCTAGAACAGTAGATAACTTTTAAACAATATTGTTTTTCAAAGTATTCTCCACGAATAGAAATTCATTTTTGCATCATTTGGAACCAATAATTCTGGAAGCAGTTATTCCACTCGCTTGTTGGTAAATTCAAAATAGAGTTTTTGAATGCGTTGACTGCAACTTCTGGGGACTGGATTCATTGAACACGCAGTTCATTTTTAATTTTTGGAAAAGTAAAAAAGTCGTTAGTACTTGATGGAGGGTGGTCCAACAACTCGATGTTATCTTGCTTTAAAAACTCAATTGTTTTTCGAGTTGTGTGTAAATATGCATTGTCATATTGGAGGATCATTCGTCGTTGGGGGTTGGTTTTTCGAAACTCAGCAATTACTTCCGGCAAACAAATCGATATATGTAGCAATCAATTACAAAAACTTTTAACCCTGGCAAACCATACTAGAGTAACTCTTAAGTGGGTCCCAGTGCACAAGGATATTGTAGGCAATGAAAAGCAAAGCTAGGGTGTGAAACTGCATTCACTGGTCCTGAACCAGTATTTGGAATATCAAAATCTGTTGCACGTGGTTGTACATCTCGGTAGATTCGAACTAAACATCAGTCGTACTGGAGACACGTGCCAAAACAGGAACACAGCAAACTCCTAATCAAAAAACCCTCGGAGTCGCTGACTAATGAAATATTAAACCTCAGCAGGGGCCAGATAAGGAAAGTTACGGGATTACTCACCGGTCACTGTACCCTAAGGAAGCACATGCATACAATTGTCATATATAGGGAGGAACCTATCTGTCGGTTGTGTATGGAAGAGGAGGAAACATCCTTTCACATTATCTTCGAATGTGAAGCACTGTCTCACTGGAGATATAGACTCTTAGGACTAGAGTATCCTTGGAGGATTTCTCCAAGAAGCACTTAGTGAAAAGTCTGTTGAGCCTGATAAGGGCTACTGATCTCTTCACGTAAACGGTATAACCAAGAGCACAAAAGGTGCCGAGGTCTCTAAGCCTCTGACTGGTAACAAAAATCTTCAACAAGACACCAAGCCACTCACACAGATCGAAAGGACCCTCGAGCTGCATGTGTAGCTCGATAGTGCCGGATTTTTACCGGATAAAAAATCTTCCACTCTGGAAACCATGCGGCTTTGCCTGGGACTGACGAAAGACATTACTTCAGGCAGGGCGGTTGTATTGAGGTTAGTATTCATTGTTTCTTCTTTCATTCCTATATTCCCAGTCGCCTCCTTTTATCAGTTTCTTTCTTCTCGATTATTTTCTTTACCATGCCTGAGATTGCCATCCAGTATGCTTGTTGGCTCATCATGAGGTTAATCATGCTATCTATAGTCAGTTCGGCTTTTATCACCGTTTCTACTTCCCGCCTTAACTCTATCCACTCATCGCATTCGATCAGGGTGTGGTCTACGGTATCTTGCGACTGGCAATACATACATACCGCACTGTCTTTGAGTCCAAGTCTATGTAGGTATCTCATAAAACATCCATGTCCATCAGTAAGTATTTGTGTCAGATGGTAGCTTGTACCGCCGTGCGTACGTTCGCACCATATTTTCACATCTGGAATGAGTGTATGAGTCCACCTTCCCTTATCTCAATTCGACCACTCGTTTTGCCATATCGCAAGTGTTCTATCTCTAGCTTCATTTTTTTCCGCTCGGCTTTTGCCCTGCGTCTTTTCTCTTTCTTCTATTAGTTGTCGTATAGGGATAATACCGGAGATAACTAGGCTCCCTTCTGTTGGTATTGTTTTATATCCTCTACATATTCTTATGGCGAGGGTTCGTTGCAACTTTACTAAGGGACTCAGATATCTCTTGATTTTTATGGCCTTACTCCATATAGTTGATGCATACAGGATTATAGAGTGCGCTACTCCAGCTAATAGTCTTCTCTTTACATCTGTAGCGCCACCTTTTCTGGGCATCAGTCATATCAGTGCTGCCATGGTATTTTGTGCCTTCATCGTTATTTTTTTAATCTGGTCAATATCTATTGTTATCAGGGCACAATATCCTCTGGATCTTTGATTTTTTTTCATCTTCGTTTCCGCTACTTTCACCACTTGTTCAATTGCGTCTACCGTAGACTTATCCTTTCTGAATCCAAATTTCATTTCAGATATATTATCACCTTCCTCCAATTTGATAGCTATTCTAGCGGCTATTATATGCTCTAGGATTTCCCCATAGTATCCAGGAGGCATAGGGGACGGTACGATGTAGAATCATCGTGTTGCTTACCAGGTTTTTTAATTAAGACTAGTTTCCCAACTTTCCATTCTGCTGGGAATACTCCTGACCTAATAATGCTGTCCATAATTTCTTTAATTTTGTTGGGACATTCAGCTATGGCAAGTTTTGTTATTTCTGGAGGTATTCCATCTGGGCCCGGAGCTTTGCGAGTTTTCAGTTTTTGAGCTGCATCCTTTAATTCTTCCAGTGTTACCTCTTGCGCCGCTTCCTCTAATTCTCATTCAGGCATCCAATTAACTCTTCCTTGCTGCGAAAATAGGGTATCTATAATCTGTTTTCTGAAATCAGCGGGTATGTCCAGAGGTTTGGATTTCAGTTTCCCCATCACTATTTCGTAGGCTTTTCCCCACGGATCTTGTTCGACAGTACTACACATGTTTTCCCAGGCTGCTACTTTGCTTTTTAGTATAAGTTTCTCCTAGCTTCCTTTAAGTTCTCGGTTATTTCTATTATACCAGTTGGGTTTTGTATGTTGATTCTCATTCTTTTCCTCCCGAGTCTGTTGCATTATGTTCTTTGTCTATCGATTTCTTCATTCCACCAATAATTTGCTTGCTTTCTGTGGGTTCCCGATGTATCACAGACTCTTCTTATGGACTCCATAAGACTGGTTGAGTTTAGTTGCGTTTTTGTTCGATTACCAGTCCAAGTGTTTGTCTAAAGATATCAGAATCTATCTTATTCAAATTCCACCCAGGTTTTCGATGTTTAATTGTAAAGGTTTCCGAGATTGCCCCTATCTCATAATATATGAACTGGTGCAAGCTTGCTGATTCCTCACTTATCACTTTCCATCCATGAAAATGATCATTACAATTCCCTGTGCTGAAAGTGACATCTATTAAGGACTCTTGAATGCCTCTGATGAATGTAGGTTTACTTCCTTTATTTTGTACTATCAGGTCATTTTTTGCCAGCCGTTCAACAAGTCTGCCACCTCGACCATCTTCTGTTTTCGATCCCCACTCTGGCGATTTAGCATTAAAATCTCCCGCTTCTACTATTTTCCTTTTGGTTCTGGAAATATCAGTCTCTATGGCCTGCAAATACTTTTCAAATTCCTCTATGCTATGCCTTGGTGAAAATTGACATGACACTATTCTGTATTCTCCTTTATTAAGCCAGCAATAACCCTTTCTCCGTTTCCTTCTACCGATTCTGTTGAGCACTCTTATTGCCGTATCGTATTTCTTGTCCGTTATCCGTGGTCCCATCTTCTTAATAATGTTGATGTTAGGCTCACTCATTATTATCAAGTCACATTTTAATGTTTTTGCCATAACTTCAGTCAGGTCATGCGAGGTTTTACTCCTACCAAGGTTGATTTGTAGGACTTTTATTGCCTTGTTTTTGGAAGCGTTATGGGTTATCCGAGGGTAACTCACTGTATTCATTATTTACTTATTTAAGGGGTGGAAGAATGGGTAGGGGGAGAAAATTCCATCTTCTCTATTGCTTCTAGTGTTTTTTATTGTTTCTTGTGTTTTTTAGCTCACTAGTTGTGCCGAATCAATCACAATTGTTGCTACATGACCCGCTTTTGGACAAATACCGACACAATCTTTTTGGAAACACTTCGAAAACGGATAACTTTCGTCGGTTTTGGTTCATCTAGGAATATCCAAACAGCCGACTGACGTTTATTTTCGGGTTCATACGGGTAAATCCAGGATTCATCACCACGAACAACTAACAAAAAATATATACAGATTTTTTTGAGTTTCCTGCGTTAAACAGGTTTAGAGTTTTTTTGACACCAATAATTGCTTTCTGTTCCTCCGTCAACAGATGCGGTATCCAACGAGAAACTATTTTCTTTACAGATAATTTTTCATCTAAATTTTTTTTGAATTGTGGTCTTGCAAATGCCCAATGGTGCTCCAATTTCACGATATGTGACATGTCTTGGATCACTTTACTTACAGCATCGACGTTTTTCTGTTAACTAAGTTAACTAAACCTGACAGTTTATTTTTAAAATACTCATTAAAACATTTTAATTTGAGACATACTGTAAAATTGACATTCCTTATCAACATTTTTAGTAAACTTAAGAACCTTCCAATTAATCATATTCCATTTTCATCGATAATATAATCAGCAGCATCGCTGACATCCATTAGGCATGACTAGTCGTCACATTTAAAATGAATTCAACTTGTTATTTAATTAATTGTAGCTAAAACAGAATTCTCGGGCATCTCCCCAACTGCGTTGCTCTCGATTTAATCGGTTCGCTATATTTGTGTGTATTGTTGTTGTGTGTTCACTGGTGTATCGGTTGTTTTTTCCTATTTTTTTTTTCGACCGAAACGGATAATGATTTTGGTGGTTTTGACTTTCTTGTGGTTAGCAGTGTGTTATTATTACTTGAGTAAATCTAATTATTCGCTTTCTCATCAAAAAAATAAGGTAAATTAAAAGTTTTATTTTCTTTATTTTTGGAGAGTTGGTTTGCGTTGTTTGCCTATTTAACTTAATTTAGACAAGGTAAACTGGCCAAGAAAGGACACGCTATAATTGGAGGAAGTTGCACTTGGATACAGGGTGTTTCTAAATTCATGCGAACAAATTCAGGTCATTGCCCATATAAAATTGGGACTCTCCCATGACAAAAGTTCCTCAGCCCACCCCTTTCCGAAATATCACCTCTAAAAGATGCTGACACTCACAGGATTGGGCAGCGTCGGGCACTTTTGGATTTGTCCATTCGGATTTAAGTTAACATTCGTCAAAATTATTGTCCTTCAAAAGTCTACAAGTGATTGATTGGTTCGGCTTAGAGACCTCGGCACCCCAGCCATTAGGCTTTTTGTGCTCTTTGTTATAACGTTTATGTGAAGAGACCAGTAGTCCTTATCAGGTTCAACAGTCTTTTCAATAGGTCCTTCTTGGAGAAATCCTCCCTTGAATATTATAGTCCTTGGAGTCTATATCTCCAATGAGACAGTGCTTCACATTCGATGATAATGTGAGAGGCTGTTTCCTCCTCTTCCATGCTCAACCGACAGACAGGTTCCTCCCTATATATCCCAATTGTATGCATGTGCTTCCTTAGGTTACAGTGACCGGTGAGTAATCCTGTCACTTTCCTTATCTGGCCCCTGCTGAGGTTTAATATTTCGTTAGTCAGCGACTCCGAGGGTTTTTTGACCAGGAGTTTGCTGTGTTCCTGTTTTGTCACGTGTCTCCAGTACTTCTGATGTTTAGTTTGAATCCACCGAGCTGTACAACCACGTGTAGCAGTTTTTGATATTCTAAAAGCTTCGCTAGGGAGTCTGCCTTTTCATTGCTGCCTACAATACCCTTGTGCCCAGGGACCCACTTAAAAGTTACTCTATTATGGTTTGCCAGGGTTAAAAGTTTTTGTAGGCAGTCCCAGACCAGTCTAGACCTGATCTGGGGACGAGCTAAAGATTTCAGTACTGCCTGACTATCTGAGAGGATGAGGATCTTTTGGCCCTTTCGATGTTCATTTGCAAACACGTGTCGACAGCGTAGATTTCTGCCTGGAATACAGATGCAAACTTCTCCAACGATGCGTGGACTTTGCACCATGGACTCCAACTCCTGTTCCTATGACAGTTTTAGATCCGTCTGTGTAATGTCCTTCAAGAGTCTACAACTTCTCGGTATTTAGTTCAAAATTATTGACTCATACTGAAGTAAGGATTATTCTTTCTAGCTATTATTATTTTTACAGGATGAACTTTCCGAAAAATCCTTGCTGGCGACCAAAAAGGACGAGCTGGATGCGGCGTCCAGGCATTGGAAATCCAGAGTGGAGAAATCCGATGCGGAGAAATTTTCCGTAGCTGGGAAAATGAGTGAGAAAATACGAGATGCAGTTCCAACAATTAATATTCCAGTTACAAACGATAGCAACAAGAGGACGCCTCAAGCAAAAAGATACAAACTAAAAGATGGTGAGTTTTAAATTAATTGTAATTTGCCGACTTTTTCCTTTGATTAGGTATATGCAGATCAAAGAAAAAAGTCGGCAAGGGAGACGAACTTCAGCTTCTGCAAAATAATTAGTTTCAAGGAACTGAAGGAAAAAATGTAATATGCCTAATACCGGAAGTTTTATTGTAGAAGTCCACACTATTTTAACATGCTTCTTATATAAGTAAATGTTTTTTGTTTAATTGAACATTAAAAATTTATCAAAGTATACCTTAAATGAAAGTATTAACAAAGGCGTGTAACAAAATAAAACTGTGATTATTTGATGGTGGTATTACTATCATATCATAAATTAATTTAAATTCCAAAGCACCGATGTGGAAAATAAGTTATTGATATTGGCGTTGATTATAAACATTAAGTTAAGTTGAATTATATAATTTTAATTAGAGGAAATAATTTTTTTTTAAATAATTTATTACTTATTTGATCTTTTTTCAAACTACACAAACAGTATTCTCCTAGGATAATGGTTTTAACACTATTTTTAACCTAAATTGTGTTTTATAAACATAAATATCTTGATGTTGATAAAACTGGGATCTACATTAAATTTTATCATCAAAAAATGACTCAAGTAGTTCAAATAGAGATAAAAAAAACACACATATAAGTAACTACATATTTTATTTGATGTAAAAGTGCTTTTGACTAATGATATGAAATGTTTCAGGATGATATTTGTAAGTTTTTTTTATAATTCGTATAAATACATTCCTAAGTTAGTATATACTTATTAAAATATGCAGTATTTAAGTAACAGCAGTACAACATTTATTTACTTAATCCCAATAAATACGTTAAATAAACAAAGAAAAACAGTCTGTGGCAGTTGATTTCTCGTCCAAAAAAACCCCTTATTAGGGATTTTTAGTATTTTTCATTAAAAAAAAATTTTTTTTGTCATTTTGAAGCAAGGTGTGGTATGGAAATATTTCGCGATATAAATTGCTTTTTGCTTGGAAATATCGACTCAAAATTCACTCAAATATGTAAAATTTTCCCCTGAATCGATTGGTGAATTTCCTGACTCTATTTGAGGGCGAAATAATGATTTTATCAAAGAACACACTGTGTATTAGTCCCAACACTCAACTCCCATATACATAATTTTCATTAAACTTACCTTGTTATTTATCTTAATTCAGAAAACTAGAGACTTTATTAATTAATAGAATGGAAATAGGAATTGAAACTAGATCCTCTTTTATAAAAAAAACTTTTGGTTGTGATTCATTTGCTCTGTAGAAAAGAAAGGTAAATTTTTTCTGTTTAAATTATATTGAGTTTCTTTATGCAGAAAAAATTCGAGCAAAATATTCATATCAAATTTAACTTGTATAAACTATCTAAAAAAATGCTTGTGAATGATCTGCATTTTTAAAAAATATTTTAGGGTTAGTAAACCAATTCACTAGAAAAAAAATTAGCAGTAGTGTAAAATAATAAGTATTAATAACCGAGGAAATTGAAAAGTTACATTCCATAAACTTGTCACCTATGCATTCAACTTTTTATGTTCTACAAGAAATACTCTTTTCACTTACTTATTGGAATTTATTTACAGGTCCCGACTCAACGCCAACTTCACCTGAAAAGAATAGCAACTTTGATCTCACTAGAAGTAAATCACTTTCATATCCATCCAGCTACATCTCAAAACAAGGTAAAGTGTGTTTGTACTTTAGTAGAGCTTGACGACAATTTTTATATTAAGAACAATATTATATATTGCATGCCTTAGAATGTTTTCTGTTGGGTTTCTTCTTGCCAGCAAAACTTCAGGAACGCAGTATAAATTGTTCGAAGGTTGACTTTAGACTGGTGAAAAAGTCTTCATGCATCTAGGAGTGTTATATCATGAAAGCGATGATTATCCTTTTCTGATTCTGCCGCATAAAAAACTAGTTCTAGCGGAAATGTATCAGAAATGTCGCTAGATGGGACGGATCAAGGTTGAGAAGTTGAATAAATGTTTTTGTGATGTGGTCTGATAGTATTGACGTATTTATGAAGAATTTTCTTAGTAGTTTTGTTAAACCCAGAGATAGGGTTGTGAGAAATTAAGAAATTATTGAGCAAATTGAGGATATTGTTTGAATTAGATGTTTCTGTTGCAATTAATGTGTACGGAATCCAAAATCCAGTCCTTGAATTTTTTAATGTATGTATGTATATTGCGGTGATATTTACTGAGACATGAAAGATCTATTGGGTCCCTTTTTTCTACTTAGTTCCTGAGAAAACTCTCAGAGACTAGTTGTAGACCTATTTCCCGAAGGAATTTTTGGAAATCCACAGGCTTTACTTTAGGTAAGTGTCCCTTTTTGTATCCAGTAGTCCCCTAGGTGTGTCCGAGGATTCTGTATTGCAAGTATCTGAAACTTTTAAACAAGACAACGTATCTATTGTTACACCAATTAAACTTTTATAATTCTTTTTTCAGATACAGAAAGTTCTCCGCACGTCAAAAAGTCAGTAGCTGTACTCAACCCAGATGATATCACGATAAAAACATTTTTCAAAAGTTCCGACCACAAAGATAATCTGGACGTTTGTTTAGACGATTTCGATGTTGTAGAAAGACAGTCGTTGCTAGTCATCAAAAAGAATGTTCAAGTTCAAAAGAGAAGAGGTGCTTCGAAGAACCCTATCAAGGCTCTTGCTACCAGAACTGACATTGTTAGTGAATATACGGAAGTAATAACCGGAGTTGCTGAGAGAGAGAAAAAAAGACTTAATATTGAAAAACGTAAGTATGAATATGTAAATTTTCAACCAGAAGACGGTAAATACTTATTTTTTGTTTCAGTGGCTAAAAATTCGAATAAAGCTCTCGAAGCTTTGGCTGGTTTGGCAAGCAATGAAGACTTCAAATCAGTTGCCTTGAAAAAGTCATCAAATCCCGTTGGTTATCTGCCTTGGAAAGACCTGATGCTTTTGCAGGTGAAAGGTAGAAGACTCATTCAAACAAGGCTCGTGGATCCAGTAGCTAGCAGTATTAACGAAGGCGACAATTACATATTGATAACGCCTAAAGCTCTATTCACGTACATAGGTGCTTACTCAAATGTGATAGAACAATCTAGAACTTCCGATATAGTTAACCATATCCAAAAAACCAGCGACTTGGGATGTAAAGTAGCCAAAGTGCATAGTATTAACGCCAAGGATAAAACTTCAAAATACGCCATGGCATTTTGGAAAATATTAGGAACAGATACCACACCGGAAACAATAGATGCTGGTCATCCAGATGAAGATGAAACTTATGAAACCAATATACTCCACACCAACATGATATACACTTTAGAAAACGACGAACTCGTACCTTTTGATAAATATTGGGGTACCGTACCGAAAATTGAGATGCTTAAAGATACTAATATAATAGTGTTTGATTTTGGATCGGAAATGTACATTTGGAGCGGTAAAAACGCTCCTTTAGATAAAAAGAAACTTGCTCTGAAGTTAGCTAAAGAAATGTGGGATGAAGGTTACAACTACTCCGACTGTAACATTTGCCCTTTGAATATTTCCAGTATGCTCGGTGCAAGATCACAAGAAAATTTACCATTAAAAGCCGATAAACGACCCGAATGGGCTTTATTCGCTAAAATAACGCAACACAGAGAAACGGTTCTTTTTAGAGAAAAGTTCCTCGATTGGCCAGATTTTTCAAGAGTAATTAGAGTAAGAAGCGATGAAAACCTAAGAAAAGTCAGCGGTTCTATCGATATTAACCCTTGCGACGTAGACGAAATGCTCAAGGAAAAAGACAAAGAACCAGATTTAATTGTAGGACACACACATCTCGGCAGAGGAGATCAATATTTTGATGAAGAAACGCGACGTCTGTTCGAATACGAATCTCTTAAGCTTAAAGGTTGGAGGATTTTAGAGAGTAGCTACGAAGAACTACCGGAAAAGTCTTTAGGACAGTTTTACGACGGAGACAGTTACATATTCAGATGGGACTTTCGACAAACCGTTAAAGGAAGAGAATTAACTGGGAAACCTTCAAAATACGCTGCCGTTGGAAGGGATCGATGCGTTTTCTTTTGTTGGCAGGGTAACAATTCTTCTACCAACGAAAAAGGAACCGCAGCTTTGCTTACAGTAGAACTAGACAAGCAGGTGAGTGAAAATTTCAAAATTTCTAATGTAACAGTGGATAGAGCTAAGGAGGAGCTGCAGCAAGGTTATTGTCATTCCACTAGTTCATCTCTTATCTCTTTATTTCAGAACGCACCACAAATCAGAGTTGTTCAAGGATCAGAACCGGCGGCGTTTTTGCGACTATTCAATGGAACCATGGTAATAAGTAAAGGTAAACGTGATAGCGTTGAAAACTCGGAAATGCCGAAGTTGTTTATAGTACGAGGAGAAAAATCTGATGAAATCTATTTGATGGAAGTACCTTTATTCACCAGTTCGTTACGTAGTAAATCATCATTCGTCATTGTGGATGTTGGGAGTAAACGAGTGAGTTGAAAGTATCAAATTTGTAATCCTGTTATAACTGAAAAGTTTTTTTTTAGATAATCGTATGGCATGGTATCCAATCGAGCAGCCAAAAGAAAAGAGTCGCAAAAAAGGCTGTTGAAAACTTGATGCAAAATAAACCTTCCGAATTGAACTTGGATCAATTCGACGAAGATTTAGATATCATTGAGTTTACAGAAGGTTCGGAATCTGAAGAATTCTACAATATTATCGGCGATGATACAGACGGTTATTACTCCTTGACGAACAGAAAGGAAAGTTTCGATAATACCGTCAGACTATTTAGAATGAGCAGTATTACCGGCGAATTTATAGCCACAGAGATTTTGTGTCCTCACAGGAGTGAACATTCTAGTCCTTATCCTTTTGTGCAATCGGAATTGTACTCTTCTAGTCAACCAGGTAAGATAAAATTTTTAAACTAATAAAAACCAACATGTATATTTAGCATAAGTAAGTTTACTACCTGACGAAGAAAAGCATCTACAGAAACAAGCGATTTTGAGGAGATCTTGTTGAAAGACTGATAGGAGAGAGATGGGTGAAGTGGGATAGAAATGGAAACCCCGGAAACGCGGAGACCAGTAGGCAACACAACAAAGAGATGGTACAAAAATTGGAGATTAGCAGATTGAACCGAACCTGGGAAATGAGAAGAAGAAAGTAAAATCCGGAAAAGACCTTCTTATCTAAATGTCTTCACTGGCTAGAAATCTAGAACAAACGGGGATGTTGAAGAAAATGCTAGAAGGGAGTTTAGAAAGATGTGGAAGCATGCTCATTTACGCACCTTCCTTTGCTAGTGTGTCTGCCTTTTCAACGACTACACAATGAGTGGATCCTGTGACAGAAAGGTATATAAGGCGATGAAACGGCAGACTCCCTTGCAAAGAAAGGGTGTAGCATTCTGTAAATCAAAACCTGCAGCACGGGAGTGTTTATTTCGTTGGATTCAAATAAAACATCAGATGTACTGGAATAAGCAGGATCAGAGAAAACTCTTGGCCAAAAAAACTTTCGGAGTCACTTACCAACGAAATATTGAACATAAGCAGGGGTCAAATAAGAAGAACAATTCCTAGTTTATCAGAAGAGGAGAGGTAACAAAATTTTGAAATGGTTATGACTGCTCGATTCCCATCCACAGATAACCTTGTGATGGCGGTGGTGAGTAGTACCGAACACGGCGGACTATAGTTGAATAATTTATTATGAACTGAACCCTCTAACAGTATATTTTGTAAATTGAATCGATTTATCCTTACAGCTTTATTTTTAATCGAAAACAATCACGAACTGTGGTTATGGCAAGGATACTGGCCGGAGAAAGATGACGACGACGACTCGGATTTATGTGATCAAACTGGTTCGGGTGCGATCCGGTGGCAAATTGAACGAAGGGCCGCTATGCAAACAGCTATTAATTATTGGAAGAAACTTTACGGTAACAAACCTGTTGTTGCTTATTTAGTATGGGCTGGTCTGGAACCACTTCAGTTTAAGAATATGTTTCCTGCTTGGGAAGACAGACCGGATGTTGCAGAACTTAATAAAAAAGTAAGTTTCGAGCGAATTTTTTATTTCAAGTGTGTCAAAATAAGATACATTGCGACAAATTTACAGTTGTTCCAATTTTTCTTTTCTTGGTGGCCAATAAATACTCTTCACAGATTTTGTTCAATTCGTTGTGATAATCGAATACGTGTACAGCGAAGTAGGTCCACATGAACGCAGCTACCATACAGGAAGTTGAATTATTTGGTGTTGGATTGAGGAGTTAATCTTGATTGAAGAACATATCTTGTGGTCCTCAGCACTTCAGCCTTTTCACTAGGTCATTCTTGGAGAAATCATCCTTTGGGCGCTCTACTCCTAGGAATCTATAGATAATGTCATAAAAAATACTATTATTCATTTATCAATTTTGTTGAATTTACTGTTTGGACCCTTACTTTGTGGAATGTACTATTACTTTTTTAAATTCAAGTAACTGTTTATAATTAATTCCACTATTTAATGAAAAAACCAATGATATATATATAATTATTAATGATATTTAGAGTTTAATTTAAAAAAGGTTCTTTTTTATTAGGTTTGTTCCTAGAGGAATCACAAACGGTTGGAAACTGGACGACTCACGCGCAGTGAAACCATTCACAGGGATACTCTGCGCGTGAGTCGGTCAGTTCACAACCGTTTGTGATCGCTCTACAAACAAGCCTAATATGACCGACCCGCACAAAACTGAAATGTGAGGTTAACTTTTGAATTACCTCGTCTTCTTCTACTTTTATTTCGGTTCTTGCAACAGAAGTTTTGGTACGTTCGTTGACTGTGGCATCGTTTTCTCTCCGACAATAACGAGCGATTACATTTTTGTTCCCGGGAGTGAAAGTGAAAACTAGCTTTCCTGGACCTGTATTCTTGGCTGGGAGCGTTCCCGGAAATGCTCACTTTCACTACCGGGAACAAAAAATTCGTATTCTTGAGAGCTCAAGAGTGCCAGAGAGAAGACAAAAATGATGCACAGATACTATAAGCCGGTGTAGCCCAGCGGAAATGCTGCTGTGGGGGGGAGGGTGGTTTTGGTGAGTTTTTCAGGAGGGCATGTGAATTTCCGCTGGGCTAGAACCGGCTTAGTATATCTACTCACAGTGTTGCCACGTATTAAAGTGTCAATGAACGAATCAAAACGTGCGTTGAAGCTCAGGAACCAAAATAAAAGATGAAGATTCCTTAATTATATATTTATACATTTTATGGTCTTTAGGAAGGCAAGAAAGAAGGTGAAATGATACCACTCGAAAGAGAACTCACACTTTTATCAAGAACAACTTATCCTCTATCGGAACTTCTTCAAAGGCCTCTACCGGAAGGTGTCGATCCCACCAACATCGAGAAATATCTTTCTCCCGATGATTTTCAAGAACTATTATCCATGACTAAAGGAGAATTCGAAAGATTACCGCCTTGGAAAAAAACTGCCCTTAAAAAGGACAAGGGATTATTTTGACCGTTATTTAATTTTTTCGTTGAGTGTCTTTTGAGTGGATGCTTTGATTATTCAAAGTCCAAGGATTTTATTTAATGTTGTAATTTTTGTTATTTTATATCGTGTACTACAGGAAATGCCCCTAAAAGAAAGAACTATTCTTTAAAAAATTTTACCAAAATATCTGTATTTCTGAAAATTAACTTCAACTATGATAACATATCGTTTCGGTCAGTTTTCCCACATTTATTTCATTTTAGTGTAATTTTCATAATTAACGTATTTTTCAGTCTCCGGTGCAATTCCATCAAAATTTTTTTGCTTCATAGTTGGTATAACATGGAGTTTACACCAATAAATATCGAGGAATCCAATACATTTTTTGATTATCATTTATTCACCCTGTATGTTCAATTATAGGCTTGTTCGTAGAGCGATCACAAATGGTTAGAAACTGGACGACTCATGCGCAGAGCCCTTCTGTGAACGGTTCTTATTCACAGCGCGTGAGTCGTCCGGTTTCCAAACGTTTGTGATCGCTCTACGAACAAACCTTATAACGCGAAAAAACTGACTGAAAGAAATTTGCTATAAATCAACGTTTATATCATCAACAAATGTCGAAATTTCTTGTAGTAATAAAAGTGATATAAATATTGTTTTATATTTACATTGTTTTTAAAACATATCAAATTTTAGTGGCTTCGAAAAAAACTTTTCTACCAAAATACACAATTACATGATAGAAATAACATAACATTGTTATTTTCTATTACATGACTTTTTGTAGTAAATTGTTGTCGTAATTAACAGCATCTGTATATTCTTATTAAATATGTCAAATCAAAATATGTCGCTTAGTTTTCAGATGACCCAAGAGATGGCGACGAATTTAGGGAACGTATTTCAGACAATCTGAAATTGTGAGTATTGTAAAGTGTTTTTTCGCTATTGCTCAACAAATGACATTTATCTTTTAGACAAGTTGAATTTTTAAAAAATCTTATATGTTAACATTCCCTTTTCAAAGTATGACCTGACCCCCTCGAATATATTTAATTGATGCTTTATATACCACCATGTTGCGATGGATTGTATTGTGGTGCAATCTAGCGGCGCGTGCCGAAAGTTGGTAAGAGGTAGAAAACACACTAATTACACTTTCTGGTCACCTATTTTTCTACCTCAGACCTGCTTTCGACACGCGCCGCTAGATCGCACTACAATACGATCCACCGCAACGCAATGGGGGTATGAAAAACCATCAATTGAAGTAAATTGTTTTATATTTTTTGAGTATATTATTTGAATATTCTTGGTGGGGGTGGGGGTCAGGCATACTATAAAACGGACAAAATGGTCTGGGATTATCATTTATGGATGATATAAATGCTCATGTCCCCTAAATTCGCCGTCAACACTCCGACTATACGCACATTTTGTTTTAACAAAAACTCGTAGGACAATTCAAAACTAACCATTTTAAAATCTCCATTTTTGGATCAACAAGTAAAATAATCAAATTTTCGTTTATGCCGCCATTAAAAACAATAAAAAATGAAAAAATGGAAAAATTACCATCTCATCTCATTTTAATTTAATAATTTTCTTGCATTCTTTAGTTTTGAATCGTCCTGAACATCAAAGTTTTACCAAACGTTCAAAACTTCAACTAATGTGTGGATGCGTATGTTTAAATAAAATTTGGAAATATTTTCGAGCTTATTAAAAAGTGTTTTTTATATTTTTTTTACTGGTTTGAATACTGCCATGTTAAATAAACTAGCTTTTATCTAAGATCAGCTTGAGTTACTTAACCGTTTACCCATAAAAAACAAACTATCCAAAAATCAAAATATACAAAAAAAATTATTTTTATTTGCCTACTTTCTATTCATCAAAAACTCCTCGTTACAAACACAACAAACGAAAAAAATGCACTACCGTTGTCAAAAGGAGACAAGTGACAGATGACAGACAGTTTAATTTAACGCCATTATTAAAACAATAGGGAAAATGTAGAAGATATGAATTATTGTACAAGATAAGTTTCTTAAAAAAAGCTCACCATACAGGGTGAGTCACGAGAAACTGCAAGTACCCGCCAGAGCTCACCCTCAATACAGGAAACCGGAATTTAGTAGCTTTCTAGATTAGAACATTTTAGCCACCTGTACTTTGGTTAAATTAAATAGTCTGTCATCTGACAAATAGTCGATTTTAGGTTCACATATACTGTGTTTTGGAAAGGTATTGTTTTTTTTGAGAAAAAAATCGTAAATATTTAATAATTAACCGAAAGAAAAAATGATCCATTAAAATTTTCCATGGAATCTGACTGATTTATGTAATTATATGAAATTTGGAAACTCACTTAAGTTTGCATGTGAGAAATTTGTTAATAATAAGATGGTATATCAAAAATTGTAATGAGATCGACGTTAATAATATTGATACTTGCAACTACCAATAAGGACTATCTATCATTGGAATTATCAACCAATAGTTTAAAGACAAAAAGTATACACCATCACTCCATTAACACAGAAATATTTCAAAAAAAGAGAAACCCTGTAGTTTCTTCATAAATCAATATTACACAGTGGACATGATTTTTAATGGACCATTTTAAATTGACGCTTTGTATTGAATGACTTCATTAATATCTCATTTTACTTTTTATAATATCTGTGATTAGGTTATGTATTTATGTTGTAATATGTGATTCCCCGAAAATTGATTTCTCATCCATTGAATCTCATGATTACTCTTCCTGAATTGTTCCTATGCATACAGGCATCCATTCTCAAGACCACAGATATTCAGTTTGTACTGAATCTGATTGGAACTCAAATATTTTCAGTTCTGGTGAACAAAACTTCAAAAAACAAATTGTTTGAATTACTCGAAAAACACTTAAGCTCAGATCTCGCGCTCTCGAAACGGTTCAACGTCATACACGCGCAGGCTCTTTTGGATCGTCCTCTCGTCGTGCTACAATGTTAAATTTCTGTGACGAAAAATTAATGGCAATTGCTTCAATAGAAGAAGAGTTGAGAACAAAAAAAAAGAGGAACAGTGAATTAATCCGGCATACTGTTGCACCGAAAAACAGGAAGATACCGTTTCACTTTGTTTCCGATTGTTGCGGACGATGATAGCAAACGTTTCCTTCCAAATTTCCATTTTGTGCACATTGTCACTATATTTTTTACTTTGCATGTCATATAGTTTGGGTTATTCAAACTTCATCCATTGCACGCGATCTTGAAACACTCGATCTGAGACACGCAAAAGATTGCGAGCGATTGAGTGTGAAAGTGCCCTCTAAAGTTCATGCTCGTATTTGTTGCAAGAGTGGCGTGAGCAGATCTATAGTGAGAATCAAGTTTTAGGCTTCTCTCACTAGCCAAGTTTAGTATCTTACCGGAAAGTGTGATTTTTAAGTCGAAGCACATTTGATTCAAATTTTTACTATACTCTGTTCAAATTTTATTCACGACCCGTCAAAAGAACGGCTGACAACAGCTTTAGCAAGAGACGTTTTGCGTTCGTATTGGTGGATTCGTTGCAATCGGTAACCAACTATTTTTATCCAATAATAGCAATGTAAGACGTCTGCCGCTGGAGCTGTCAGGTGGAGATATTTTTTTCACCTGGTCTAAATGAAATTTTAATTTTTAATAATGAATCTGTTGGCCTCAGGTACTTCTTCAAGTTCTATAGCAAAATAAACATTGTATAAGGGTGTTTTTTCCTAAAAGTTTTGATTTACGCATAGTTTGCAAATGTCTTCAATTGTTGTGATATCAATTATCGGTGCACCGTAATATGTATATATACCCAAAGTGTAAATAAAAGAGGTGCCTTGTAATTTTCGGGAATTGAGAGAGCTCTCATAATTTTTGAGTCGCTGAACATTTTCTAGTCTTTGTGATCCTCATGGCACTGATTTTTTAAGTTATTTCTATGAGATTTTTCAAATTTTTAATTTATTGTCGTCAGAATTTTTAAAACTAGATTAGATTTATATATCGTAAACTCATGATAATTTCAAATTAGCAATCTAAATTAATACAGCATTGTATATTCTCGAATTTTTAATAAAATTAGCAAAATTTCTAAAAATTATTATTCAAAAGTCTAAATATATTTTGTATACTCTTACGAGTTGAACTTTTGTCATTATTGTCGATTTTATGTTTAAGGCGAACCATGGAAAATGGAAATTTTACTAATTTGGAGTTTTTATAGTTAATAATCATGTATATGATAGGAGTTGGTAAATAATTATTTGCTAAATTATCCTTCAATTTTCTTATCATAAAGATTCCAGTATTGTATGATGGTTATCGATTCTATATACTTTTGCAACTTCTGTATAAAAAAGGAATAACTGTGAACACAGACATATCAAGTTATATATTTAGTTGGAGATTTGTCCCCCTTTGGCTTTTGATAAAGCTTCAACTCGTTTTGGCAATGAATCAATTAAATTTTGACAATTTTTTTTGGTTTTGTCATTTCGATACCACAACCGTATGACAACCTCAATCATTATAGTTTTTGTTGTAAAAACCATTTTCAACAATCTGTCCTTGCGTATAGCCCACAAACTCTCACTAGGATTAATGTGGGGTTAGTTTTCGGCCAATATAGAAGGATTATCTTTTTGTCCTTGGGATATTTCTTCGAAACATGGCACGGTCACGGTGCTGAATCCTGCTGGAAAATTGGTTAGCCAACAAGCATGAACTTCTTCCAGATCTCTGAACAAACACATTTCTAATTAATATCCCTTTGTATTTTTCACTGTTCATCATGCCTTCCCTGGGTATACATTTTCCTGTTTGCTCATATGAAACAGCCCCAAAACATCTTCTTGACTGGAAATTTCACTTTTTTAACCAAGTGAGCTGTAGTAAATCTTCGCCCACACATTTCTGTACCCTGTATTATAAAACGAGTATCTCATCTGATAACAAGACATTTCTCCAGTGTTCTGTCCAACGAGAATATCTTTTTGCTTCTTTTGAAGTATCACAGCTCTTCTTTCTCCCTCCAAATATAGTCAGCGAATTGTAGAGTCGTGATTTTTCATTCCAGCCTTTCTTAAGTCCTGCTGAAGGTCATAGCTTGTCTTTCTTGGGCTCAGCTGGCTGTTTCTCAAAAGAAACATTTCATCATGGGAAGTTGTCTTCTTTTTTCTCCCACATTTCTCCTTCCGCTGAACATCAAACTTAGTATCCCCTTTTTGTTTAATTAACTTATTGACAGCTCCCAAGCTCTCTAGCCATTTCCATGACTGACATTATCAAAAACTTAATGCAGATTGATAGGTTATGGGATATGTGAAGAAACATCTGTCAAAATTGTTACAGTAGTCTTAACAAGTTGGAAAAATGAATGAATTATCCGCGTTTGGAGGGTAAATATTTATCTTTAAAACAGTTATCAAAAAATATCTTCACTGACTATTTATCAACTCTTATTTCAGAAGTACAATAATTTATTAAATAATAATATCACTTTTACCAAAAAAAAATACGCACACCTTATCTTTTTTGGATTTAAATTTATAAATAAAAAAGCATTAAACTTATTATTTTTTAAATTATTGAATATCTGAGTGTATTGGTGTAAATTCTGCTGTGTAAAATTCATATTGTCTTTTCTATACTAAACTTAAGAACATACATTTGTAATTATATTGTTGTGTACTCATATAACATTTTTCAATAATAAATATTTTCACAAAACACATCATGTTTTACTTAAACAAGGTGTCTACGGATAGTTCCCGAATGGGTTACGAATTAGCAATTCCTAATTCAGAACTGGTTCTGTGTTCCAACTCTGGCTGTTTAGAACGTTTCTACGCATGCACTTACTTACTTACTCAGGATACGGAATTACATTCACCATTCTTCAACTAGTTCTTTTATTGGTTGTAACGATATACGGATGAGTTCAGAACTAATTCTTGACTTGTTGGAACGCAACTTTCAATCTACGCAAACTCCTTTCAATTCCGAACTAATCCTCAAGCTTGTTTGAAGGAACCTATTATTGAGAGAACAAAGGAAGGTACCTAATGGGATTAGGATCATTATTCCTTCAAGGTACCGAGATACCAATGGTAAAGGGATATTTAATATCTCAGGGTAATTATTGACCCGAGATTAACACGAACCAAACATTGGGAAAAGTAGCGACAAGATCAGTGATCACATCAATGATGGCAAGCCAAACTTGTAGCGAAACGTGGAGGCTAAGACTCCGCATGATACACTTGATAATATATAGTAAATTTTATACCCATTTAGAATAAGACCATCCTTATTTATTATTAATAAATCGGTTGAAACAAAAAATTACCAACAAAAATGAACGTCGTAACTAATTTATTAGATGTCACGTTTTTGAAGTTACGTCAAATTTTGATTTCATGTTAATGTCATAACGCAAAATAAGATATAAAAATGCGATATTCTGATGAATCCAAAAAACTTATGCTTAATGTAGTAAACTATTTTCAAAACGATTTAGGATCTCGATTTAAGGCAATTCAAAAAGCGTCCGAAGCACTAAAAGTTCCAGAAAGCACATTATATAATCTTGAAAAACCAAACAGAGCTACAGATTTCGAATTTAGAAGAAATATGTCTGCAAGCGTTTCCCGGAGCAAAACCCGAATTACAAAAAATACCCTGCATTGTTTGAGGGAAGTAATTTATAAAATGTATGCGCGAAAGGATAAAATCACAGTAGAAACTATTTTACGGCAATTTATCGAAGAGTCTCCAGAAACTAAGATTTCCAAAGGTTCGTTATATTTGGGAATTAAAAAAATGGATTTTCATTTCAAAAAACAGGATGGAAGAAAACATTTATTGGAAATGCCTGCAGTCAGATTAAAAAAAATATTATTTTTGAACAAATACCATGCTGCTAAAAGCGAAAAGCTCTTTACACCTGTTTTTCTGGATGAGACATGGGTTTTTAGTAAAAGCGGGGACAGAAGAATATGGCAAGATGGTACTAAAGACAGTGATTTAAAAATAACTGGAAGTGGGACACGATATGTAATTGATCATGCCGGTAATAAAAAAGGTTTTGTGGCAAATGCATCGCTTATTTTTAAATGCAATAAAAAAAACAGGCGATTACCATGATAACATGAACACCGAAAATTTTGAAAATTGGTTTAAACAGCAACTAATTGTAAACTTGGAAGAACCATCGTTAATTATAATGGATAACGCAACGTATCACAGTCGCCTGGATGAAAAAATCCCAAGAAAAAGTTGGAGTAAAACACGCATGTTAGAATGGCTCAAAAAAAAGAATATTCCTTTTCCAGATCACATTTTAAAGGATGCTGTTTGGAATATAATTGAAAAGCAAGTTTTGCCAGAAAAAAATTATCATTTAGACAAATACGCTGCCGAGCATGGTCATTGTGTTCTCAGGCTACCACCCTATCATTGCCATTTTAATGCCATCGAAATGGTATGGTCAGAAACTAAAAGGCATTATGACTATTACGAAAACTGCAAGGTCACCTACTGAAGTCTTAAAAGTATGGAATGACGTTGTAAAAAATGTACCGGAGCAACACTGGCAGAATTACATAAATCATACAGAGAAAATTATTTCTGAAGCATGGGAAGTAGAAAACAAACTGGACCTACTAAACATCGAACCTATGGTGATCTCTGTATCCAATGAATCCGATGATGAACTATCACTTTCCGAAAGTTATTCTGATTTAGAAACTAATTAAACTTTGCCTTGAAGATCACGTTATCATTTTTTTAAAATCTCGAATTTGTACTTAATCGAATTCTGAATTGCCATATGTTTTTAAGAAAACTATGTATCTAGTTAATAAAACAATGTTTTTAAAATTAGTGCGCTTCTTTTATATTCTTTTATTATGTCAACATCTTTAGAATTTTATGAATTTCATAAAATTAATTTGTATTATTACAAACCGCCACTGATAATATGAAATTTCAAGTCACTACGCCAATGCAATAAGAAATATGTCAAGCATTTGACATGACAAAGGTCATAACCTAATTTTTTTCATGCGGGTTCAGATGGTTCAAGAAGCCGCATACGTTAAGTTACTAAAACGGCTGGTACCTCTAAATAGGTATTAATTTTACTATACATACAGAGTAATGGTTAAATCCATAATAACATACGCGTCTTTGGTATGGTAGACAAAGGCGACAAATGCAATGACATTATTAGGCAATGTGCAAAGACTTACCTGTCTCAGTATTGCTGGGTGTTTGGTCTTGCAAAAAAGCAAGACCAAGACCAGCTGAAGGCTTGCAATATCAAGACCAAGTCTTGCGACACGGCATTGTCTCGTCACGTCTCGATTTTCTTATTATAGCTATTATCGTCAAGATCGAAGCGGACTGACGTTACGCCAGGGTGACAGACTGGTCAAAGGCTAGGGAACGGACTTAAGCAGGAGTGTAGTGAAATGAGGAACAGAAGATGTTCCTACTCACAAGGAAAAAAGCTCTATATTGCTGTCGCGAGGTAACATTCAGACTGGTAGAGGAATGCCAGAAAGAACTAAATGAACTGGCAGATCGCAGTAAAGTAAGATTAGTGTTGGACCAGAACCAGTCCTTGGGACCACAAAGAAAGTGGTAAACTACAGTGGAGGAACGCTCCAAGGCAGGTACACAGTAAAACCTTTATTGTCATATTGTTTGATTTTTTCCCTAACCGAAAAAATAGGCAACATAATATTAAACGTGCCTGATAGTAAAAAACAAAAAAGTAAAGATGTGTAGCTAAAATAGTCATGCAAGATTTTGATGTCCCCAGAAATTTTTTTAGTTCCATAATCCATTTGATATTCTTATGAATAACCAACCTAACTTTTACATAATAAAGTTTTTTGAGTATTATTTTTAAAATTGTGTTTATAAAGCAGATAAGTTAAATTCTGTGACCGCAAATAATTGTTGGGAATGTACACATGTGAACTCTGACCCAGAGGATGGATATTATGACGAAAATAATGTTTTTTTCAGATGCAAGGTTAAAATAAGCATCGTACTATCCGAAATTTTTGGATTTTGAAAAACCAAGTTCTGTCAATTAAAATAAATTTTAATGAGAATAATCTACCTCGATTATTTTTTCGATTCTGTTAAATTGAAATACTGACATTGGGCCAAAAAGTAAATAGATGCACTTTACAAATGACCATAATTTCAAACCACAATAGTTTTATCAAATATGCAACTCATTATATCTTGTATGAAAAAATAAAATTAATTCCATTCACAAATATGTTTTATTAGATTGAGTTACTGACCTAGTACATAACATTAATTATCGAGATAAAATATTTGGAATGATCAATAAATAAAGTAGTTGGAAATTCTCATGAGCTCTACGTCACAAATGTGCAAACAACGGAGTTGAAAATATCGCGATTGGAATTTCAATTCTGGAGCAAACGAAATCAAATATTTTGCCGGAATTAGATTAATACTATGTTTCACCCATTCTTATGCTCAGACATTTTATTATTTCCACTTGGCCACGTCCTGCTTACAATTTTTTCCTAAAAATATGTCAATTAGGTTATTCTATAAAGGTCACCAGATAAATATGTTTTTATAAACTTAATTAACGGGCCGGCGTTTGAAACATTTGAATCATTCCACCTCTCTCTTTGTTTTCATTTGACCTTCCCGTATGCATCTTGGTATGACAGAGCTAGTTACCCCGAGTACGGGTTAAGGGCCAATATATGGAGTTAATGTTTTTTCTCTGGCTAGTTCATCAGCTACCTTCATTGCCCTCAAGAGGACAATGAGTTCTTCTCGCCTTCAGCGACGCCTGGCTGCCTGTGTGCTTGTTTCTAGTGTATCTCCTATTTGTGATTTTCTTCCCTCACTGTATATTCCAGCACCAGCTCCTTCCTTGGCCTTGGATCTGTCTGTAAACCAGATCATCTCACCATCGGTCCATTCCGTTCGATCATCCACAATCACCCCGACGATAATTAAAAAAAAACTAATGTCTGTATTAATATTGTATCTTTCTTTATAATTTATGGTTTGAATTAAAAAATTAGGTGAGTATACTTGCTTCGCATTTCATCACAACTCAATATTCCTCAAAGAGTCCAATATTTGTGATTCTTAAAATTATTAATTTCGGACCTGTAATCTGTACTCGCTCTTAAATATAATATAAATACGAATATTAACAATAACCTTAAATAATCTAGAACGATGAAATTGAAAGTGTATTTGATTGTAGTTATAGCTAATTGTTTAATTATTGACGTTAAAGGATGGAAACTTGATGAATTCTATAATTACGTAAAAGAAAAAATAGAAAGGCTCCAATATTACCAACGGCCAGAAAACAACCAAAAATTATTTAATATCGACGATTCCAGAATACACGGTGAGACACTATTATTTACTGTAGATAAAGGATATTTGAGGACATTAACAATAAATAATCTTCAGGATAAGAAGTCAATTGAAGTATTTGAACACACAACTGCAGAAATTATATGGTTATTATTTAATAATTTTCAGATTATGGCAGCTTTGACTTCATTATTGTGGGAGCAGGAGCTGGTGGTTCGGCCATGGCTAGCAGATTGTCTGAAATTGAATCCTGGAAAATATTGTTACTAGAAGCTGGCGGAGAAACAGATGCTTTTAGCGATGTACCTCTATTCTGCGTCTTTTTGCAACAAACTGATAAAAATTGGGGATATCTAAGTACTCCTCAAACAACTTGTTGCCAAGGTGAATATATTTCTTTATTTTTTCTCTTCCTACTCTGATAACTGTACTAATTTAACTTTGTCTATAAAATTTATCAATGGTACTTCATATCTCTTGCAGGTATGGTCAATAACCAATGTAACTTTCCACGTGGAAAAGTTATAGGTGGCACTACCGTTTTAAGTGGTTCTGTTTACGTCAGAGGAAGTGCTTCAGATTATGATAAATGGGAAGCTATGGGTAATACTGGTTGGTCGTATAATGATGTCCTTCCATATTTTAAAAAATCAGAACACGTTGGTCTACCTTCATACGATACAGATTTCCATGGAAAACATGGACCTTTGTACGTCAATTACACAAACCCACCATCTGTTACTGAAGATTTATTCACAAAAGCCAATTTAGAGAAAGGATTGAAACAAGTTGACTATAATGGAAAGGAACATTTGGGTGTATCGCGGCTTCAATTTAATATAAAAAATAATAAACATCAAACTAGCGAACACGCTTTCCTAGATCAAGCTAAACACAGACAAAATTTAAAAATCGTCTTAAACGCAGCCGTTAATAAAATAATATTAAAGCATCATAAAGCTGAAGGTGTTACTTTTGTTAAAAATGGTAAGCTGTACAAAGCAACTGCAAAGAAAGAAGTGATAATATCAGCTGGTTCTATTAATACTCCCCAGCTTTTGATGCTATCGGGTATTGGACCTAAAGAACATTTAGAAGAGCTGGGGATTCCGGTAATCAGCGATTTACCAGCTGTTGGAAAACATTTACAAGATCATCCACTTTTTATTAATCTGTATTTCAGAACAAACGTTTCTGCACCAAATAATACTTTAAAAGAAAATTTAGCGTTATATTTAGATGGAAAAACTCCTCTCACCAACGGTGGTGGTTTGGAACAACTAGCTTTCTTTAATTCTGATTCTATAGATATTGGAGAAGCAGCTTTGGAGTTTCTAACTTTTGTTCCTCCATTTAGTGTACCAGGTGATAAAAAATACTTCTACAATCTACAAAATAACGTCGTAGAAATATTTAACAGCTACAATACGTTGTCAGACATCGGTCTAGCAATCGGGTTAATGTCACCAAAATCTGAAGGAACTGTTACATTGAAATCTAAAAATATAGCAGAATTTCCTGATATAAATTTAAATTATTTCTCAGATCCAGAAGGAAAAGATATCGAAACTTTGTACAAAGGTATAAAATACGCTCTAAGTCTTGTCAATACTGAAGCTTTTAGACGCCATAATGTTACTTACATTGGTAAACAACCACACTGTGAGGAGTTTAAGGATGACGAAAAGAAGTATTGGTATTGCGCTTTAAGGCATTATACTATGACCGAATACCATCCTACAAGTACTACAAGAATGGGGATAAATTTGAATGATTCGGTGGTTAATAATCGTTGTGTTGTGCATAATTTTAGGAATTTGAGAGTTGTGGATGCTGGGGTTATGCCCACAATTATTAAAGGACATCCGATTTCGGTTGTTTATATGATCGCTGAAAAAGTGGCAGATAGCATTAAAAAGGAATATTTGAAAATAAACAATTGTGATTAATTATTGATGTATTATTCTGTTTTTTGAGTGCTAAATCCTTTGAATGGGGAAGACCACTAAAAGATGAAATCCTTTCAAATATATTTCAATCAATGAATAATGATATTGGTTCATTGCGCAGACAATATCATGTGTCAAAATCGTATTAAATAGATTTCCTGGCGTTTTGAAATCAAATTCAAAACTGAAAAATGTCCGAAACAAGTGAACGGTGCTATGACGTATTGACCCCTAACAGTATCTGTCTTTGTCTGCTTCTATTATATATCCTCCGGACACCTTTGTGCAGTGTTGTCAAAGTTAGTCATCATTGACTTTCGTATATCTGAGCTATTTTTTCCCTACACCATATGAACTAATGAAAAAAATGTCATTTCACAACAGAGCAATTTGCTGGAATGATTATATTTTGTTTATATTCTTCTTTCTTTTCGAGAACAAGTTTGACCATTATAGTGCGGCAACACTGCTGGAGATGGAATATGACATTTGTTCATGCACAGAAGTACTCTCAGCGTGATTGTCGTTTAGTTCTGTGATCTGTGACCTTAGTCGATTTTGGATGTGTATCTTGTTTGCTTTGTACGTTCGTCGTATGTTATTGTTGCCGTTTTCGTGTTGTATTTTCAATATTTTTCAAAAACATAAAAACAGCATACATATACAATGAAGCATTACCTTAAATTTGATTGGCTTTTGTTTTGTCATACTCGGAACCACAAATATACAGATTTTCTATGACAGAACCAATCGATAGGCGTGTAGGGGCTAGTACGTCACACTGCATTACACCAATGAGAGCAGCCTTTACAAATGGCTCGTAAAATTATATGTTTGAAATGAAAATGATTTAATATGTTGCATTATATTCATATTATAAAACAAATAAATATACTAACTTTATATGGTAGTTTTTAGGCATGGAGATCGCGATTATACTGATTTTGGAAATTAGTGGTCTTTCCCCATTCCTATTTACTACAGTACCACCAAACTGGAAGATTTTTCATTAAATATTAATAAGCGTTTTTGGTATACGCAACCAAACATACTACTAATGCTCAACCATTTATAATAAATATTTCGATTGTAAATCTCCCTTATTAACACCATTAACAATTAATTCAAAATTTTGTTTATTTATGCTTTAATTTAAAAAAAAAATTGTTTTTCCGTTAATTTTTTTCACTCCACTTATGTTGTTTATAATAGAAGATCTAGGAACTTTTTTCATTAATTTTATTTTTCTTATTCCCAACAGTAATTTGTAAATATTATGTTTAAATGTTATTAAAAGCAAGACACGAATTAAAAACATTTTCAATCGGCCTTCTGACATTCAAAAACAAGAACTAAGTTCAAAGTCATGTTATTGAAGCAATATCTCAAATTTGACATGCTTTTGAAGGTTTTAAATTCTCATATTATATGAATGTTTTTAAAAATGAGAAAATATATTTAATGATGAAAGAAAATTTCCAAGCAAACATTTCTTAAGTTGGGGCAAAATAGTAATAGCAAATGGTGAACATAAAGAACTTGGACAAATGTTAAAAAAACAGAAAGTTACCTTAGATGCATCGAAATGTATTTCAGAATATGATTAAACATTTGAAAACGTGGATAATTTCACAGAGTAAATTAAAAAAGTAATATGAGTAGATTCCACAAAGTAAGGGTCCAACCAGTAAATTCAATCAAAATAATTAATAACGATTTACACTTACCTTAACACATGAAGAGCACTGTGATTAGTTCTGCAGCTGATGATCATAGCAATCGAGGCTGCAAAAAAAATAATTCAATTAACATGAATTTTGAAAACTATGTATGTTAACGGTGTATTAGAAAAAATTGGTGATTATTTCAATATTCGAACTAGCTTCAAATCTGCCAATAAAACAGTGCTGGCTCGTGGCTACTCAAAACTAGGAAGCTACAGGCAGTGCATTTGAAGGTTTTCAAGTTCATGCATTTCCCTGGCACTTTCGAACTTAATCCATTGTCAGGTCAGAATTCAATGAATTGACTTGTAAACAAAACACAAATTTGAGGCGTTCCAACTGTTACCGAAGTGAACGTTTGTAATAAAATGCTATAATGGTACATTTAGGAAACACTTAAAAAGTCGCCGTGTTTATCATACGTTTAAGGATCTGTATCGGAAGAACACAGGAAAACAGATCAGATGTGCCTCCAATGCCTATGTAGGGTGTCCTGCTAATAGGAGTAATTGAAATTTATCTTTCGGAGGGGGTGGATACTGGTACACACTTTTAACTGAATTATTTTTGCAAATTACAAAAACAAAGTAACGGGAAAAAATTATTTCTTGAAAATTTCAGAGGAGGATTAGCCTCCTTTGCCTCCTCTGAGGAGCCGCCACTGTCTAACAAAAACTAAATGAAAAAATATCGTATGACAAATTATATTTAGGCGAAACATCAGAAAATCAGCATAAATTGATAGAAAAAGTACATTAAAAATATGGAGTTCTATAAGTCAGGTATTTGCAAACATTTTGGTTATTGAATGAATTGGTCCCTTAACCACCGTACTATTCAGACGAACCACCCAGCAATTACTGATTTAATAGTATTTAAAATATTAGTTACGAAAAGGACCACTTATTGTTTATTATACAACAGTCAATACAATTTCTTATTTATTGATAACAGTAGAAAATAAATCAAGCAATGTGTGATTTTTGAAATTGTTGCAAAATTCCATTTAAACGTGATTACGCAAATTTGTTTATTTAACTAAATTACGTCGTTAATCAATACAGAGATTTTATGGTGATTGTCTTTGGAAACTTTTTTCAAAGTCGTAGATATAATGAGCGTACAATTAAACGAATAATTTTGTTACATTTTTTGGAAAAAAGTTTTGTGCAAGTTTACAAAGATTATTGTACAAAATTTTAATTAAAAAGTAAAAAATCTACCTGTCATATTTTTCAATTAATATATATTTTGAAAAAACTAAAAAATACTCACGTTTTGAAAATCTGAACACTTATTACTCGTTAGATTTTATTTTTAATGCCATATTTGATGAAGATATTAAAAATATTGAGAAATTATGCAGTCCGCACTACATATACGTCACTAACTGCGAATTCAGCAAAGCTGGAGTGTTTTCTTTTATAAAATTTAAGAACTGAAAAAGAAGTGGGACCTTATGTCCTACGTTATTTGTATTAGTTTATCATTTTTTTAGTGTTCTGTACACTTTTTAAGCAAAAGCATTTGACAGTTATATAAAAACTTTAAGCTCTTGAAAATGTACTTGTACACCTAACTTTTTTTATTCACGCACTATATAATGTCTTAAGCCGATTAAAAATCAGATTCTATAAATAACAAACTGACCAACTCAATGTCTGTAAGTGTGCTAAAAAAATTACCGGACAAAAAACTGTTTACAACTTTCAATTGGCAATAAATACCGTGTAACAAACAAGTTGTTAACGTTTCAATATATTTATTCGACAATGATTTTTATGAGAGGCAAAAAAAACTAAATGAGAAGGTGGTCCATAACACTGGTCAACAAAATTTTACTGACGTTAGGAATAAGGTTAGGTGGAAAATAGTGGTAGAATATTTTTTAATTAAACGTTTATTACTCCACTAAATTAAAATTTGTTTTTACAAATTGATAATTTATTTCATTTGCATTTCATTGCGTGACTTAAACTTTTTAGAAATGGGGGTAGCTGCTCCTTCTTTCTACCCCTTGCCACTAAAGAATTTATGGTTTTATAACCCCTTTTTTTGTTATAAATTTTTGTTAACCAGTATAATAAAAAATCACTCACTTTTATAGTAAGTAGTTTTCTAATCCTTATTTTCTATCAAGTTTTAACGACGCCTCTGCTATGATAATAACTATATCCTTTATATATAAATATTACCGATAACATCGGATGAAACTTTTTCGTTATGAATTGTTACGTGTTGTTGAGTGTTCTTTTTTCTGGAATAATAAATAGTAGGGCGCTCGAATTGAATCAACTTAACGATTTTGTTACAGAGCAGCTAAACGATTTTGAAAAATACCAGTTACCGACAAACAATGAAAAACTTTTTAGAACTTCTGATTCTAGAGTGCACGGTAAGTTTGTTGTTTTTTCCGGACAAAAATTGTTTTATTTCAATTTTTTTCTGTTAAGTCTTGTATAGGGTGTTGTAAAAAGTATGGTCTTTTTCATAATATGCATTACTCATCAATTTTTGATTTTGATTTGATTTGATTTTTTAAAGAATGCATTAATTTTGAGAAATATTTCAAAGCCTAAAAACGGGACACCCGGTAGATGTAAAACATAAAATAATAGTAATTATTATTATTGCCAAGATGTTTGCCGCAATTAAATTAATGAAAATTGTATTTTATTTAATTAAAACTAGGTACTAAGTCGATGTCGGATGTCGTGTTATTTTTTTCTCCTTGGGGTAGGACAATTTTGATTTTTGTGGGTTCTCAAAATGGCCAAAAACGGATAGGGTTGAAATTTGTAGCGGTGTTTTTTTTTAGAGTTGAAATCCCAAAACACCTCAAAATGGCCAATTTCGTGTATTAAACCACTTTAGTTTAGGGTTAGTTTTTAGAGGTAGAGGGTGGTTTTTCACCTGCCTGGAGACACAATATACTATAGTTTATTTGGCGATAATGCTATTGGATATTAATGAACTTGTTTTTCGTTTCGGGTTATTTTAAATAATTTACTTTTCAAATTGACCTTAAAAATATTAAAATGTTATTTATCTATCATTGTCTTATCGGTTTGGGACACAATTATTATAATATTTAATTTTAATGAGACCTTGTAGATTTAAATCAACGTAATCATTGTTTTTTTCGTGGAAAATTAATTTTGAATATTAATCTTTATTTTATTTTGCATAAAAAACAGTTTTTTGGCGGACATTTTCTGGAAAATGGGTCAGAGAAATGTATTGTAAAATTTTTAGGTTATGGTTTCTTAAGATATAGCGCTAGAAAGTTAAAATAACCCTAAAAATCGACAAATATTGTAACAGAATTAATTACAAGTGTAATTTTCATTTTATTTTTTATTTTCTCTTAGAATATGGAAAATACGACTTCATCATCGTGGGTGCAGGAGCCGCCGGAGCTGTTTTAGCCAACAGATTATCAGAAATACAATCATGGAAGATCTTACTACTTGAAGCTGGTGGCGAAACAAATGATTTCAGTGATATACCGGCATTCAGTAATTATTTGCAGCACACCGATATGAATTGGGGTTATTTAAGTACACCACAAACTAGTTCCTGTCAAGGTAATTCCTAAAAAGTTAATTGAAAAGTATAAATTGTTTGACGCAAAATTCAACAAAATATGTCTATTTTTCCCAGGCTCTTCCAGTTATTTGCTTCTGTTACACAATTTCAATTAAGTTCTTTTGTTGTAGGTATGAAAAATCACCAATGTGTATCTCCCAGAGGAAAAGTAATTGGAGGATCGACTACTTTGAATGGTGCTGTATATTCCAGAGGAAGCCGATCGGATTATAACAATTGGGCAGCAGCAGGAAACACCGAGTGGAGCTACAACAAAATACTTCCGTATTTTAAAAAATCCGAGCATGTCGTGTTGCAGTCATTCGACAAATACTATCACGGAAAAAACGGCGTCCTATATGTTAACCAAACCTACCCCAAATCTGTAATCGCGGACGCATTTGTAGAAGGAAACAAAGAGAAGGGATTAAAAGAAGTCGATTACAACGGATATGGAATGTTGGGTGTGTCGAAGATCCAGTTTAATATTAAAGACGGCAAGCATCAAAATAGTGAGCATGCTTTCCTAGACGATGTTAAAAATAGAAAAAATCTTAAAATTGAACTAAACGCTGCTGTAAATAAAATTTGGATCAAAAAAGATGTTGCTAAATACGTTACATTTGTTAAAGATGGTATTATTTACAAAGCACGTGCTCGTATGGAAATAATATTATCAGCCGGTTCTATCAATACGCCACAACTTTTAATGATTTCTGGAATAGGACCTAAAGAGGAGTTAGAGCAACTAGGAATAAAAGTTGTTCGAGATTTACCTGCTGTTGGGAAGAATTTACAGGATCACCCACTTTTTGTTAACTTTTACTTCAGAACTAACGTTTCTGCTCCGAATAATTCGTTAAAAGAAAATTTGGCGCTGTATTTGGAAGGAAAAGCTCCTCTCACTAACTGCGCTGGTTTGGAATATCTCGCTTTTATCAATTCTGATAATATAACCAGCGGAGAAGCTGATATAGAATACCTTACTTTCTCTCCTCCATTTAGTGTACCACCCAAAGCTGAAAAATTTTTCAATTTTCAAGATGAATTTGCCAAGGTTTTTGAAAAATATAATTCTCTCACTGATTTTAGCGTAATAATGGCATTGTTGAAGCCCAAATCTAGGGGAAAAGTAACGTTACAGTCTAACAGCATTCTTGACTTTCCTTTAATAGATTACAACTATTTATCAGATCCCGAAGGAGAAGATCTTAAAACCATGCGAAAGGGTATAAAATATATTTTGAGTTTGCAAGAAACTGAAGCATTTAAAAACGTTAATGCGACTTATATAAGCGAGCAACCAGGCTGCGAGCATTTGAAGAATGACGATGAAGCATATTGGAACTGCGCCTTAAGACATATGACGTCTACAATTTACCATCCAACGTCTACTACTAGAATGGGGCAACATACATCGAATTCTGTAGTGAATCAAGATTGTCTTGTTCATCTTTTGAAGAATTTAAGAGTGGTGGATGCTGGGATTTTCCCCGATATTATAAGAGGTCATCCAATGTCTGTAGTCTATATGGCCGCTGAAAAAATAGCGGATTCCATTAAAAAGAAATTTGGAAAGTAGGTTTATTTAATTCAAGTATTATTCTAGGCATGTATTATTAAAGCAATTATTTATACAACAGTATTCTTTTTTCCTTCAATTCTATGTACCTATTCCCAGGGAGTTTTTAATAGTGATGAGCAAAATCGGTAATGATCTTGGTCCTGTGATTAAGATCCTACATACACTAGCAAGACCAAGACCATTACCGAATGAACAAAAAGTTTAAAACCAAGACAAAGAATGTAAGACCAAATCCAAATGTGCAAGACTAAACTGAAAATTGTAACTTCCGTTGTAAAAAGGATGTATAAGAATAATTGTCATACACAAGACCAAGAGCAGATGGAGAACAAGACCGATACTGAATATCAAGACCTAGTCTACAAGTATTTGAGAAAGACCGGATAGGCAGGACCTAAAGCGATAGTAACATTGCAGTCCTCTGCAGTTAAAATATACTAACTGCAATCCAAAGACTAGCCCTTCTTGGTATTACCGGGGCAACGAACAGCCATTATTGGAGTTCCTCCTTTGGAACTTTTTATAAGGGCGGAGGCAATGATGGCAATTCTTAGGTTGAAATCGGGAGTAATCCAACAACTAAGTCTAGACTGGTGAAAAACTTCAAAGAATCCCTCAACAGGCTGGCCAGAGACAACAAAGTGTCTCTAAAATGGGTGCCGGCACATGAGGGGATTGCAGGTAATGAAATGGCGGACCAGTTAGCTAAAGAAGGCTCTAAATGAGACTTTACCGTTTTGTGGAATCACAAAAGACTGCATAAGGAAAAGGGGAATCGGGAACTGGCTAGATAGGGAACACCAACTCAAATGGAGCTTGTCACAAGGGCATCTCCATACAAAGAGTTTACTGAACAAGGTAGACAAGGAACTCTCAACCAGGCTATTGAAACTGAGTAAGAGACATTTGAAGACAGTTACCGACCTGGTGACTAGACACTGCACCCTGAGGAAACATCTGCACAAAATGGGCAAAGTTGGTGCAGAAAATGTGAACTTGATGATGAAACGCCTACTCACATACTCTGTTTATGGGAGAACTTACAAGTACTTAGACGGAAGCACTTTGGAGAGGAATTAATACAACCATTACAACTACTTATAGAAGACACGAAGCTTCTGGAATGGAAGTAGATAACATGGGAAATGGTACAAAGATTCAATTCAAGTGCCTGGGCTGTTGAGCACAACCCAAATGAATGAATGAACACTGTATTGGTCTTGTTTTGCCCATTAGTAAGTTTTAAATAACTCTACTGTTTCCATTCCTCAAAATAAGCATTTGTTTCGGAAGTAACATCTTCACATTGCATTCGTGTCTCAGTCACCTAATAGTAAAAGGAAGATTTCCATGATGTTCATGGGTCTTTATTTCTTCGAAGGTCATAATATTAAAGTAAGTCAAGAAATATATGAAAGATTTAGTGATGTGCTAAAGGCTTGACCATCTGGGCTGGTAGCTAACCTTATCGGAGCCAGCGATTTAAGTAAGACGAAGCAACGTCTTGACCTAAATTAGAGAAGTAGGTAATGCAATCCAGGAGTTATTGATTTGTTGATGGGTTTGGAGCTGGTAGAAGTGATAATTAATTATTTTCCGAGCTCAATTTGCAACTTTTCTTTTTCCATTGCTATCAGAACAACGTCGCCTGCAAAAGTGTCCTGACGATTTTTCTGATAATGCTATCCAAGGTTATGTTGAATAAGATGGTGGATAAAAGGGTCAAACTATGCTTACTACACCTGGATGGGTCATAGATAGGTAGACTCATTATTTATTTAAGAAAATGATGATACCTCGATAAAAATTCATTAAATCATTAAAATGAGTGCTCTCCCTACTATTTTGGATTTTTATCATTATTTTTTTAACTTTTTACGATTATATAAAAGTTGGAAAAACACTTGGAGGAAAATACATTTGATTTCACATATCCTGAGTTCGTTTTAATTTTCATTGTTTCATATTCGACGGAAAGGATTTATATTTATATTTTGAAATATTTTCCTTATCGTTTGTTTGTTCCATATGTACATTAACTTGATACTTTAATGGAGTTAGTAAAATCCGGATTTCCCTAACAATGGAAAATATCAAATTTTTGAACCCAGCCATCGTTGTAACCAAAAAAAAACAAGCATCGTGTTTAAGAGTAATTTTTTAATGAAAAGGAAACAAAAACATGTTGCAGATAGAACGTTTCGAATACTGATAATATGTTACATATAAGTATAGGAGTTCGGACCAAAAACTTGGGGGAGATGATAGAGGGGTTGAAAATAATGATGGTACTTAATATGAAATTAGTGCCTTACTCCATTCGTTAACGAACTATAGGCATCTGAAACACGTCCTCTCTTCGGTTTAGATAATATACAAAAATAAACTTTTACATATTTTATACTACTTAGTGGTATTATTTCTGTTTCTTTCTATTCGTTGATGAATGGTAATCTACACAAGATGACATTCAACAAATAATATAATTTATTCTTATTATCGATGCCGATCAACGTATGTTATATATAATAGACATATAACAGTGCAAATAATAATTTTTAAAAAATCAATTGCGATATATTATTAATTTTGAAAAGAGTCAATTTAAAAATGTATACCACTCCTTATATTTACCTGGGTAAGCTCAGCCAAAGGCGAAAAGACTTCGTGTGGTAACTCTAACAATACAAGATAAAAAATTTGTAGAAACGTAAAATAAATAATAATAATAATGATACATAGTCGATTTGTTTGTTTAATATCTTTTGAAGTATATTCTTTGTAATTTTTTCTTATGTTGCTAAACGTAACTGTTCGAATGCCCGAGGGATACAGGTGCTCACTACCTCTTTCTTTACTCTCACGTACGTTATTTTCGGTCGGATAGTTTAAATGGCTTAGAAACTCGGAATACACGTTTTCATTAGGTATTGATTTTTTAGTTATAGATTTCTAGCTGTGCTATTTTTCGGTATCATGATATGCTAAATTGAAACCCGAGTCTTCCAAACTTTAGTTAGGCACATCCAGTTCCTTGAGGTTGTGGGCATGTCTATTCTCAATTACCGTTCACATATTTGCTTCCACAGCAATCAGCAACAAGTCAATGGTGTTTCCACGAACATTTCTTACAGTAATTTACCTTCGCACCTGACTCGAATATAATTTGAGATTCAAGTGTTTACGTTTTAAACATAGATACGAATCGAAACATAGTGCAAAATTGTTTAATAAATTTAAAAAATATTCTTTTACAGGAAGAAATAAATCCTGAGAAGGGTATATGTTGTTGGGAGGGATTGTTTGAAAATTTCAAGAATATAGGAGGATGCTTAGGAAGACGACTAATTATTGGCAGCATTTCTCATATTTTTGTTGCACTACTTTTTTTCCAAAACCGTTTTTTCCCCACTTCATAACCAAACAACACCAAAATCATAATTGCTCCAAAACAGAGAGCGAATTCTAAACTTGCCAGGCCAAAGACAAGCAAAAAGGTTATTACGACTTTCTGCTTCTTACGCTGAATTGCTCCTAGAGCTTCAGACATCTGATCTCCGAGTAATCACAGGAATTCTCTCTAGACACTGCTCACTCAGAAATCATCTCTGTAAAATGGGCAAAGTGGACAGTGGATCGTGCAGATGAGACGATGGTACACATTATCTGCAAATGCAGGGTAGTTGTTCTAAAAATACCTGAAACAGGTCTACTAAGAGCCTAATCAGGTAACAGACGTAGCTCCAAAACGGATTATAGGCTTTCTTAGAAGCCTAGATCTTTTGGACAACCCACAAACTTGTTAGGTTAGGTGCCCACTAGCCTCTTTATTAAAATTGGTCTCAAGCTACTTGTCCACCGTGTAGAACTACTTAACTTGCCTCTTCTAATGACTCAAATAGGTACTTAACTCGTACACGATACAAGAAGAATATTCTACTTAATTTTAACAGTCTTCTTGACTCGTGTGAACCTGGTGTAACTGCTGAAAATTATAAGCATTGTCAAATGACCTACTAACTTTTAACTGCATATCTTCGGACGGCGAACTCTTCAATAAGAATTTTATCCTCCATCAAGTGAAAAAAAATAAAATAAAATGCATCGCAGTAAATAAATTAAAAACTTTCCGAAAACTTTTAATTGACTATTAAAAGTTTAGTTTGTTAGGTCAATCAATATTCTGCATTAAAAAAAAAACAATTATCCATAAATCTCTAGAGAGTAAAGTGTTAGTTAATTAATTTCTGATGTAATTCAGATTTTACATCGTGGTCCACAAAAAAGTAAATTTTTGTCGAGACTGTATTTAAATTTTAATATTTATGACCGAAGTTGTAGAAAGTTGAATGAATTACTATTGAATTAATTGTGAAAAATAATCCTCTTATTTCACCAAAGGGGAAATAGTATATATGCACAAATTTAAATAAAATTATTACGCCAAGAAAGGGATGATCATTTTACAAATTCGGATGATTTTAATTATACAGTACAGTTCACTTATTGGAAGGATGGCGAGCATTCTAAAGTTCACCCCTCTTCTATTTAATATAAATAAACTTAAAATTGAATTTTAATAATGTGAAAATTGCAACTGACTGTGAATGAATATGTCTATTTTTCTATAATTTCTACTACAGGGTGACATAAAATGTCGTGGTACAATATTGATAAAGGATATAGAAGGAATGCAAAATTTCATGGAGCAAAACCTGAAAATTAAAGTAAATATCACATCTGTCAAAAAATAGGCCTTAAAACTCACGCAATACAACTCGATAGGAAAGAAGACAAAGACAAAGTTATGGAAAATAAATTTATGTTAAAAGATCTAACTTCGGAGAAAATATACATCTATGAAGACTTAACAAAAAATGAGATGAAAAAACAACAACAAATGAGAGAATTTGGACAAACCGAGAGAAGAAATGGAAAAGATGTAAAAATAGGATACAATAAAGTGATTATAAACGGCGAGGAGTAGAGATGGAATAAGACTGAAAATAGGCTAGAAAAAAAGTAGTAAACGATATTGCAGAGGATAACACAAAACAACAGATAACGACCCGGTATGAAGAAGGATTTACGCAGATAGGAGTTAAGAAAGGAAAGTAAAAAAAAATATATAAAAAGCAAAAAAAACTTATAGAAGAAATGGAAATAAGGAAATAAAAATATGCACATGGAACATTAGAACGCTGCTAAGAACGGGGAAGATGCAAGAGGTGGGCTTAGAACTGAAAAATACAAAACAGACATGGAAAGGGCAAGGAAGCATAGAAGATAAACATTTTAGTTTAAGATACTCAGGAAATGGGGTATCATTCATGATCTTTGGCGATCTAAGACAAAAAGTGTTGGAGTTCAATAATAATAATAATATCAGTGAAATTGAAACAGAAAAGTCGAGGGGAAACACGAAAGGTTACTATAAAAAAATTAACGAAAACAACAAAACTTATAAGAGCAAAACAAAAGCAATAAAAAACAAGGAAGGAAGGCTGACAGAAGAAGAACACCAGTATAAACAAATACGGGTAGAGGACTTTAAAGAACTATTAACTGAACCATATTACTTGGATGAAGAACTAATAGAAGATAACAACCAAGAGACATTAATAGGAGAACCAACAATTGAGGAAGTTAAGGAAATAATAAATAAAAACCGAAATGGAAAGGATGGTATAAGCATAAAGCTAATTAAATATGGACTACACGTAATAATATATCATCTGATTAAAACAATATGGAACGAAGAAATGATGCCGGAAGAATGGGAAATTGGACAAATTGTCACCATACATAAAAAAGGAGACCAACATGAATGTAAAAACTACAGAGGAATCACATATAATACTATCATCATTAATTAACAGAAGACTTGTAAGAAGTACAAAGGAGGTGATAGGGCAGTACCAATGCTGCTTCACAAAGGGCAGATCAATAACTGATGCTATACACACATTAAAACAAATAATGAAAAAAGCCCATGAATACAGATTAAACATAGAAATGCTCTTCATCGATTTTCAACAACTCATGACAGCATTAAAAGAACAAGGAGTAGACGCAAAACTAAGAAGGTTAATCAAAATGACAATGAATCATTCAAGGGTTAGTACAATAACACAAAAAGGAGAAACAAATGAATTTATGATTAATAAAGGGGTAAAATAAGGTGACTCATTGTCCAAAACGCTATTTAATCTATCATTAGAATACAAAATGAGAAATCTACACAAGGGTAGCTTAAGATCAAGTGGCAGCCAAATATGCGGACGATATCGTGCTTGTAACTAAAAGAAGAAGTATCATGGAATATATGCTGAAGGAGATAGTCACAGAAGGAGGAAAAATGGGGCTAAAAATTAATGAAAGTAAAACAAAGCTAATGAGACTGGGGAATCTAAGCCAAAAAGAAAAATCAACGCTTATGAATTTGAAGAAATTAAAAAATATAAATATTTGGGGGGTCATGATAAGCAACACAGGAGATAGAAGCACTGAAATGGAAGAGAAGATAATCGCTACAAATAGAAACTACTTAAAAGCAAAATGTTAACAAAACAAACAAAAATATAAAATGATAATAAGGCCAATAATGATGTACTCAGCAGAAACAATGACGTTAACGAAGAAGGAAGAGGAAAAATTAAGAATAACTGAGAGGAAGATCATGAGAACAATATTGGGGTCTGTAAAAGTGGATGAGAATGAATATAGAATTAGAACGAATCGTGAAATTTTGGACGAACAGAAAGGAGAAGACATTGTAAAAAGAATAAAAGTACAACGAGTTAAATGGCTAGGACACGTATGGAGAAGAGGAGCTAAATCAGTAACCTACAATATGTTGCAGTGAAACCCAGGAGGAAGGAGGAGACGCGGTAGACCCAGGTCAAAGTGACAAAATAAGGTAGAGGCGGACCTCAATAGAGCAGGAGTAGCAAACTGGAAAGAAAAAGTAAAAAATAGGAAATTTTGGAGGGACATAAGTGAAGGAATTTAAACGTACAACGAGGACTGATCCACCCCAATTAAGCGGATCTAGAAAGCATAGGCGGCTTAAACCCACATGGGGTTTCAAGCCATTGTATATATTGTACCTATATATAGAAGGCAAAGGATTATCATAACGTCGGATAGTCAAGCAGCCATTAAAGCACTGAGCTCTTATGTAATCAGTTCCAAAATGATGTGGGAATGCCTAGAGGCAAACTCAATGAACTAGGCGATAGTAAACTTACTGTGGATTCCAGGTCACACTGGAGTAGAAGGAAATGAAGAATCAGATGGAACTAGCAAAGAGGGGAACTGAAACACCCTTTTTGGAGATCCTAACGGGACATTGTCGCCTGAATGGGCACCTGAAAAAGCTCAAAACAGTGGAGGAAGAAGACTGAAGATTGTGAGACATGGAAGAAGAAACCTCACACAGCATTCAGCAATTCAGAATCCTAGGGCACAACACCTTGGAGATTCCTGGATAGAAGAGGAACATTTACCTAAGTTAAAGCCTGCAGATATCCCAAAATTCCTCCGGGAAATAGGACTAAAGGAGCTACTAGTCTCCGAGACTTTCCTCAGGAACTAAGATCTTTTAGGTCTCAGTGAATGTCACCCCAACATACATACATGTCGTGATAAAGCTATATCAATGTTGCTACCCCTAAATGACGTTGAGTACCGTACACTGCAGTGTTAAAATTCCCCACGGCGCTGCGTTATGCGCTGTTTCTAAGAATGCTTCGCCAATATCATCGCGGAAGTTGAGTGTTAAAGCCATTTGACACAAATTGCACAGATTTCCCTTCAGTAATAAGAAAAGTTTTTAAGGGTATTTGTATAGAGTCGAAACCCGACCTGTTTTCAGATAAACATCTCAATATACTTGAATGAGTATTAAATTAGACTTTAAACTGCAATATCGAAGATAATTATGAACTGAATCGTACGCTTCTGGCTATTTCGTTATTGTACGAGTATAACTTTATTCTCCACATGTAGTTGGATATTAAAATTAAACAGATATAGGGAATGTTACATTTTATTGTTATTGCGGTTACTTCCTAGACAAATGTAGCTGGTGGTATCAGAACCAGTTAAAAGCGTGTGTTTTTTTGTGCCCTTTTGTGTTATAATCACACGTAAGTTAATCTATCGCTGAAAATATTTAAATGGGAAATTGTTAATTGAAAGAAATTGTTTTTAAACGATAGGTTGAGAATTTGGTGTATTTTCCTGGAACGCATCAACTGTTGAATCAATATCAATGGATTCTGTTATACCACAGATGGTATACAGGGTGCGGCAAATTAGTACTGAATTATAAAAGAACCACTTGAACCTGAATTAACACAGATAAAACATGATAAAAATTGCTATTAATTTATTCTGTACATTACAAAAACTTTTCTTACAATGAACACAACTTATTAACATTGTAAAGTATAAAGTTTATAAGACTGAAATTGATCCATTAATTACTTTGTCTCTAAATACGAAACAATTTGAAAGGCGACTAATATTTTAAAAGTTTTCAGCGAAAGGAAACAGCACGGAAAACGGAAAGAAAGCAGAAATGCACTGAAATATTAAACTAATTTTCAACTTAACTTAATTTAGATTCTTATTATACCACTCAAAGTGCTTGAAATTCCGGGTATATATATTGGAAAAGGAAATTGATGAAAGGTTACGCTAGATGGAACGCCCGATGGCCTGGAATTTTTTATTAAACATTCATACGATATCCATGTCTTAGAAATATTTATTAAAACCATTTTTCGTCGATTTCTTCGATTTACTACAAACATTGTTTAATAAGTCAAGCTTACGGGAAATAAATTTGAAGAAAATGGAGTACAGCGATAGATGGCGACTGTGTTTACAGCTCCACCATGTGTGATCGTCGCCATATTTGATCCAATTTTATTTTAATCATATCAACGCGAGTAAACGATCTGTTGCCAAAGCTACAATTTTCAATTTATCTATAAAATGGTGCATTTTGAAATTCATGGTCAGAGTTTGCAATAATTCGTCATCACTTATGAGTAGGTGATTATTGATTACTAGGTATATCCACGGAATGATCTTTACAGATTACAAACTTTGTATGAACACGATATTTTTCGTATTTCATTGGACTTGCCTTACTGATTTTTTAAATTGTTTAATTTTCATTGTATTGAATGTAGTGAATGTATTTGCTACACATAATTCTTCTAGTTTGATAGGGTTGAAGTATGTAGGTCCAGATTGGGTGAAAAAAAATTTCTCTATCTACTATTTAACTAAATATTTTTGGCAACATCATTTCTTTCACCTTCGTAATGTAAATTGTCTGTTTATTTTTCTCCTGCCACCGTATTTCGATTCATGATGGCAAAATCAAAGATCTGCGAACTTTACTGTTACTGTTAGTGGAGAAAGGATGGACATCAAATGAGAATTCTACGGCCTTTGACCAGCTATCTCTATATTATTAAACAATACTACAAAGTATAATGAGGTGGAACAAAAAATGTTCATTATACCAGCTCTAACTGATTAAACATAGTTCGAAATATTCGTTAAGGCGAAACTGAGCTAGGCCGGAGGCACAAGCGGCCTTGCTACCAGCATAAAATTTAACGGCGTGACGCCAAAAAAAGTAACACATGCCTTATGAGGTTCAATATATTTTATTTAACAAATTGTTTTAATATTTTTTCAAAGACTCGACATCAAATTAAATACAGCTAATATTCTAAACCATAATTTCGTCCATTCCCTGCGGATTGCAAGTGCACTTTCTCAATAGATTTAGAAAATTCAGAAAGGAACATTTTTCCATGATATACTGGATGTTGTGGTGAGCAACAAGCTGCGATCTATCATTGTTACCCACGACCACCTAAGTGAGATTTGTGCCCATGCGTTCTCTGGGGATTTTCGGAAAAGGATCTGGAGGTCCTTATGTATTTCTCCGTTCATTTGGAATAAATAATTGATGAGGGCTGGATATCAGGGGTGACTCGATTTGTTTTAATCAGGTAGTTATCGCGTGGCATTTTGCCGGGTAAATGGAACAAATTTTTGTTTTATTTCTTCTTAAATATTTGATAGAGTAGCTTGGAATTGCTGGTAACTATTTCGACTGAATTAGTGTATAAATAACGCTACTCGGTTACCAATTTTAATTCATAAATGCCCCATTTAGTACCATCATTTTAGATAATAAAAAAAGAGCCTATTATAATGTCATGTTTAATCTTCCATTATGAAAAATGATGTACGTTACAATGTCAACATAAATCCATACCCAGTTGGACTTTAATTTTCCACGGTATATTCGACGTAGCATAAAATAAAATAAAAACGCACCGACTGCGACTGATTGATATCCTCGACGTGAATAATAAACATGTCTTGAAGGTAATTTTACCAATTTTTCATGCATAAAAATCACATCAACAGGTACTTATCTGAAGAGATGAAAAATTAGGGCAATTCGCACTGTCCGTGGGCCATCCATCAGATTTGTTATTTCTTAAGGTACATATATTATTGCACAGTGGCGTACTTGTTATCGAATTGATTCTTCCATTAGCTATATTAGACTAATAGTCTAGGCGACAAGTTGAAAATGGTGGAAAATAGAAATACCTACTGCTCTTAAAAACATCATTTATTGGCTATTTCCTTAGAGCGTTTTTCACTGGCAAAATACCATAGCAACTGACAAAAAAGTTCCCTACAATTACCTTGACAAAATTCGTTGATCACAGCAAATTTTCTTACCATGGTTCTGATATTTATTTAAAATGTCAGTTTGTTATTTCTTGTTAGAAAACGTCAGATTAGTACAGTTCAAAAATGAGTGTTTCTGTCGAACACGTGCTTCAGCTATTGCAATTTATTTTAGACGAACTTACTTCTATCGTTTCATATCTTAATACTAAGTTAGGCCTGAGGATTTTTCATAAGAAATATAATTGTAAGAAAATTGCTAATTAATTTGTAATTGATTTTTTTAAAATTTGCTACCTACCAATCAAGCTGTCTACAGTTACAACTCCCTACTTTTTTTAAAATGATCAATTGTAAGTAAATTACTGCTACGTATATAAAAGTGATTATATCTACAGTACCTATACACACGGTTACCTTTTAATCACCAGTTATGATATACGTATCTTTCAAAAACTACAGGTTATTCACAATATATGTATATTCGCCCGAAATTGGGCTTGGTATGCTTATATAATTATTTTACCTAAATTGATTGGCTTCGTTACCCTTAATGATCGATCCCGTTATAAGAACAGCGATAAATTCTATCGATACTGTGTTTTTATTCGATTTTAATAGAGGAACCTTTATCAAAATTTCGATGAAAAAAAATACAATAGTACTCAATTAACATTTTGATGTATTGTCAACTTTTACAAAACAGTTTATATAAACAAGCGTTGGAAAGTTGTCATGGCAACGTGGTATTTCCGCTTTAATTTTTGAATTTCCATTTAATAATTTAGCATTCCTTGCATTGATACAACATGTATAAGTGGAATATTCGTTTATATTTTTTCCTGCAGATTCTGATTATATTAAATTACAACTTATCATTTCAAAATTCCTATTGTTCTCTCAAATAGAGTACCTACCAATCATGCAAAACAATAACTTCTGTGAAATGAAATTTATAAGAATATTTTTTATTTTTTTGTGTAGACTTATATTTTTCTTTAATTAATAACCAATTCATGTATATTATTATGATTATATTTAAAAATCCTTTTAATATTCTTGTCATTCAGATCCTCTGAATATACAGAATGTATACAGAATATATTCTTTTTCATAATAATTCCAGTACAGGATTCTTCCGTATATTTTTGCACCCCACCAGGGATTTTGAAGAATTTTATCATCCAAACTGCTTAAAATGAGCAGTGCTTTAGGGGAGTGCTAGAATTTACGGAAAACTATAAGTATATCCAGTTCATGTCCTAAACATCCAGTTTACGTCCATAACCTATCCAGTTCATGTCCTAAATGTATCCAGTTCATATCCTAAGCATCCAGTTCACGTCCATAACAATGAGATGTCCATAATATTCAGCTCATGTACATGATATATCCAGTTCATGTCCTAAATGTATCCAGTTCATGTCCTAAACATATAGTTCACGTCGATGACAAGTAAATGAAAAGTCCATGAGATGTCCATGGTTTTTTTAAATATGTCCAGTGAATGTCCATATTTATCCAAGGTATATTCATTCTTTGTACGAAATGGATGTCCGATTTTGTGGCAAATCCCATGGATACCCCTTATGTCCAATGTGGATATTCATTGGACATCCGTTGTATGTTCATGTGTTATCTGGGATGTTTGGGCTGAAATGTCTAGGCAATCAAGTCGACTTGAACAACCTCCACAAACGCATTGCAAGTCATCTGGGCAGGCATTCCACAGCAGTTCAACAATAATTTAATAGATAGTCTCCCAAATCGAGTAACAGCATTAAGGCCAGCTCTACACGGTATTAATTTTCACAAACAGCCGTTGTAAATAGCATAATTAAGGAATTTTGTATGATTTTAAATTACTTAATTTGGAATTTTTTCTTAAACACCCATTTTTATTTATTAAATTTTTGTTTTTTGTTATTCTCTGAATAAACTTTCATTCCACGTAAATACCGTTTTTTCTTTCAAATATTTACAAACAAAATGCAGAAATTTTTATATTATCCACTTCAATTTTCGAGCAGAGTAGTTATATGAAGTTTACTCACCCCCAGTTTGTACTTTCTCGCTGAAGGCACCATCACCATATTTTTCTTCTTTTTGGTCATATAAATGTCTGGTTCACTTTTGCACTTTGTCTTTTGCACACTATTATCGCGGTAGGCTTGAAGGTGATAGGAGAAATTTGGTTAAATATACAGTTTTTTTGACAAATTTTACATTAAATTCAAAAACTATTTTTTTAATTTCATGTGCCTCTCTTGATACCATTTAGCAGCTTTTAATTTTTTAAATTTGTGAATTTACATGGAAGAAAATTATCCAGAAAATGATAAATAAAAATATCCAGCCAACTGTTAATAATTTACGCGCCACTAGAGTTATACAGTTATACCAAACCAAAATATTTATTTTCTTTGAAAGAAGAATATAGTTTGAGGTAATTTCAAAAAAGACTATTAAGGTGGTGTTTTTTTGAAATTATTCTAATTTTTAGTTAAGTTTAACCCGGTGAACATACAAAAAACAAAAAATTCACGTTAACTAAAGTTGCTGGTTATTAAGATGCAATCTGTTGCAATCTTAAGTCTTTTGAACATTTTAAATCAAATTTAAGTAGGAACTAACTTGATTTCAGAACTATTGACTAAATAAAGAGCTTTTGAATTATTATAACTGCTTTTATCTATAAAGACAAAGGTGTTTATAATACATTTTTTAACAAAATTTATATGACAGTTTTTGAAAAATTTAAACTCAAATGTTGGAAATTGAGGACAGAAAATGACAACAATTATAAATAATAGGAAAATCAAGCCTATTTGAAACGGTTTGTAGTTTTTCACTCACGATATACGAATTAAGCATCTACATCACTTCAAACATAAAATATTACTAATCGTATTCATATATACTGATACCGATAGCGTCCAAATAGTTTTTGTTATTACGACTTCTTGACTTTTCCCTCTTTTTCTGCATTTACAAAGTGAATCACGACCGATCGTAGGTTTATAGCGAATGACTATAATTCAAAAGAATTAGATTTATTAATAAATGGCTACCAAATCAATGGGTTAGTCAACTAAAAATAGATTCTTGTTAATGCATAACAGATAGTTAATTCTAAAGGAACAAATTACATCACGCCATATTTGATAAAATTTAAAGTGATGTTTTGTTTTTATAAACAATAAAAAAATAGAATTTTTTAAATCCGCCTTTTACATTATGACGTCACTAGTATAAATTGAAGTTAGGCACAAATTTTGACATGGAACTAACAGTTTAGGTTAGAGTGACATCAAGTATCGAACGGGAAACCGAAGAAGAAACAGAAAATAATACTAATGAGACTGACACATTTAAAGCTAATAATAAGATCAACAAAACAAATCCTGAAATAAAAAGAAGGAGAAAAGTTAAGTCCGGTTGTGCTGTTTTAACGAGCGCCGAATATTTAGAGAGAATTAAGGAAAAGGAATTGTTAGAAAAAAAGAAAAAAGTGACAAAAGTAGCGGAGTCCTCTTCAGACGATGAAAGTGTTACTTACCAAGAAGAAAGCGACATAGAAAATATGACATTAGACGAAGTTTTGGAAGAAGAAAGAGAAAATCATGCGGTCGAAGAATTTAATTATACAATTAGTGAAATGAATATTGGGGACTCCATTTTGGTCAAGTTTTGTACAAAACAAAGCGCATTACGTTGCGCTAGTAGAATTTGTTGGGAAAGACGATTTTTCTGTATCGTATTTTCGTCGAAATGGTGAAAATTTTATATTTCCTCAAATACCAGAGAAATATGAAGTACCAAAGGATGATGTAGTCATGAAACTACCTCCTTCAACAACGCATGGAGGTACTGCTAGGGTATCGAAGAAATTTGTGTTTAATATCGATATAAATATATTTAATGTTAACTATTTTTTTATTTTTACTTTTATATGCAGACTGCAATTTAAGTCCCATTAACTGTGTTGATCAGTATTATTATTTTTTATTTTAATGTATTTAGAATTTATTTTATGTTTTTTAATTTTTATTTTATTTGTGAAATGCGATTTGAGTTTGCTTTAACTGTTTTTACATGTATTTTCTTATTGAAAATAATGAGTAAGGGGTAAAAATGAATTAATTTTCAGTTTTTACTTCATTTTTAAATAAATCTGAAAAAAATCATAAAATGTTGTCACATTTTTCTTATAATTGTTCCATACCACCAGCAACAAAATAAACGCTGAAAATTGGTAATTCACATTTTTACCCACTCCATTGTCTCATTTTTTTCCCGAAATGGCGGGTAAAAATAAGACACAAGTTTTATTTTTTTTCTTCAAACCTATAAAGATTTTCTTGAATTCGTCGTTTCTATGTTATTCAGCATCAAAATCTGTATATTATAATCATTTAAAAAAAAATTATTTCAAAAAGGACACCGTTTAAAAATTAAAAGTTCTATAAAATGTCTCAATTTTATACCACTAGGTTAGCAAATTCTTATCCTTGTATATTAAACAACAAAAGTACGAAAAGTTTTTTAAATTCTAAAGAGTGAAACTAACCTTGACAACCTAAAGAAGAACAAAGTACGGAGTTTATATGGTAATACTTGGCCCCTAGAGGAGAATTTTCAGGAAACTTCCTTAGAAACGGGGAATATGGTTAAGGCGTCTTGGGTCCTTTCTGACGTAGTTTTATCACTTTCACCTCTGGCTACTTACCAAGGGATGAAGTTCTTTATTAAGATATTACAAACTAGGACGGAGTTCGCAATATTATTATAGAGGTATCTATATATAACAAAAATATACAAATATCTATATTCTTTAGTAGCCTGGAGAAGTTGTCAATGAATATTTTTGAAGTATTTGAATAGGTATCGAAAATTACTTAAATGTGTAGATATCGCTAAAAATTATTCTCAACAATTTTTAATAATAAACATATATTTTTGTTTCTTCATCTCGAAATATGAATAATTTCAGGTGCATTTGAATTTAAAACTTACTAGACGGTTTTTGCATACGCCTGTGGATTTTATTGTTCAAGTCAATGTCTACTTTGTGAATTTCTAATACAATTGAGACTTCCTACTTCGTTGGATGTTGTACGTGAAATATTATTTACCTAATTAACTAATGAAGGGGATGAAGTGAAAAATGTAAATTGTGTTGCGAATTTTATTTTTATTACCCAGAAATTTTCATAAATTCACTTATACTCTGTATAGCTTTTAATTGAGAAAGAAAACATTAATTGCTTATTAAAAACTGAAACATTTTATTTTGAACCCAGAAAAAACTTGTAGCTAAACTAATGGGCCTTTTCAGTAAATTTGTTTTAATATTTTAACGAATTTTTTAATTTTTTTTAGCACTTGGAACGTGACGGCGCGTATCCCTGACAGTCTACTGCTTCAGTAGGATTTTGGAAAGTTAGTTCCCTAGATTTTGACAGTTAGCCTCGATTTTGACGAATGCAATTATCTCAATTATTGCTGTTATTTGGATTATTACCTGTTTTTTTTGTAATGGTTCACAGAACATCAAAAAAGACTTGTTTCAGGATACTTTTCAAAGGTTTCCTAAAGAATGAATTTATTCCAGACATTTGCACCATCCTGTATACTCTGCGGCATGCGAAAGAAGATTCATTCTTATTCAAGCAACAAAACAATTTTTCCGACTAGGTTTAAATGAAATTGGCGGTGAAAACGACAGTATTTCTTTTAAATGTTCCCATAGGCGTAACCAGAATAAATTTCCTAAATAAATAACATATTTTTATTAATAAAAAAGTAAGTTTATTAAAGGGAGTGTTTTAAGTGCGTGATACTGTTTGAGCTCTATTTAATGAAGAAAGCCATCCAATGGTACACAGACGGCTCAAAAGCAATAGAAGGAACTGGGATAGGAGTGCCTAGGCAAACTAGGCGAGAACAATATAGTCACCTTACTGTGAATTCCAGGACACACTGGAATATAAGGAAATGAAACAACAGATGAACTAGCAAAGAGGGGGACTGAAACATCCTTTTGGGAGCCGGAACACTTTTGCGGTATCATCCCCCATTTTCTATTGGAATAAATAGACAAAGCCGAAAAAAAAGAGAAAATCTGACCATTGGAAAGATCTAGAAAGACTTGGACAATCAAAGATTCTTCTGGGTGATTACAACCTGTTGAGATTCAATAAATGCATAAGTCAAAGTAAAACTGCACTAAGAGTTTTAACAGGGATCCTAACGGGACATTGTCGCCTGAATGGGCACTTGAAAAAGCTCAAAATAGTAGAGGAAGAAGAATGTAGATTCTGTGGCATGGAAGAAGAAACCTCCATCCACTTACTTGCGAATTGCACAGCAATTTAGAATCCTAGTGCACAGCACCTAAGAGAGTACTGGATAGAGGAGGGACATTTACCTAAGTTAAAGACAGTAGATATCCTATAATTCCTCCGGGAAATAGGACTAAGGGAGCTGCTAATCTCTGAGACTTTCCTCAGGAACTAAGTAGAAGTAAGGGGGCACAATACATCTTTTAGTTCTCAGTGAATGTCACCCCAATATACATTTATACATTTATACATACATACAATGAACAATGACAATACACTTTTAGTTAAGTTTTAAGTTGATTTGGTATAGAATAATTCCTGTACCCTTAAATAATTATATCAAGGTAGCACCAATGATTGTCGTTTATATAATCGTTTTTATTTTCAAAATTCTTTATTGTTTCCTAGAACCCTCTTATTTACATGTTTAGGTCTCTTTTCCGTAACGTAAGGGATCTGAGCTTTTGTAAACACATTAATGGAGTCGTTTTCAACTGCATAAACAGTTTTTTTTACATTTGAAAACAAAACCTCCTAGCATTTTTTTTCCAAATTAAAAATACAGCCAAATACAACTTTTTACGCTTAAACATCTGTCAAAAGAATTTGAATGTCATTCTTTGTGTTTTCATAGTAAATGTATCTGTGTGTACCGTGCTTCGTTCCACAATTATTTTTACGAGTTTCATGCACCCAATTGGAAAAAATAGATCCCTTAAGATTTTTTTCCAAATCTACTGAACCAATTTGGTACATATCTGAATATCTGTGTCTCAAACACACAAACACTTACTTGATGATTTGGTTTCTTATTTATGGAAAATCAAATTACAATGTTGTTTAACTAACGATAAAATAGTAAATATACCACAAGGAACCTCTTGACGATGTGAATATATGTATTCTGGATATTGGGGTTATTAAATATATTTAATAAAGTATTAAAATGAAGCTCAGTATCGTACTGTCGCGAGGTCACCAAATCAAAGCCGGCCCTGTCTCTCGATTATAAATTTTGGACAATGCGCTTTCGAGAACATTCGAGTACAACGGTTTGGTTTGTGCATAGCACGAGCGCGGAAGGCACTAGAGTTTTCGAGAGCCGAGAAGGTCTATATATACGTGGGTTTGATAGTAATTAGCCATAGTAGTGTGTATAATTTTATCCCACAAGTAAGAACTATTTAAATAAATAAGAAAAATATTACAGTACATTTGTTTACAATTTATTTTCTGAAAATTTCATGTTCGATGAAAGATAATTCCATCACACCAAACTGAATTTTTCTGTACACACATATACTTTTAGTACATCAAGATGTTCGTCGCAAAATAAGATCAACAAATCGAAATACTGGCAAATCTCTTTCCCATCCTCGAAACCAAAATACCTGACATCTCTCTTGTGTACACTTTTCACAGTTTCCAGTAATCAGTTCATCAAATCTCTGGATCAAAATAATACGATATAAAAATGCGAGAAAGCTAGGAGAGTGCCTGGCTTTTTGGCTTTTTTCATTTGTCCTGAAAAGTTGGAGGGATTTTGTTGATGTCTGCTAGAAATGGAAAAGACGTAGGATCCCTTGGAAGGTTGAAGATGTTTCGTGAATAATAATAAACACGGAGCGAATTGTAAAATATCTCTTGTTCAGGAGCTGAATTAAAAGTATACAAATTTAAAAAAAAATTTGATTTAATTGTTGTTTTTGGTTAATAAATAATATAAAATACGATTCAAAAAAGTGTCTATTAACGCCAATAGTGACAATGGAATAACACATGAGTTTGAAATAAACGAGAGTAACTCTAACCTATTTCACTCAACCTTTTCATATAATCCAGAATATATTACCCAGTCCGACTCTTCACACACACTTCTACTGAGCCCGTCCCTCCCAGGATGAATACCTCTATGAGCGATGCATCCCGGGAAGAGCTTTCCACCACCTTCAATCTCATCTTCGTCGTTCGCGTTTATCGAGTCGAGTGCCTGTTGGCTGGGTCCGAATGGTCTTCCTTTTCGCTGTCTAACCACGGCGATTTTATTTTCAGAGGTCTCCTTTCTTGTTTCTTCTTCTCTGTTGTGTGTATTTTATAAGGGATAGATCCTTAGTCTATTCTTGAGAATGTCTACCAAGAGACTTTAGGCATTAGCTGAGCTAAAGTCTTGTCACCTGTTTTAGAATTTATTGCTTCGTCGGTATGGTCGTCGTCGTCTTCTTGGTTGTCGCTTGCCGACTCCTGCCTTCGATCTTTTCGGGGTTGGCTTGGGTGCCTTCCTCGTTCTGTTGTTTGGGACCTGTGGGCATCCCTTGTAGTTTGAGGAATGCTCTTCCTAGCATTTCGCGTAGGGGGCTGTCTTGTCCTTCGGTAGTTTTCCGCATTTTACTCCCGACTTTTTTTATGGAGCCAATCAGTCCGTTCATGTAGTTTCTTCATCCGCACATTCACCAGGTAGTCGCACTGACATAAGATGTGTTCTGTAATTTCCTCCTCTAGGTGACAGAATCTGCTCATGGATCCTCCGGTTTATAATTCACAATTCAAGGGAGTAAAAGTTTTTCGTATTTCAATAAATAACGGAAAAGACAATTTTTCTAGGTTTACGACAAATTCTCGTAAAGTGATTTGTGGAGAAAACGTTTTCACGAAATCCGGTACCAGATTGCTACTCTCTCTTCACGGTCTGCTATCTTCAGACACGTCGACGTCTCTTGACTGGATATAAAGTTTCCGACGCTTCCAGTTTTCATTTGAATTTATTTCAATTCCATGAGTCATTCTTAATGATACGTGACATTCAAGGCCGTTTCACCTTTAGGAATCTGGTTAACATTTTCAGAGACAAAAACTATTTTTAATTATCACAAACTTGGAGATACACAAGAATTCGGGAGATTATAATCTTTCTGAGGTCGTAAAGTAATTATTTTTTTAGGGAAAACATAAAACAGAGACACACAAATTATATCGATCACTAGACTTGTGGGGATATTAGTAGTAACCCTATATTTCCAGTAAACATTTAAAGCGTTTTCATATTTTATTTGGTTTTCAGGTGATTTGAAAGAGGTCCTGTTTAAATTTTTTAACCATTATTTTTGTGTTGATTATCGATAGTGTGACTGTTTATAGTTATTTAACCAACAAGTGTATTAATGAGGGCCATTAACAATCGAGATAATTTAACGCACTCGCTCTGCTCGTGCGTTAATGTTCGAGATTGTTAATTGCCCTTTTAATACTCGTGTTAGTTACAAAGCTTTTCCGTCGACTGTATCAGTTGTATTCGTTTTTCTCAACATTTAAAAACTAAAAATATTTATTTGTTTCATAGGTAAGTACTATCAAAAATAAATAATGACATTGACATGTCACAGAGAAGGTCGCCAGTTCAAATGTCACTGTTTTCGTTTTTCTTACATTATATTTTGGATGTTTCATTGTTTCAACACTAATATTATTATAACTTTGTAGAATAATAAAATAAAAACGATATGTAAGTCAAAAACTAGAAGTATTCTATACTAGGATTCATTTTTTGAAGACGTTATTGTATGTTTGGTTGCCTACACCACAGGTAACTGTCAATATAAATATAATGTATAAGATGTGCGTTGGGTTGCCTGCAGAAAATCGTTGATTAATGTAGGTAAATCATGCATTAATGGGGGTCATTAATGTATGATTTTGTCTAATTTTGAGAACGTTAATAGCATATGTTAATACACGGTCGACGGAAAAAGTTATTTATGGTTTAGAGTGAAGCTAGTGTAATATTGGCAATTTGTATTTTTAGTAAAAATGTCTTGTGCCTTCTTTCAGTGTCCTATAAACATCACCTTCATGCGCAAACTTGCACGATACCTACCACTGTATATTTTTATATTATATTCGCTAAAAAAATCATAAAAATGATCATTACAATCTTCAATGAACGAAATATTTTTTGACGGTGTAAAATAATAGTCATTCGTCGTTTATCTCATTCGAAGCAGCCAAAAGCAATTTTCGAAACTCATCTATTTTTTGTTTTTGTAATTTGCAATATAGTTATGGTCGCTCAACGAGAACTGGAACCGTGGACAAATGCCATTCTGTCAATTTGTAGTATAATATCGGAACGTATTTACCAATTCGTTTTGTAATTTTTCTCGCACACGTCAAAACTGTCTGTTATTCCTCTGCAATTTTTTATTTAAAATGCATCGAACAATGAGATATGAATAATTATGAAAGTTTAAATAATTACTTTTATGAACCGTATGGGAAATAAACAGATACAGGATGATACAAGGATGGGTTTTAGCATTGGTAATATTTCTATTGGAAAAAATTAGATTTTGAAGTTGGGGTGGACTGTAAAAAGTAATAAATTCACATTTATTTACACCATATTGATAGTATGTAGGTATGTAACAAGCGGTGTGGGTTGTATACCTTTTACTTAACCACCATAAACAATAAAATGACAGTATCGGAACCTAATTTTGCAGGCTGTTTTAATAAAAAAGAAGGTGTCGCTACTGTGTGAGTGGGGTATTCTGAGGCGTGGGTGAGAATTTATTTGTTTTATGATCTGCTGGCGAAGCTTGTAACGGTAAATGTTGCTCTTAGTTGGGCGCCAATTTGTAACGGTAAATGCCTGTACCCCACAGGGCACCAGCTCGAAGGGCTCCGGCTAGAGACTCCTCTCAAGGGTGATTCGACCCCAAGTTTATGCTGCACAAGGATAACAGAAGGGTTATAAAAATTGAGGGCGCCACTACCTTTTTAACGATGAAAACTACAAAAAACTAAGGCGGAAAAGGTAGAAACGCCTTGCAAAATTTAAATAAGTTAATAATTAAAGTGACCCCGTGCGGATCTCCCTCAACTTTTATAGTTGAGGATTTTAATAAAAAAAGAATTAAAAACAAATTTTTAATTTATTCTGCCACAGGAAATGAATAACGGAATTTAATAGAGGAATTTGTACTTTTATAGGTACTTAGCTTAGATGAAGTGGTTTCCTGGAGAAGAAGTCAGGTCTTGATCTGAACTGATGTGTTCTGTTCTAGGGCGGTATTTTGGGGTTCTATCCTTGGCTTTATATCCTAGGCTATATTCTTGGGTTATATCCTAGCCTAGGGGCTGTGCTTTCCTAGAAGTACAGGTGGATCAGGGAAATGTAGGAACTTGAATGTAATGGCACATTATGTTGGTCAGCTTTTCAGGTTAAAGAAAAGGAAGGCAGTTATTTGAAAGTCAAAAAATTTATTTAATTTAATGAAAGCTTTCCAACATTATATGTTCCATGTTAAAACAGTAAAAATAGCAATTATCGGCTAAATTAAAAAATATATACTAATGATCCGAAAGAAACTAATCATAGCAAAAAGTTATTTATTTAGTTATATGAAAAAATATCGTGCTTAGGAAATATATGGAACCGGCACTGGCGTTACGAAAGAATATTTTAAAGTTTAATAGTAATTTATAAAAATGTTATTTTATAATTAAAAGAGTTATTTCGCAACTGAAAAAGCTTGAAAATGTTTGTATAAAAGTAAAACAGTGAATTATAAAAGAATATTTGGTTTAAAACTACCATATTAGTATAAAAGAACAGTTTATGACCACGTGTTGAATTTAATTTCGTCTATCTCTGTAAAAAAATAAAGAATGCATACGAAAATTATATCAGACAGTACTTTAGAAGAAGCTTATTAATTATAAATTATGATTTTGAACTTACCACAGCAAAATTCATAAGATAGGTACTTAAGATATGAAAGATAGCGAAAGATGATCTGTCTCTTTAGGCGGTCGATAACAGAAAGGGGTGTTTCACGTGGCGTTGTGCAAAAAATGGAAGCGTCCGTTGGCAGACGTCAATTGTCTAACGGTCAGGGTAGAAGAGTTTGGGATCACAGAACTATAATTGGAAGTGGCTAGTGACTACGAGCGCTAATTAAAAGGATTTATTCTGTAAAATCGAAACAGGTCGATAGACATGTTACAAGCTTATCTTTACCTTCTTATTAAATGAAAATATTAATATTTCATTAATTATTAATACAATTTATTGATTCATAGCAAATATTATACTTTTTAAAATATACCGAGACCCTCCGTCAGTACCTATATTGTTGTCTGTGCACATTACATATACATTATTCCTTGTTTTACAACGCTAATGAATCTCCCTATATATTTTAGCATTTTGTTTTGTACTACTATTAACATTGAATGGTCTTAGTTTGTCAAGAGAGGTGTTGTGCGACAATAGAAATATTTTTAAAGTAACATCAAAACAATGTTGTATACCTACCATTCAATAGGTACTTGAAATATTGCCGTCATTTGTCATATACGTTGGAAAAGGAATATTTTTAAGTAAACCGACATGAATTTATTATTGCATTGTATACTATGATGTTTTAAACATGAGCAATTGAAAATTACAAATTAAACGAGGCGAAATTATTTCATTTGTTAATAGAAACTAAATGTAGATACTGAAAAGTACCCCAAACAAGTGCACTGACAACTGCTCTCGTTGAGGTGAACCAAAAAGTGCTTTTTGTTAGTTTTATTTTTCCAGTCAGTGCTTTGGATCGTCAGCTATTGCCTTTTCGGTTGTTCGTCGGCCGTTTTTCGATGCTAATGCTTTTCCATACACTTTTCTTTCTCGTTCTAAGTAATAATTAGTGGATTGTTTATTTCCAAACTTTACTTTTGCATTAAAGGATAAATGTTAAACGTTTTGTTATTATTTAAGAAAATATTTACTCAACCATTTTGAAGTAAAATTCGTCCGTTTCCATAAAACACATTGAAATATTCATCGAATATCAACATAAAGGTTTCATTCGTGAACGGTTACTACCATTAAAACAATGCAAATTTCAGCAGGCATGCCCGGTATGTAGAACATAATATTACATTTGTTAACTAAACTGTATAAACACAATTTATTGGAGCTATTAAAATCATAAATTTGTAGCACATGTGATGTTGTCAAATGAAATGGAGGGTCCAGCCATCGACACGTTTCTCTAATTAGACCAATTAGTGAACTGCTCACTCGCTCTCTACAGTTATCTACTACACCAACTGACCATATCCTACCAAAGCGAATAGAGCACAATATCATTCAATATTGTTTTAATTTTAATAGGATATACATATATATACATTTTTTAATCAATATTTTAATCAGTTTGTTGGAATTTTTATTTATAGATCAATTATTAAATTTGATTATAAATCCTCAATTCTAGTCGTGATTTTTGTAGGAATATAAATTCCAAATACACAATTAGAATTTTCACTTTCAACATTTTCTATCTCATATGCCCATGTGAAGAAGAAACGAGTAGAATTACGTATCAGACATAGAAAAATGTTTTGATTCCTGTGAAAATACTCAGCGAATGATAAACTTCTTCTTTCTAAGTAAATTTTAAAGCCGGACATATGGAAAACAACTATGAGGGTGTGCCAAAGAGAGTGTTAGAATCAAACAAACTTTCTAAAATAGGGTGTTGGGAGGCAATCTAAATGCACCCTGTATATTCGTAATGAAGGTCTCTGTACGGATCAAACGTGTGGAGAATGTATCTTAATTCGATCAGATATTTCGAGACTGACTTCTGTCTCCTCTGTTTCCCATCTCCTCTCTCTCCTCTCTCTCCTCTCTCTCCTCTCTCTCCTCTCTCTCCTCTCTCTCCTCTCTCTCCTCTCTCTCCTCTCTCTCCTCTCTCTCCTCTCTCTCCTCTCTCTCCTCTCTCTCCTCTCTCTCCTCTCTCTCCTCTCTCTCCTCTCTCTCCTCTCTCTCCTCTCTCTCCTCTCTCCCCTCTCTCTCCTCTCTCTCCTCTCTCTCCTCTCTCTCCTCTCTCTCCTCTCTCTCCTCTCTCTCCTCTCTCTCCTCTCTCTCCTCTCTCTCCTCTCTCTCCTCTCTCTTCTCTCTGTCCTCTCTGTCCTCTCTGTCCTCTCTGTCCTCTCTGTCCTCTCTCTCCTCTCTCTCCTCTCTCTCCTCTCTGTCCTCTCTGTCCTCTCTGTCCTCTCTCTCCTCTCTGTCCTCTCTCTCCTCTCTCTCCTCTCTCTCCTCTCTCTCCTCTCTCTCCTCTCTCTCCTCTCTCTCCTCTCTCTCCTCTCTCTGTCCTCTCCCTCCTCTCCCTCCTCTCCCTCCTCTCTCTCCTCTCTCTCCTCTCTCTCCTCTCTCTTCTCTCTCTTCTCTCTCTCCTCTCTCCCCTCTCCAGTCCTCTCTCTCTCTCTCTCCTCTCTCTCAGAATAGTGTTCGATGCAAGTCTAATATAACCAATTAGGATTTTGGAAGTAATTAAAAAATCACAATAAAACAAAACAGTTGCAGAGCCATCAAATTATAAAATAACATTGCTGGTTTGGGATTGTTGAAAGAATCTTTGTTCCAATTCCATATTTAGTAATAATAAACAACTATTTTAGAGAACACGGAATTATACCATCAAATATTTATTTTGTATCTAAACAACTAACATCCACACTATAGAGGGATGTAAGCTATACAATGGCAAATAACTAGCCCTTCCTAATTAGATTTAATTAAGATGGACGTCAGCAGAGACATCGAATTGAATTCCGTTTACATAGTGTACTCGGTACACCATTTAGTATATTATGTAGCCCATGTATGTTAAATTGTATATGGGAGACAATCCTGTCTGTTGTAATTGACTCGCAAGATAATTATCTCAGGTATTACTATTAATTCTATATGAATATTTTATTTTGTATACCTATATGCTTAATTGTATCGGAAATACAGGACAGTCAATTTTAATTAAATTTTGATCAACTATCGATTACATGGATATTATTTATTTTGAATTATATTATATACAGTGCGTCAGTTTTGAAACTCACCTCGTGAACGAAAGGAGATGTAAAAAAAATCTGTTTCGAATGTAGCGAGGGGGGACTTAGATGACATAACCATCAACCCTGAAAAATTTTAAACGTCAACCTTGTGATATGGCGTTGGAGAACCATTAAAAAATGCCTTCCATATAGGGTGTAACAGTAGGGCAGAAAAATTAATAGTATAGTATCTTAAAGGGTTATTCACGACGACGACGTTTCTCAAAAATTACAAAAGGTGGAATTATGAAATTTTGTATTAGAGACCTTTTCGACAAATATTATTATTTTGACAGCACTTCCGGTTATACCGGAAGTTGATATCTAATGTGTTATTCTAAAGGGAACACCCTGTTTTTTTCACATTTTTGGTTTTTATATTTTTATGGCACAAACAAGCTTCAAATGTTCGGTGAAAATGTTTTTACGAAAATATTAAAAAGAATAAGAATTTCCCTGTATCCACTGGTACTGTAATAGGTATGCAACGAAAAACTCTACCCTCCAATCAACAAATCAAAATGACTCTAATATGGACGCCCTGTTCTCTATTTTCCCCTTCAAAAAAGTGTCACTACCAAAAGCATGTTTTGTTGTCATATGTCTTTTATTATCAATATCAACGATGATGCCGTGGGTGAACTTTTTTTTAGTAATATGCGGGACTCTTTTTCCCAACAATTTATAAAATAGATGCTATATGGGGTACTTATACCGAAAATGGTGACATATAGCTCTTATAGGGGCAATGTATCTAAATTAATTACAAGGTTTTTAACTTAGGGTTGGAAATGGACGAGATTCAGAACAATATTAGTAAATACTGACGGTGATAAGATGAATGCGTTTTTAATGAACGTATTAGCTCGTTAAATATTATGATGAATTATTTATAAAGACTTACTTAAGGTAAGTGACCCTATTTTCGTCGGTTACCCTAATTTTGTCAGTTTTGAAAGTTTTTGTATTGTAAAATTTGCAGACTTTGAAGAATTCCTTAAACATCTGGCAACAACGCTCGTTACTTGAAACTTCTAATACAGGAGTTCAGTTTAAGATCAGTGTGACCAACAAAAAGTGGTTTTTATGACAAGAATGACAGTTATGTCTACCATTCACAACAAGATTTTTGCATGTTTTTTATCATTACGAATATCTATATTGCTTTATTAAAACAATGAATAATGTGGAAATGCCAATTATCCTGTTTGTAGATGGACATACATCACATCTGACGCTGCAGTTGAGCAAATTTTGTAAAGAGTTTGTTTCCTAATTCAACACATATCCTCCTTCCAATAGATGTCGCTGTGTTCCACTCACTGAACGCTATTTGGAAAAAGAAAACTCAAAACTGGAGAATTGACCGTAAACATGAAAAATTTGGTAGAGAGCACTTCGCTCAACTTCTCAAAACTGCGTTGGAGGACCTGGAAACATTACCAAAAAGCATTGAAAATGGATTCAAAACCTGCGGTTTGTGCCCATTTGGTCCGGAGAATATTAAATTTGAGAAATTCTTCAAAACTGAACAAAGAAATGTTGAGGAGGTGACTTAGAGAGAAATTGATTAGATTTCTAGAATATGTTGAAAACATATACTCCAGCAAAGTTGGTATTTTCAAATCATCTGGTCCTTTATGGAATGGCGACATAAAAGACACAAGCCTCTTTAACTTTTGGAAACATTTAAACAATCCGAATGAACTGAATTTAACACATAATATAGCATCTTCTATTGTTGTCGTTTCAGTTGACTCTAACGATTATAATTTAGCTGATACGACCGATGTTATACCCGTTGATGACAATTTTTTCAATGCACAAGATACAGATTTTGTTTCACTCACAGATTTTAATATTGCTGTAACTACTAATGATATTGGAGATAAGTTTACTAACGAATGGAACTGCATGCTCAATTTTGGGTGATGAGAATCCAGAACATATCAAAGAATTCGTAGAAACAAAGAGCATCAATGAATATAGTCTAGAAAATAACGAGAAAAGTAATGAACCGAAGAAAATATGTAATATCGGATAACAATGAATAAAAAGAGACAGCAATATGTACAGATGACCCACAAAATTTTAGGAAAGTGGAGAATACATATAGTGAAAATAGTCTATCATTTTCAGAGGGAGTCAACGAATTAGAGAAAATAACGGAAACAATTTATACAAATACTTCAGACAGAACCACAGATATGGTGGATACAGATGGAAATTCGAAAAAAGTTGATCAAAATACGAATATTAAAAATATGCCAACAATTTCGGAGATCATAAAGTTGGTAAAAATAACAGAAACGACTTATACAGAAAATTTAGAGAAGAATATAGAATCAAATATAATCGGAAAATCTGCTGAATGGTTAACAAGTGGAAAAATTTCGGAAAATATGAATGAAATTGAAATGTTAGATAAAGCAGCCTCTGAAATGGTTCCGGAAAGTGTTAATAAGGTAGATGCAGAAGGGACAAATGAATCTGATACTAGTTTGAATCCTCAAATACCTAACCAAAAATCTGAGTTGAATGACATAACACCTGTCAAAGCGACAAAAACACAATCTAATTTCTAAAATATTTATTCTGGGAAACAGAAAGTAATCCACATAAACGAAAATTGAAAGAAAAAATTCCGGCTGTTGTCTCTTCAGTAGATGGGGAGGCTTACCAATAAAGAAAGGAAGACAAAAAAATTGATGAACTTCGCGAAAAGGAAGAAAGAAACCAAAAGACAATGGAGAGGAATGCCAAGCAAACTGAAAAGGACCAAGAAAAAGAAATGAAAAGAAAAAATGACACCAAGAAGAGAAAAGATGATAAGAACAGCAAAAATAACACAAAGCAAAAAGATGAAAACTGAAGACTCTGAGAAAGAAAATGATAATATGCTGGATAATGAAAAAGTGATGCAGAAAATTGATACTTCCAATTTAAGTGAGGATACTACATTGTAGTGAAGTACGAGGGTGTTTTTTATCCTGGGATGGTAATCAAAGTGGAAAGAAGTTACTTAAATCCTAGTCGGTAGTTAGTTAACTAAATAGTTAAATGTTTTATTTTTCATAGTGTTTCTTTATTATAGAGTTTACATTTTGTTTGTACTTTCGGAAAATAAAAATTGAACAATTGTTTTTCTCTACGTATGTACTTATTCCACTATTCCAGCCAAACTAATGAATATGACGAACATTGGGACTAAGTTATGACGATAATACGGTATAAAACTGACGACATTAGAGACAGTTGGTATTTTTGATATATTTATTGGAATATAATAAAAAAACAAATATTCATGAAATAAATGAAAAATCCATTAATGTATGAAACAATTGAATATTACACTAAGATAGCTCTCAACTCAATACGTTAAAGTATATATTTGTTATAGCATGACAAAATTGGAAAACAGGTAGGCTTATGGCTTCTGCTGACGAAAATAGGGACATTTATCATAGGTACAAAAAAAAACTTTGTATGTGCATGTAACATTTAAAAAAACATTACCAAAAATGAAGGTCCTTTTCTAGGTTCTTAAATCCATCTTGACCCTACTTCAGGGAATACACAAAAGATCTTATAAGCCGCAGTGTGGGGCTAATAGACTACCTTGTAATCTACTCCAGGGTAGGGACAGTTATGGCTAAGTTTTCTTTTTAGGAATGTATTTCTAACTAATTGAGCCTCCAGTTGTTAAAATCGCGGTTAATGATCCAATTAGAATGCACAAGACCCCCGTTTCTTCATTCATTGGCACATGATCTGAATATTTGTACCATTTCCCATGTTATCTACTTCCATTCCAGAAGCTTCAAGTCTTCTATAAAGACCACTAGTTTGACTGGAGGGATTTTCAGTAGTTGTAATGGTTGTATTAATTCTTTTCCAAAGCTAAGCGTTATTTAAAAAGTTATTTAAATACAAAATGTAAAAGTGTACGGAATATCTTCGACAGCTGAAAAGCTCTACTTTTTCTCTCCTTTGAGTGAACTCTTCCTTTCTATCTTTTTCCAGTGCATCATAATTCGACCTTCGAGCTAATCATCGCGCTCCAACTGCTCTATCACTTGGCATTATTCTTCCGCAAATCGTATCGAATCAATTACAATTTCAATGAAATTAAACAATTTCCGTAATATAATTCGCTCCGGTTATCAGTATACAGTGACGTTTTATTGAATTTGATGCTTTATTGAATTATCGTGCCTCTACCCTTATACTCGGTTAAACATCAGCCCTCCGAACCCTTTGTGTTTGTGAATCATCATTTCGTGAAAGATATGCTGAAATATTCACCCTTTTTTCCTTAGTTTTCGGCAATATACTGGTACGTAGGATAATGTTAAATTTGATTAAAGGTCCTTTCAATTAAAATTGCATTTTGGGCAACAAGATATTGGAATGCAATTATATGAAATTTTAGCAGAGCAATCTTAAATAATCAATCTAGTAGGAAAAAAATATCAATAGTGCAACTGAAATGGTTTCTAATGATGTACTGAAAATCAGGTATATTTTACAAGATTTGACTCTTTTCTCTTTTTGAACGATTTTCAGAAAAAATGGTGTGTGTACCTCGTACAAAAAGCCACATTTCCGGACTCACAGTCGTCCAGGTACACAATATACTATCGTCATATTTGTAATTAAACATTATTCTCAGTGTATTCCAATCTAGTTAATTTGAAATTCTCACAGAACGAAAATAGTCAACTGGTGACCTTATAAACGTACACACAAAGACATTCGTCAACTCACCAATCAATCTTTAATCCACAACATTCCTCTCGTAGTTCTTTTAGTATCTTTTTGTGGGCAGTTCACGTCCCTCCGGGGAACAATTTTTGCGGGCAGCGTCTTCCCGTTACATGATGTACGCTCGACAGGAGAATTTTTAGATGGTCGACGACTTCCTTTTCTTGGTCAAAGAATCAGTGGCGGTTGTTTTTTTTACGAATAAAGGAGCTTGTTAGAAAACTAGTTTTTTTTAATTGACAATGTGACGGTATTTAGGTCAATATATTGCACGACTAGAACTATTTCTACTATTTGTTATTTCAGTTTGATGGCTGATTGAATTGAAATACGTGAAAAAGTGTACAGAGTAGGTCGATATCACATCCGAAGACTCAGAACGACCAGATTACATAAGTTCGTGTAGTGTTTTGTATAAAAAGTAGAGCATCGTTTGTCTGTTATAGTGTATTTTTATCATATTGATAGCTCATTATAAATTCAAAAACGTGTCTGAAACACTTCATGGTGATTCAAATGATTAAACAGAATTGTAAGCGCTTCTTCATGTAAATAAGTGTTCAGTTAGCAAGTTTCTTCCTGTATAGTGAACCGCAGGTAGCGAGGACAATAGAACCCTAATACCATTACTTTTCAAATATATTATATATAGTACAGTAGCCAGATCAGCTCTGGGACCTTTTTGTTTTAAGTAATTAATTGCAATTTAAAAATATGACAAAATTCCGAATTATATTATTATATAATGAATAAACCGTTTTCCGAAGTAACATGGGATTTTAAAATCATTTGATGTTTCCGGTGGCCATCTCTTTGAAATTTTATTCCCTGGAGATGTGCCAATGGTTTTCCAGAAACCACTTGTTCAATCAGCAAGAAGACATATGTTCCAAGATCACCAATTCGACGAACGTGCTTCCGATGGAAAATTTCTAGATAGAAAATACATTTTAGATTTTAGTGCGGGTGCTTTTGACCCGGGTCGGTTAAATATTCAAATTTCCACTGATTTAGAGCGACATGTAAAAGACAAATGTGCTGAAATGCATTTAGGGAGTATAAATTTCGGTTAAATTTGACAGTCGAAGGTGTAAAACTAGTTAAAGTGAAGAAAAATGTCTGAGTCTGGGAATAAATTAGAGTTTATGTTTTATGCAGTTGATAGATTGCATTGGTAAAATAAATAATGGGTAGTAAAGTGCTATTTCATCGTTTTATTATGATTAATAATCATGTTCTGTAACTATACACTGCAATTTCTTCAGAAAACATGAATACTTGCAATAGCTTGATATTATTAGTTAGTAAAATGTAAATTTTGTCGTATATAACAAGAACTGAACGTATGTCTAGTATATTTCACACAGTGGCGGCTCCTCCATTAGGTCATTGAGTCAATGACCTCCCATTAAAAAATAATTTGAAAAAATAATTAAATTAGCATTTAAAAAAATAAAATATACCTACTATACATATAGTATACTCAGTATTCCTCTTAAATAAAATTTACCTAAAACGTTTCAAGATCCGTACTCGGCGAAAAACAAAATTGGAAAGCGGGCTGGTGTCCACCGTTGACCTCAAGGTGTTATATGGGAACGGAATTTGCCGAGCGCTGACGATCTTCGCGGCGTGAGAGAAACACGTCCGAAGTTTACATGTGATGGGTTAAAAAACTGGTTTAATATCGACGATAAATCGACTTACGTCGGTTGATTATTACACGCTTAAAAAAAAGATTAGTAGAGGGGTTGGCAGGCCGCGCTATATTTTGATTTAAAGGAGAGCATTTGAAGCGAAATAATGAGAATAATGAGCTGTGTTTTGACATAATAAGTTGTTACAAATACAAAAGATCGAAGGCTTCACTTAAATTTTTAAAAGATTTAGACTGATTATCAATTAATTTAAGTTTTTCATATTTAACATGTATAGAAATGGTGGTTTTTCAAGACAGCATTATTTTTATATAAAACAAGCGTGGCCCAAAAAATTTTTTTGCCTCTGGGGCTCTGGAAAGGAACTCCACAAATTTTGTTTTTTAACGATTTTAACCACTTCTGGGCAGAAATTGGAAGTGATTAAGATTTTGGTCACATCACCTATGACCCCCTTATCAAATTAACCACGAGCCGCCACTGAATTTTCACATGAAATATTTTCAGTATTATGAAATTACTAAATTTAGTTCTACTGCAACTCAGATAGGCCTAAAAGACTATCTTCATTAATTGTACTCTCAACCGGTTCTGTTTGAGTCTGTATAATGTTATCCGGATCCCTTTTCCATTTTTCTGGATAAATTAGTGCTGTTCTTTCTTCAAATTTGAATGTTGAGTTTTTATCGGCCCAGATTAACTCGATTGGATTAAGTTATCAATAGTATGGTGGAAGGAGTAAATTTTTCATTTCCATATATTTTTTTTTATGTCAAATGCTCACATTTTCGTTACTATACATACAGGGTTAATCAATAGGTTGTTATACTTTGTTTGACCATCCTTTGCCGTTACGTCATACATTGTCACACTTTATCTTGCTCTCATGAAATGGATGAGACGAAAGTATGACGTCATTAACGTATTTCTTAACTAATGTCGACCTAAATTTCATTTGTTACTTTTGAAAGTTCAGTTGTCATATTTTGATTTGTTCAGTATTTTTGGTCATTTTCGCCTTTTTCAATTAATTTTTCATTTCCCGGTATAATGAGAAAGAGCAAAGTTTGATTTTGAAGTTGATTAATTACTTTTCAAGAGAAAGAGATGCTAGAATGCCGCTTTTACCGTTAAATGCAGTCTACAACGTAAGTATCTACCTATATTACGCAAAATATAAGTGTTTATTAAATTTTATAGCGTGTTGCTGATGCTCTAGAAATATCTAATAGAACTGTTCAAAAACTAGTTACTAGTGGAATGGAGACAGATAAAGTCTACAAAAATGTTGTCGCAAAAAATTATTCAAAGCAGCCCAAATTGCGACAAATCGACCAATCTGGCCACACTGATCACTGATACAATCAGGTGGGAGCTAAATATTGATATTGAGGTGACGGAGAAGAAAGTTTTGATTATATGAAGATATTATGGGCTACTGTTACATTTACCCCATTTTTACATTTGCTCCAGTCTACCTTAAAAAGGTAGGCAGCGCATAAAGCAAAATACAATTTTTGGCATTACCAATTTATTCATACAAACACATCTTAACATAAATCATTGAAAACAATTCTTAACATATTATGTCATTGATTATAATTTTGAGGTTAAGTGTAAAATAACATTCAACTAATATAAGACGAACGTAAAACAGCAAAATACGTCACCGATTATGACGTAACGGCAAAGGATGGTTAAACAAAGTTAATATCACCCCAATTTATAAAAAAATTAGCTAGAAGCTCTTATGGTATCACCCTCGAAAAAAATATTATATCTACTCCTATCAGTTCCACTGCCTATCGAAATTTTTTCATAAATTTTTCATTTGATAATTAGAGAAAATTATATCTTCGGCTGAATTTTATTTCTCGTTTATTTTTCGTTTATATTCCAAATTATTGTCGTAGTATTTAACTATTCATAAAGCCATTAAGGGCATTCATATTTCATGGGTATTAAGGTTTTTCAATTATTAACTGGACAAATTTTGTAATTAAAAAAAAACGACAGTTGGTGATTTGTTCACAGTTACTCATGCATTTTTCTGCTGTTATTTTAATGCACAGCTGTATTTTTAAGCTTCAGCTTTATCTATCACAATATTTAATATTTTCAACGTACGGATTACCTTTTTGTTTTACAAGGTGAGATCGTTAAAAAATATATTAAATGTGTGTACAAAAAAAGGATTGGATTCTCTGATCTGGATCCCTGATCATTCTGGTATCACCCTTGCCACAGTTGATTTTAATAGGTCAGAATCTGCAATTGGCATCTCATTAAGTTCTGCCCAACAAACACCAGACACCTGGAGAGCAAGAAGAGTTTCAGACTTCTGGATTAATTAACTGAGATTGGTTCCGCTGTCGTCTGAATCAGTAAATGGTAAGACTTGGACTACCAGAAGATCTGACGTAACGTCTTTGTCTGGAAGATGCACTACTACTGAAACTTCTTCCATGAATATCTTCAAATTTTTGCCTAAGCACAGTGATACTCTTGTCTTTGGATTGGCTATATATATTCCATTTTGTCCGATTGTATTTTCATTATTGGGTCGGTTTCCAACTCTTTGTATAATTCTTCATACGTATTATAGTTTAGTTTGCTTATGGGCGTTTTCCATATACTTATTTTATTTTTCGTCATCCACTGTCTTCGTTTTCTCTTGCAGCAGTTCTTTCATTTTGAAAGCAGTGTTATGACATGCTATATTTTGTTTTAAAGCGATTTCGTCGATAACCAAGAGTTTTATTTAACTTTACAATCTCCAGCAGATCCTTTTCCAGATGTTCCTGAAAGGGCTTCTTATAATATCCATGACAATAACAGTCCCAGGTCAAATAGGATCTAGCGTTTTCTGGAAGTATTTGCGTTCATGTCTTCATGATTATCTCCAGGCTAACAATGGGAATAACTATTAATTTTGTAACCCTTCCAAAGGATGTTTTTATTCCAGTGGACGATCCTTTCATATTTTACCAACAGTATATCTTTTATTCAACCAGCAGCTAGATAGTGAAATAAACTTTATTTGGAAAAATGTACTTTCATTCAGTACAAACTATCTATATTTTTTCACCATCCAGTATGGAATAACTATGATTTAACTATGGTGAAGCAAGTTACAAAGACTCTCCTTTCAATAACTTTCTCGCTTTACAGCAACTTTTATAAACAGACGAAATATGTTGTCGTCATCGCTTTGCATCACTGTATCTCTTGCTCGTACTATACCAAATCGCTTAATCCCATTAACACTATAGGATGTCCCTATATGTACTTTTACAGATTTTCAATTATATCATTTGTAGGTTATCGTTGTAGTAAAAAAACGATATCAAAACGTCGTTTATACCACCTAAAAACATAATAAATAATTCGTGACATTATCTAAATCTGATGTCGCCGTGATATTTCATTATGTTGGTACTCATGATACTTTATAAAAAGCAAATAATCACAACAGAGGCCGTTGGTAGACAAAAAAAATGCAGCAACAATTCAAGCTCATTGAATAATCAATCAAGTAGCATGTCAAATTTTATAATGGGACCAAATACGGTCAATTAAAGTTGATTTATTTCTTACGAGAATTTTGTCGTGGTCTAGTCACACGTGATGTCAGTGGGAAGATCTATGGGAAATTTTAGGTTTAAATTTAATTTAATACAATATAGTATTGTTATTTTATTTTTAAATTGGCTGGGGGGGTTAATGGAGAAATTGTTAAAATTACTTGGGTGCAAAATACTCACAGTTTAAATTCAGCTTGTAATGGATGGTCACCGGTGGATACGTTGGTAGACTAAAGGTGTGGAAGGTGAAAAGGTGAAAGGTGAAAGGTGTGGAAGGGCCTCTGAATAGGTGGTGTTGCGGGTCACTTGGAGGATCATCGTAAGGGAATGAAACAACTACTTCTAGCACTGAGATATGTTTGATTTATTTACTATAATACATTACACTACTTACTAAACTAATGCTACGCATAAGTACCTAGCCGTGTAGCATACTTATGCGTAATGGTTAATGATTACTAATAGCTGACTATTCAACTATATAGAATGGTCTTCTTCAAGTATTCTGCATCGACTTCTCCTTATGATAAATACTGAATGTATATTTATATAACTAGTCAAGTTCGAGTAAAACAGATAAACATATAATTGTTTTGTCTTACTTCACGCTTTGAACTTGACTTTCTATTCAGTAACCCTCTTAATTTATATTTATATAATAATGAAATGTTCGAACGTTTTGTTGAAATAAGATCATTTAATTCTTATTTTAAATATTTATTATTATATTGGGCCAAAAGGCATCACAAGCTAAACAGATCCCATTTATCCTTAATAAAATAGAAACAGTATTTTAAAATACTTTGAAAATAATATTAATTATAATAATATTTATCGAGCTGCATCAGTCGGTCCGAAAATTAAACAAACAACGTGCCTGTTGCTGGATGCATATAAAATTTCAATTTATATTATCAACAAAACTTAATTAAAGCTATACATGTAATAATCATATGGAATATAATATGTATTTTAATTCACAAAGAGTATTTTGGTTAGAAATTTAAAATATATTTCGCAGTTTAAAATAATGGCATTCAATTACCAAAACAACGGGTTCTTTTATAGCTTGATTTATACATAAAATAGCTGATTTAAATGTGTTAAATTTATATTCTAAGTACGGAGACTTTCGTACAAAATAGTATTATTCAATTTTAAAATGAATTTTATTCTATCAAAACTATTTTAAACAAAATCGTTAATTTGGAAAATTCAACACTTCCTCCCAAAATTAACGTATAAACGATCATTACAAATGAACTATCCCTAACATTTTGCTCATTTCCACAAACTTCGGAGTAGAAAAAGGTTTTGTTATCACATCTGCAACTTGATTTCTACTCCCAATATGCTGAATCTGCATAACTCCCTGGTGGTATTTTTCTCCAACAAAATGAAACCTTATTTCAATATGCTTCGATCTTTTATGGAATTCTGAATTTTTCACCAGCTTAATAGCCCTTGCATTATCCATAAATAATATAGGAAAAATGTCTTGACCAAGTATTTCCTCCAGAAGGCGTTTTATCCATATAAGATCTTTCGTTGCTTCACCAGCAGCAATATATTCTGCTTCAATTGTCGAAAGGACAATTCTTTTCTGTTTCTGGCTAAGCCAAGTGATTGCAGAGTCAGATAATTTGCTGACAACGCCTGAGGAATGAGAGGAACGAGAGGAAGGAGATCAAGGAGATGAAGGAGTGGAAGGAGAGGAAGGAGTGGAAGGAGTGGAAGGAGTGGAAGGAGTGGAAGGAGAGGAAGGAGAGAAAGGAAAGGAGAGGAAGGAGAGGAAGGAGTGGAAGGAGAGGAAGGAGAGGAAGGAGAGGAAGGAGAGGAAGGAGAGGAAGGAGAGGAAGGAGAGGAAGGAGAGGAAGGAGAGGAAGGAGAGGAGAGGAAGGAGAGGAAGGAGAGAAAGGAGAGTAAGGAGAGGAAGGAGAGCAAGGAGAGGAAGTAGAGGAAGGAGAGGAAGGAGAGGAAGGAGAGGAATGAGAGGAAGGAGAGGAATGAGAGGAATGAGAGGAATGAGAGGAATGAGAGGAATGAGAGGAATGAGAGGAATGAGAGGAATGAGAGGAATGAGAGGAATGAGAGGAATGAAAGGAATGAGAGGAATGAGAGGAATGAGAGGAATGAGAGGAATGAGAGGAATGAGAGGAATGAGAGGAATGAGAGGAATGAGAGGAATGAGAGGAATGAGAGGAATGAGAGGAATGAGAGGAATGAGAGGAATGAGAGGAATGAGAGGAATGAGAGGAATGAGAGGAAGTAGAGGAAGGAGAGGAATGAGAGGAATGCGAGGAATGCGAGGAATGAGAGGAAGGAGTGAAAGGAGTGAAAGGAGATGAAGGAGCGGAAGGAGATGAAGGAGATGAAGGAGATGAAGGAGATGAAGGAGATGAAGGAGATGAAGGAGATGAAGGAGATGAAGGAGATGAAGGAGATGAAGGAGATGAAGGAGATGAAGGAGATGAAGGAGATGAAGGAGATGAAGGAGATGAAGGAGATGAAGGAGATGAAGGAGATGAAGGAGATGAAGGAGATGAAGGAGATGAAGGAGATGAAGGAGATGAAGGAGATGAAGGAGATGAAGGAGATGAAGGAGATGAAGGAGATGAAGTCGAGGAAGGAGAGGAAGGAGAGGAAGGAGAGGAAGGAGAGGAAGGAGAGGAAGGAGAGGAAGGAGAGGAAGGAGAGGAAGGAGAGGAAGGAGAGGAAGGAGAGGAAGGAGAGGAAGGAGAGAAACGAGAGGAAAAATGTAAATAAAAGGAAACAGTCACGCATAAAAATTGTACCTAAAAAAATGTCGTTACCCAAATTTTAACATCATCCTGATCAGTACATAAAAAGTACCGAAATTTCATTCCAAATTAACGACGCCTCTTATGTTTTTGCACATACATTTTTCAACAAGTCATATTTGGTTCAATCCCAAAGTTGCCTTCAAAATAACTTGACAAATTTGAATTATTAACCTGAATAAACCCAGTGTTTAACCCACTTTTTACTCTCTGTAAGATTTTACAATCTCACAACCACGATTCTGCGTTTTTACCGAGAAATTTTGATTCATTCCCATCAATAATTCCACCTCTGTCTACCTATATATCCTTCTGCATATCCTATCAGATTAAAAGATAAAACATGTATATAACATGTCTGCCTACACCGTAACAGAGTGATAGTTTAGGATCTGTCTTTACAACTTTTCTATAGCTGTCATAAACCGTTTTCTACTACCGAGTTTTCAGGTTACGATTTTGACAAGTACCAGAAGTTGATTAAATTCTGTTTTATCTGTATACACCTACCACCGATTTTTATGTACTCGAATAAAAATATACAGACGTCTTACAAATGTAGGACGTGTTTATGGGTGTGAAGTAATGTTTATTTCTTAAATGAATAATAATGTCCATTCCCAATGTCAATCGAGCATTCATATGAATTTGTGTTAATGGAACTCTTCTCAAAAGTCGTCTTTAACGTGAGTTAACCTCCTATAAACTTCGAAGTACTGTTTTAACAGAAACCGAAACACCAGAATCATTCAAAAGACCAGCAACTTCCTTCTATAACTTTTCTGGAGCAGTTTATATTACTGTTGAAAGTAGAAAACAAAATATTCTCTGGTTCCAAGATTTATTTCTGGAAACAATTTCAACATTGTCTTGTATTAAATGGTTGGTGACTAGTATTCATATGAAATTCCTCAATATGTAAAACCATATTTCATCCAGATTCCCTCGAAGAAAACGAATGTTGTGACATTTATATTTGTCATTTTCGCGGTTTACCCCTGATACTTACTGTCCCAGTAAATAATTTATCCCTAATTGTAATAAACACCCCCAGAAAATCGCATTTGAACCCTCTTAGTATTATATTAATAAAAAATGCATACCGACTATGCTGGGGATGCACCTGCAATATTTATTAGCAATTTTTCTGCACTGATATTGAACAAATTTTGATTTATCCAGGACCATAGGGTGTCGTCAACGAAGCACATGTTGATGGAAAATAGTGGCTACTAAAACAATCGCACTGAAATATTGATGTTTTTGTTATATGAGGAAAGTAATTGGCTTTGAAATATACAGGGAAGCGAGAAAGTTTGGTTACTTATCGTAAGCGATTCGTACCTACTTTCAAACTTTTGCGGCTCTTTATCATCACTGTCTACTTTTGCTAATATTTTTAGATGCCATTTTTACAATTTTATGCAGATGCCAGCCGATAATATACAAATGATGAAATAAAACAATTTAATTTGTTTAAATGTTCATTTTTATTTTGAACTAACATTCACATTAAAATTAGTGACGCGTTTCGCTAAACAGTAGCTTTTTCAAACTAATGAAGATACAATGAAAAACTTTTAATTTATATAGCGCCTCATCTATTCAATTTTCGATAATATACAGTTGACAATATCCAATGCACGTAGACGTATTGTGAACTACTGATGAAATAAAACAAATTAATTTGTTTAAATCTTCATTATTTGTTCAAATTAAAATTAGTGACGCGTTTCGCTACACAGTACACAGTACAAACTAGTTTGAAAAAGCTACTGTGTAGCGAAACGCGTCACTAATTTTAATTTGAACAAACTACTTTGAAAAAGCTACTGTGTAGCGAAACGCGTCACTAATTTTAATTTGAACAAATAATGAAGATTTAAACAAATTAATTTGTTTTATTTCATCAGTAGTATGGATCTTCATCAAGTAAAAGCCTCATATATTCAAGTATTGTGAACTGTCCAAGAAGACATACTGAGTGATATTTGCAGCTTTAGCAGCTAGTAAGCAATGTGCTTATGTCATTTTCACATGTGGTCGTCGGAAAAGTGTATTTTATTGTAAAACGTACCATTAAATTCAAAAAATCACCAATTTATGTTGGAAATACCATCAAATTTCACGATAATCTAATTTCACGTAGAGCGGTGGTAAGTGGTTTCAATTTGCTACTGAAAATGTGTTCCGTTTGTTGGAGTTGTAGTCATAACCGTAATAAAAAGAAGTTCCTTCTGGAACATTATCTGTGTGTCTGTCTGAACATTAGGAGGGGCCGTAATGGCTCTTTGGACTTTTTTAAGTTGTGGAGAAAAGTTTTATCTAAACCGCAGCCAGCAAGTGGAGAACGTTTTGTGAGAAGCAAAACTTTTACGATACATTGTTTGGTCTTTTGTTGTTTAAGAAGTTAGCATATTAGCGGTTTTCGGATTAGAGATAACAACGAACAGGAAAATATTTAGACCGATCAAGTGGGGCGAAAATCTAATATGATTTGTGGTAAATTCAAACAATGTTCTCAAGTTGCTAGCTGATAAATTTTATTCTATAATGAAATAAGATTTTTCAAGGTCAGTTTTTCTTGGAAATAATTTTCCAATCTCTGGTTAGACCAGTTAAAATTTGTTGATATTCACGTTATTTTCTCCAAGGGGTGAGAAGGGAAATCAGCTTCCTTAGTTTACAACACAATTCCAGAAATGAGAAGATTAAAATGTAGAATAACAGATGGAATTATGATTAGAACATGGAGAAGATCGGCGGTATTGAAGAAATGTAGAATCCAGAACCTTGAAAGGAGTTTGAAGGGAAAATACATATATGATTACCAATGGGAAAGTGGTTGTATATCTCGGTGGAACCAAACAGCACAAGTACTGGTGTCAAAGCTGGAACTCCTGGTCAAAAAATTCACTGACTAAGAACTATTAAACCTCAGCAGGGGCCAGATAGGAAAAGTTGAGGAAAAGGAGGAAACATCCTCACACATTATCTTCGAATGTGTAGCTGTCTCATTGAAGATATAGACTCCTAGGAATGGAACACCCAAGAGAGGATTTCCCCAAGAAGGACCTAGTGAAAAGACTGTTGAGCCTGATAGGGGCTACTGGTCTCTTCACATAAACGGTACAACCAAGAGTACATAAAGCCTAAAGGCTGAGGTGCCGAGGTCTCGAAGTCTCTAACTGGTGGTGCCGAAACAATCAATCAATCAATGGAAAAGTGAAAAAACCGACAAACTGGAAATACAAACCTGGCTAATTTAGATTTTTTTGTTTCGGGACATATTTTATTTGTATTTCAAGTAGTAAAGTCTGGTCTAAAGAAAACAACGAAAAGACAAACCGCATCCAAGGTAAATGAAAGTTTCTTAAGAGCGTTAGCTATAATATCGAACAATGATAAAATCTTTCTCTTTTCTACATAAAACGTTGCTTAAAAATAAAGTTTAAATCCATCCTCAATGGAATATATATAGTAGCAGACATATATTAATTGTTTTTTTAAATAAATTGCTGCGTGCAACAGAAGTTGATAATAAAATGTTTTCATCTTTATATTCTAAACATACTTTACCAACGATTACCAACGCAGCTAGTGAGAAAACTGATTCTGGCGTGAGCTAGGTATAAAGTATATCTCTGATCTCTGCTCTTCCATCATCTTCCAGACAAAGACGATGCTTCAAAACCTATACCAAAAGAAGCCCTTGGTATATGTATGAATTGTTATCAAAGCGAAGATGCAGAACATACTTTCTCCAAATGTATTCAGTGAAGCAAAGCAAGGAAACAACTATCTGCAACGAGTGACATCATAATTGTTAGAGAATAGAGACAACTGGATAGGAATGTAAAGATTCATACAGAAATTAATGGAAACGAAGGAAATATATGACAAGCGACAAGAAACATAAAGCAAAATACTGAAAGTGAGTGTAACAGGAGGAGGGAACTGAAAGAGCTCCTAACAGCTTGAAGTCATGCGAAAAACAGTTCCAAGATGAGGAAGAGACATAATGGTCTTAGGAGATTCAGATGACCCAGACATGTAAGATAATGAAGGTCTTTCCTGCTAGTCCAACAATTGCTCTTCGAAGTTTTGTAATGGATCAATTTTGGTACATTTTGTCAGAAGACTAAAATTGTTCTTGTAGTTCAAGTGTTCAGATTCTTAACTAATGGAGGTTGGAATGGTACTGCTCTCAGTTATTTTTTAGTGATCTTTTCTTGTTTTAAAGTAACTCAGGTTGTTCGCGTTAGTAGCTTTGAGTCTAGTGAAGTTCCAGCAGCTTCTGGGGTCCCCATTTGAGTTTAATATATATTGATATGGTTTTGAATTGTTGATCTATATCAATTCCATACTTTATTATAAATTGAATTTTATTTATTTTATTATTTTAGTCTGAATGCTTATCTTTATTCATATCAATCTAGCTCAGTCGGAAATTATTAAAATATTATTTTTTTTATTTTATTATTTTTCTATTATGATTATTATGAGACTCTTTTTTATATTATATTATTTTGTAAATTTAATTAAACTATCTCAGGGAATTATATTTTTGTTTGTGAGTTCAAATTTTGTCCTGTCCTTTGGCCTTCAAAAAGTTCCAACATTGACAGCCTGTGTTGATTGTAAAATATATCATAGATACAAAAACAAAACACATTCAATTTTAAATAAATATTCAACAAATGAAACGTTTGGTTTCTCTGAAATCTTACCTAACCAACGGAACCTTCCAAACGAAAGTTAACGTAGAAAAGTCCGAACTTTTTCTTTTTTCAGCAGCGGTGCCGCAGGGTAGCGCACTGGGCCCACTACTTTACATACTGTACACATCAGATATACCAGAGACACGGAACACAACAACAGGACGATACAGTCATCCTCTCCACCAACCAAGAACCACAAGCAGCAACAACGAATGTACAGGTCCATCAAAACAAATTACAAGAGAGGCTACAAAAATGGAGGATTAAAGTAAATTAAAGCAAATCAACACATGTAACTTTTACGCTACGTAAGGGAACATGTCCCTCAGTAAAGCTAAATAATACAGAAATACCACAAGCAGATAGCGCCAAATATTTAGGAATCCACCTAGACAAAAAACTTAACTGGATACATCACATCATAAAAAAAGAAAACAACTTTACATAGAAGCAAGAGAACTACATTGGCTAATAGGAAAAAATCTAAAGTCTCACTAGAAAATAAAATCCTTATCTACGAAACTGTCATTAAGCCTATATGGACATATGGAGTTGAGCTGTGGGGTTGCTCTTCAAAATCTAACGTAAATATTATCCAGAGATCCTAAACGAAAATACTCCGTCAACTAGTAGATGATCCATGGTATGTATCAACCACACCATTCACGTAGTCCTGGGAGTGCCCACAGTATAAGAAGTTATTCAGGAGAGAATCATCAAACATTATAAAACCATAGAAACTCATCCAAATCCACGACTAGGAGGATCCACGAGGAATTGTTAAGACCAAGAAACACAAAAAGACTTTAAAAAATGGCCAATAAACCTTGTATGAGGTTTTAGAGGTTACATCACTGGATGTAAACCTCATCAAGACATTATAAACTTTGCGAGCAAATTAACTCATAGAATGTAACTTAATATTCTTAATATAAAAAAAATTATTACATATAGATGAATTTCTTTTAATCATTAAATTATTTGTAACCAAAAGGGCTTCAACTAAAGAAAATAAATCACTTGGAAATTATATTTTCCCTTGGTGGCAACGGTGGAATTATCACTGCTGAGCTATAGTTTGGCAAGTCTATCTGAAGCTACGGGGCTTCGGTAAGCGGCGAGGAAACATGGCCGATATCTGTCATAAACGTACCTATTTTGTAAAAGTATTAAAAATAATAATAATTATTATATAATAATTATATATAGAAACTGATTTATGCTTTGCTTTAAAGGTAATGTATTTTTCAAAACACAGTACCTATTTGTTAAAAACAAATAATGTTAAAAATCGTACTTGAATTCAATATGGATACGAAATAATAAGATACCAAGTAAAACTGAAAATACGAAGGTAAATATTGACATTATAAACGCCACTGGATAATCAACAAGAACACACGCACGCGCTTGCCAATAGGAAGTCAGGTGGTTTTCTAGCAACGGAGGTCAAACCCATTCTCCTTTAAGAAAGTAATAGAAAATTTATACATTCGAAATCAGCATCAAATATTCAACATTGTCGATTAAATTAAAACATTTCGCCTCGTTTTCAATTGACTCACTGTGCATCTGATTTAGTCGCTACAAATACATTATGGTAACCATACAATATGTCATTGTATATCGGATGTGTATAATATATGTCAGCCCATATACTTCATAAAATTTAATGTTAACTAATGGGAGACGAATCTCATTTAAATGTGTTACCAGTAACATGTTCATGTGAATAAATAATGCTAATAACAATAATGCATAAATCTAAATTGTTACGTGCGTTAGATAAACCCATTTTGTATGGTAAATCATTTAATTTATTCGCACCGATCGACTTTCTAATGCGAGTTGAAAAATTACTGTCATTTTAGGTGGGACATTGTTTTTGATGATGTTGAACCTGGCAAATTTATATGAATTTATTTATGATATTTGCACTCATTTCGGTGATATGAGAGTTGCATATAACAACATAGTTTACGCCTGTCAAATGTCAAAATTAACTGTCATGTTTAGTTATATAAAAGAAAACCTTCCTATTAATGAATATATTTTAAATAATAGTACATTGTTTACCGAGTAGGAAAAGCATTACATTCCTGGACGACTATGAAGATTGCTAAGTCGAGGCGCAAGCCGAGTTCTCTATCAGAAAATGTATTTTGCAATGTATTGATGTTTTCAAAATATAAATTAATTCCTTATAAACAATGTGTTTCAATCATTTATGTAGAACACTAACAACTGTAAGGAAATATCATTTCCTTACAGTAAGGAAGTGGCTTGACTTTTTCTTTAAGAAATTTTGTCTAGAATTATTTTTTAATAAAATATTTCTGTTTCTTTTAACATCATTTTCAGCTGGTGGTCATAAATTCTTTATTACAAGTTCTGATTCTGTGCAATCTCATCCTGAGATCATCTATATATTCACATTTTTCTTTATGAAGCCATCATTTGTCTTGAATCTCCTTCCATCTTCGTGGACCGTTGATACATTTTTTATGAATAACCACCGGTTTTCTCATATATTCGCTCCTCATTGCTTCTAAAATCTGTTGGAATCTAGATATTTCATATATTTGATTCCCGGTCGCTGGACGACATTTTGATGGAAGTCTGGCGATTCATTCACCTCCTGGGAAATATAGGGCGAAAGGGCTTTCGTCATCATCGTAGGGCGATAGGTCGGCGCTCGTAAACGGGCCGGATGATAAATGGCAAGGTGACAGGCCAGACGATTTACTGTTTTAACGGTGTCAATTTTGTCATCGTTTGTCTGGTTTCAAGGAAAACAGAGGTATTACAAAGGATTAACAATATTTTGAAATTATGTCCATTAAAAAAGAGACAGTACGTTACAAAAAAACTTAAAAATGCCCATAAATCTTTCCTCGCCGTGGCGATTCCTAAAAATAATATATCAATTTCGAAACGAGATGATAAACATATAATTTGAATGGCGGACGTGGTCTCGTGAGGTCTTGTTTCCCAAAATAAATGTGCAGGTACAATAGGAACCTGTAATTATCGACTTTAATACCGGCCGAGAACGAGATGGAGCTAGCGCACGGCACGCTACGACCGAACATTCAATTACACGGACCACCCACCTGAGTAAATCACTCTAGGAATACAGGGTGGATCAATATTAAATTAGTTTATATAGCTACTGGTAATAAGTTAAGAGCTTTTTTTAATTTTTAAGTAAAGTACGACCAGAGATCTAAGAAGGTCGTAAATCAATACAAGCCGACGACCCTCATTATTACCTATAGAGCGTTGACAAGTGACGCCATCCCGCGCCATGCTGTCAGCTGATCAAGGACAACCTTCAGAAAGATGGATGGAAATAGCATTTTTTACTGATTTAAACATCGAGAAAAAAAGTTAATTGGTTTTGGTAAATTTGTGTACTAGTGTATATTAGTTGGATACTATAATAATTTAAAAGTGTAAAAAAGCAATTGTTTGATTTATTTACTATAATACATTACACTACTTACTATGGCTAACGATATACATAAGTACCTAGCCGTATAGCATACTTATATTTAATGGTTAAAGATTACTGATCTCTGACCATTCGACTATTTAGAATGTTCTTCATGACTTATATTCTAAATCAACTTCTCCTATAATAAATATAGAATGCATATTTATATAACCAGTCAAGTTCAAATAAAACAAATAAACATATTATTGTTTTGTGTTTACTTCACGCTTGAACTTGACTTTCTATTCAATAACCTTCTTAATTTATATTTATATAATAATGAAATGTTCGAACGTTTTGTTGAAATAATTTAATAATAATTTAATTCTTATTTTAAATATTTATTATTATATTGGACCAAAAGGCATCACAAGATTTATCATGTTTTATTATGCGTTGTCTTTATCGGATTAAGGTCTCTTTAGTCGATTATCATGATGATACTACAGCCGAATTATTTCCAAAATAAACTCTTACCAAATATTCCACCCAACAGTATTATCGTCATGGATAATTTTAGCTACCACTCAAGTGCTGAGTGATTTATGACCTTCTTAGATCTCTGGTCGTACTTTAACTGTAGCGACAATCGCTTATTTAGGTGGTAACAATTCCTAGAAATATAGAAGATTTAAAAACAGTAAGGAATTATACTAGTATTTCGTATTCTGTTACTTTTTTTAATAATAAAAACACATAATTTTTATGAATACATTTAAAAAAAATAATTTTATGATTAAAAAAAGGACTCCTTGTATATGTAGACAGGTATTGAGAATCACTATGAATTCGTTTCTCTCCATTCACATCCATATCAATTGCTTGCTCTCACGATGTCACTATCTGCATGCTATGTATGCTAGTGCTAGACATGCTGTGCTGACTTCGCTCTGTTATGTTAGCTGAATTCGTGTTTGTTTTTGGTGGTGTATTGTCGTAAAACGGATCGGCTTTGCATCATTTATGCATGTATTGAGGCTTCTGTAACGTGATTTTGATTGTGTTTATATACAGGGAGATACCGATTACACGTTATTAGTAGTTCAGTTACTGGTTTTGCTTGTAAAACCAAATTTTTGACTTCTTGTGGAAAATTTGAAACAAAAACAACTCGACAATAGAGTTTGATTAAATTTGAAGTGAAAACTTGCTTAGCCACTCTGAGTAATTTTTGGTAGGGATAAAACATGGGTTGGTGACGTAAACGACACCTGTCACCGTTTAACCGATACCGCTCAACCAACACCTGTCACCGTTAACGTATTACCTGCCAACGTCATGCTGTAGTAAGTGAGGTTAGGTTGGGTTCTTCTTTTTCCTTTATTGGGTAAAATACCGCCTAACCGTCACCACGTATCATAGACGTACGATTTAATTTTCAAGGGGAGTTATTTTCCATTTACCATGAGCGTACAATAAAATTTTTCAAGGGGATCATTTATTTGCCAAAAAATATTTTTTAACATGGGTGTACAATAACATTTTTCTAAGGAATCAGTTTATTTGTAAAAATTCCTATATCATGACAAAAATATAATATTGCTTATGTCGTTCACCGTATAACTGATATTATTTAATAAAACTTTAAAAAATGTCAAAATATACAATAATTTATGAATAGAAAGCTCGCTTTCTTCTTGAATTCTTTCACGTATTTACAGTTTACGTAGTTTTGTCTTTCTTATAATATATCGTGATTCTCCACTTTTTCATATTTTTTAATAAAAAAGTTCGAGTGCCTCGTCTTTTTTTTAGAGAAAACTAAGGGTTCACTGACACGGCACTACTCGTGCAGACTGCTTCTCGTTCTACATATAAAGTTGTGTTTCAGAAAGAAGCGAAAAATCCCCTATACGTTTATTGTCAAGTAATATGCAGCTGTTACCAGAAGACATGACTAGAAATAAAATTGTATCATTATTTTTATATAAAAAGGAGGTCATTATCGTAAAGGGTGCAAGAGATATTTGTAAAATGTAAATGTTACATTGTTTTATAAAGGCGATAGCGTTAATGATGCTACTTTTAAATATATTTTCGGATATCTCCAAATAGCTCAAAGCCTCTATAGTCACTCTTTCTTCTACTTAGTTTCTGGGGAAAGTCTTAGAGACTAGCAGTTCCTCTCCAGTTCAAGGCTGTTGTGCCTTGGGATTCTGTATTGCTATGCATTTCGCAGTTATTTGAATAGAGGTTTTTTCTTCCATTCTACAGAATCTACATTCTTCTTGCTCCACTAGTTCAGGTGTCCATTCAGGCGGCAGTATCCTGTTGGGACACCTGTCAAAACTATTGTGCAGTCTTCCTCTGGCTCATGCATTCATTTATCTGGCTGAAGCTTTCCAGAAGAATATTTGATTGTCCAAGCCCTACTAGATCTTTCCAATGGTCAAATCTTCTCTTCTCTTCCGGCGTGGCTTATTCCTTCTAACATTACAGTGGAGCTGATACCACCAAAAGAATGTTTTATCTCCTGCTTTTGCTAGTTCATCTGCTATTTCATTTCTTTCTATTCTAGTCGGTCCTGGAAGAGTTTTCAATATTAAACTGGACACACTTTTTTATGGCGTGAATTTCCGATTGGGACTCTTGGGACTTTGTCGCAAGACTGTAACCCACAGCTTATCTGACTGTAAGAACAACAATAAATATTTTGAGAGATTTTTGACCCTCCCACACACAATTAGACAGTGCTACTGTTAACACGAAGCTAACAAGATTCCTATTTAATAGTTATTTGCGTATTTAAAGCGTAAACCAAAATTTTTACAAATTTTTGATAATTTTTGACCATTTTTCAAAATGATGAAATTTTTTAACCATTTTTGACAGTTTTTGACAATAATTGTCCATTTTTAACAGTTTTAAACAATAATTGACAATTTTTAACCATTTTTGACAATTATTGACCATTTTTGACCATATTTCAAAATTTTTGACAGTTATCAACTATTTTTAAAAATTTTGACAATTTTTAACAATAATTGTCCATTTTTGACAGTTTTTGACAATTTTTGACCACCTTTGATAGTTTTTGACAATTATTGGCCATTTTTGACAATTTTTCAAAAATTTTGAGTTTTTCAAAAAAATTTACAATTTTTCAAAAATTTTGACCATTTTAAAAATATTATTGACCATTTCTGATAGTTTTTGACAATTATCGACCATTTTTCAAAATTTTAACAATTTTTGACAATTATTGACCAATTTTGACAATAATTGTCCATTTTTGACAGTTTTTAAAAATAATTGGCAATTTTTAACCATTTTTGATAGTTTTTGACCATTTTTGACAATTTATCAAAATTTTAGTCCATTTTTCAGAATTTAGGACCATTTTTGATAATTATTGACAATTATTGACCATATTTCAAAAACTTTAACAATTTTTGACTATTGATCAACTATTTTTCAAATTTTGACAATTTTTAAACAATAATCCATTTTTGGAAGTTTTTGACACCTTTTGACCATTTTTGACAATTATTGGCCATTTTTGACAATTTTTCAAAATTTTTGACCATTTTCCAAAATTATTGACAATGTTTGATAGTTTTTTGACAATTATCGACCATTTTTCAAAATTTTAACAATTTTTGACGATTGTTGACCAATTTTGACAATAATTGTCCATTTTTGATAGTTTTTGATAATTACTGACCATTTTTCAAATTTTTTTCAAAATTTTTGACAATTTTTGAAAATGTTTGACCATTTTTCAATTTTTTTTTTAAATTTTTTGACAATTATCGACCATTTTTGACAATTATCGACCATTTTTGATAATTATTGACCATTTTTGACAATTATTGACCATTTTTGACCATATTTCAAAAACTTTAACAATTTTTGATTATTGATCAACTATTTTTCAAATTTTGAAAATTTTTAACAATAATTGTCCATTTTTGGAAGTTTTTGACATCTTTTGACCATTTTTGACAATTTCTCAAAAATTTTAACAATTTTTCAAAATTTTTGACCATTTTCCAAAATTATTGACAATGTTTGATAGTTTTTCGACAATTATCGACCATTTTTCAAAATTTTAACAATTTTTGACGATTGTTGACCAATTTTGACAATAACTGCCCATTTTTGATAATTACTGACCATTTTTCAAATTTTTTTCAAAATTTTTGACAATTTTTGAAAATGTTTGACCATTTTTCAATTTTTTTTAAAATTTTTTGACAATTATCGACCATTTTTGACAATTATCGACCATTTTTGATAATTATTGACCATTTTTGACAATTATTGACCATTTTTGACCATATTTCAAAAACTAACAATTTTTGACTATTGATCAACTATTTTTCAAATTTTGACAATTTTTAACAATAATTGTCCATTTTTGGAAGTTTTTGACATCTTTTGACCATTTTTGACAATTATTGGCCATTTTTGACAATTTCTCAAAAATTTTAACAATTTTTCAAAATTTTTGACCGTTTTCCAAAATTATTGACAATGTTTGATAGTTTTTTGACAATTATCGACCATTTTTCAAAATTTTAACAATTTTTGACGATTGTTGACCAATTTTGACAATAATTTTCCATTTTTGATAGTTTTTGATAATTACTGACCATTTTTCAAATTTTTTTCAAAATTTTTGACAATTTTAGAAAATGTTTGACCATTTTTCAATTTTTTTTTAAATTTTTTGACAATTATCGACCATTTTTGACAATTATCGACCATTTTTGATAATTATTGACCATTTTTGACAATTTTTGACCATTTTTCAATTTTTTTTCTAAATTTTTGACAATTATCGACCATTTTTGAAAATTTTAACAATTATTGACAGTTTTTGACAATGATTGACCATTTTTGACAGTTTTTGACAAAAATTTCTATTTATTCTAGTGACGTAATAATCTAAAAGGCGGATTTGGAAAAATTTTGAAAATACGATTTTTCAATTGGGAATAAAAACAAAAATACACTATTAAAATTGATTAAATATGGCCTGATGTAATTTGTTTCTTTAGAATTAACTATCTGTTATGCACAAACAAGAATTTATTTTTAATTGAACACCCTATTATTGACCATTTTTGACCACATTTCAAAATTTTGGACAATTTTCATATAATTTTATTTGATTTTTAATCTGATAAATTGTTAAATATTCATCGGAGGGCGTGGTTTGATTAAATAAGCGAGCAAAAGAGATTCCTTTTTTGCGCTAGAGCGTAAAGTAAGAATCCTCGGCATTTGTCGTCTTTACGATTTCATTTGAATATAGTAATTAGTCAATTTACGCGCGAGTGTAGAAAAAAGTTTTTCGATTCCTATAAGGTTTTTTTATATTTGTTGAACGATTTGAGTAAGTTTTGGTTAAATAATTATACAAACCCCTCGATTTATTTTTAAAACAAACTGTCTATTTTTTACGTACACTCTTTGTATATTCCTTTAACTTTTTTACGACTTTTTGTAGTTGTGTCGTCATTGTCCCCAAAGAGTGAACTAAAAAGACGGTGGGACCATAAAAATACTCGGCTGGGCTGTTATGAACTTTAATAATAAATAAGAAGAGTTTTGTAAGTCGGCAATTCCACTCCAAGATGTTTGGGTACACTCAGTTTATTTGTTGCTATATATATGCAAAATACAATAGCTACACATATACTTGGGATACATTGTCTTAGAATTCCTTGAGGAAAATGTTGTTCTTGGAATTAACTGGATTCGGTATAGCAGCGCACGGATTCTCCAGAAAGTTTTTATTTATACGCGATTTTCTTGAATTTGATGGGAATGTTATCATGGAAAACGTTAATTTTCCAAGTGACGTTGAAGCTAAACGAATAAATGGAATAATTTGAAAAATGTTTAACTAAGACATCAATACCCCAGTGGATGCGGAATGGTAATGTAAGAAAGAAGGAGTATAATAAGAAGAAGTGGAGTAAGGAGAAGTAGAGCAACATGAGGTAGAATAAGAAGAAGTAAAAGAAGACCTTTTCAATAGCACCACACACATAATAGTTATTTGTGTATTTAGAGCGTAAAGTAACAGATTGCCGCTTGAGAAAGAGTGAAGCCTCAATTTTACTTTACGCTCGAAAAACACATATAATTTTTTCTACAGTCGCCCTTTTAATAATTAAAACAGTTTTTTATATTATCTTAGGTTATAATAGGAGTGCTAGAATAATCGTTATTTTCACTATTCATCATGATTAACCTTAAAAAATCTACTGACTAGGGATGTTAAAAAATAATCGATTTTTATAGTAATATTAATTAATTTTATAAATTACGTGCTTAAATCGATTTTCGGAAACGGCTCGTATTATTTATTGACTATTTTAGACAACTTTAGACGATTATTGACCATTTCTCCAAATTTTAGAAATTATTGACCATTTTTAACAATTACTGACCATTTTGACTGTTTTTCAAATTAGTGACCATTTTTCAAAATGATGACAATTTTTAACCATTTTAGCAGTTTTTATAAATAATTGTCCATTTTTAACAATAATTGACAGTTTTTAACCATTTTTGATAGTTTTTGACCATTTTGGACAATTTTTCCAAATTTTAGACCATTTTTCCAAATTTTTGACCATTTTTGACAATCATTGACCATATTTCAAAATTTTTGACAATTTTTTAGAAACTTTAACAATTTTTGACAATTATCAACTATTTTTCAAAATTTTGACAATATTTAACAATAATAGTTTTTGACAATTATTAGCCATTTTTGACAATTTTTCAAAATTATTGACCATTTTTGATAGTTTATGACAATTATCGACCATTTTTCAAAATTTTAACAATCATTTACCAATTTTGACACAGTTTTTAAAAATAATTGACAATTTTTAACCATTTTTCAAAATTTTTGGAAGTTTTTCAAAATTATCGACCATTTTTGATAGTTTTTGACAATTATCGACCATTTTTCAAAATTATTGACCAATTTTGACAATAATTGTCCATTTTGACAGTTTTTAAAAATAATTGACAATTTTTAACCATTTTTGATAATTTTTGACCATTTTTGACAATTTTTCCAAATTTTAGACCATTTTTCCAAATTTTTGACCATTTTTGACAATTATTGACCATTTTTGACAATTATTGACCATTTTTGACCATATTTTAAAAACTTTAACAATTTTTGACAATTATCAACTATTTTTCAAAATTTTGACAATTTTTAACAATAATTATTGTAGTTTTTTGACAATTTTCCAAAATTATTGACCATTTTTGATAGTTTTTGACAATTATCGACTATTTTTCAAAATTTTAAGAATCATTTACCAATTTTGACAATAATTGTCCATTTTTGACAGTTTTTAAAAATAATTGACAATTTTTAACCATTTTTGATAGTTTTTGACCATTTTTGACAATTTTTCAAAATTTTTGGAAGTTTTTCAAATCATTGACCATTTTTGATAGTTTTTGACAATTATCGACCATTTTTCAAAATTTTTACAATTTTTGACAATTATTGACCAATTTTGACAGTTTTTAAAAATAATTGACAATTTTTATCCATTTTTGAAAATTTTGGACCATTTTTCAAAATTTTAGACCATTTTTCAAAATTATTGACCATTTTTGACAATTATGGACCATTTTTCCAAATTTTTGACCATTTTTGAACATATTTTAAAAACTTTAACAATTTTCGACAACTATCAATTATTTTTCAAAATTTTGACAATTTTTAACAATAATTGTAGTTTTTTGACAATTTTTCAAAATTATTGACCATTTTTGATAGATTTTGACAATTATCGACTATTTTCCAAAATTTTAACAATCATTTACCAATTTCGACAATAATTGTCCATTTTTGACATTTTTTAAAAATAATTGACAATTTTTAACCATTTTTAACCATTTTTGACAATTTTTCAAAATTTTTGAAACTTTTTCAAAATTATTGACCATTTTTGATAGTTTTTGACAATTATCGACCATTTTTCAAAATTTTTACAATTTTTGACAATTATTGACCAATTTTAACAATAATTGTCCATTTTTGACAGTTTTTAAAAATAATTGACAATTTTTAACCATTTTTGATAGTTTTTGACCATTTTTGACCATTTTTCAAAATTTTTGAAAGTATTTCAAAATTATTGACCATTTTTGATAGTTTTTGACAATTATCGACCATTTTTCAAAATTTTAACAATTTTTGACAATTATTGACCAATGTTGACAGTTTTTAAAAATAATTGACAATTTTTAACCATTTTTGATAGTTTTTGACAATTTTTCAAAATTTTAGACCATTTTTCAAAATTATTGACCATTTTTGATAATTATTGACAATTGTTGACAATTATGGACCATTTTTCCAAATTTTTGATAATTATTGACAATTATGGACCATTTTTCCAAATTTTTGACCATTTTTGACAATTATTGACCATATTTCAAAAACTTTAACAATTTTTGACAATTATCAATTATTTTTCAAAATTTTGACAATTTTTTAAAATTTTTGATAATTTTTCACAAATTTTAACAATTTTTCAAAACTTTTGACCATTTTTGATAATTTTTGACAATTTCGACCATTTTAAAAATTATTGATAATTATTGACCAATTTCGACAATAATTGTCCATTTTTGACAGTTTTTGACAATATTTGAAGTTTTTCAAAAAAAATTCAAAAATTTTGACAATTTTAGACAATTTTTGACATTTATTGACCATTTTTGACAAAAATTGTGCATTTTTAACAGTTTTTGATAAAAATTGTCCATTTTAACAGTTTTTGACAATAATTGACAATTATTGACCATATTTCAAAATTTTTGACAATTTTCATATAATTTTATTTAATTTTTAATCTGATAAATTGTTAATTACTCACCAATTGAGTTAGTTCGGAGGGCGTGGTTTGATTAAATAAGCGAGCGAAAAAGATTCCTTTTTTGCGCTAGATCGTAAAGTAACAATCCTCGGCATTTGTCGACTTTACGATTTCATTTGAATATACTAATTAGTCATTTTACGCGCGACTGTAGAAAAAAATTTTGTTATCGACGATTTTTGATAAAACCGAAAGAGAGTCCGGCCTAAGTAAAAACTATAAATTCATGTTTAGCTGTCTTATTATTCCAGGAGAGGAAGTTTTAAAATTAAAATTACAATAATCGGTTACTGCAGGTAACCAATCCTGGTCAATATATCTTTCGGCTTTCATCCACGTCAAGTTGTCTACATCCATCAAAAGAGTATTTTAACGTAAAACACCCCTTTTTTCGATTCCTAATCCTAATGAACAACTAACAGTTGCTTGACAAAGGTTAATTTTAAAAACAGACGTTACCTTTTTTCGACTTCAAGTAGAGGGAGGAGCAGTAAGATTAATGACAATTCTCACCCCAATTTCTCTGCCACTAAAACTGTAATTAATCCGGCAAATATTTGTTTTTGGAAATTGATCTTTTGTAACATCTGCTACTTAAGTCCTTACGTCTGCATATCGGCCCGTATATCTTTCGGGTTTAATAATATGGGATTTTAATTTGTTTAATATATTTTCTTTGGTGTGTGTCTATTTGTGTGTGGCATTTTAAATCCGAATGTCTTCGAGAGATAAGGTGGGTATGTGGGTATGTAATTGAAGGTTCAATGAAAATTCATTTAAATATTGGTATTTCATAATAGATAAAACTGCTGTTCACTTTTAAAATTGATAATATACAGGGTCTTCTCAAGAGAGTTTTCCTTACAAAAACGATTGGATTTATGTTTTGCAACATAATAACATTATAGTTTTCGAATTTAATTTAAAATTTTTCAAAAAACTGACACAAATTTAGAGGATGTTTAAGTTGTAGTCATGGAACCATAAAATCACATATGGTATTATTGTATCGATAACGCATTGGCAGTAAAGAATCATCCCGCAAAACTCCATCGTGATATGAAGGTACAAAGTACGTATAATCAATTACAAAAGCCAATAATAGGGTGAAATATTGATAACCTTCCTTGTATTAGAAAAACCAGTAAACAGCTGTTAAGAGAAATGTCTGTTGTTCGTAAAAATAAAGAGACCATATGGCCCGAGAGCGCAAAAACGGCAAATTTAGTTTCGGCTATTAAGAAAATTGCCGAAACAATGGAATAATTAAACAGAGGCAATGCTAGTAAATTGACTAAAATTAAAATTACTGAAATAAAAATGGACCAATTAATGTTTTCACTAGGAGTTAAAGCAGATATTCGATGAAAATGTTCTTATTAAACTTGTGGGTTATATTTTGAACCAAAAGTTATAATTAACTAACTTTTATGAATACAATTTTCCCTAGCCTTACTGAAGTTCTTAGTTTAATTAAAAAGGGCCTACAAAATCCAAAAAAATTACATTTACTATTGAAGGAGTTAGTAAAACAGTTACTGCTGCAAAAATATGCCCAAAAAGAAGCTGTTCACTGTTCACTTCTCTTGTTGTTGATAAAATCTGCAGCATTGTTTGGTGCTTTACATTTGAGCTACTTGTAAAAGAAAAGGGCTGGATAAAAATCTGAACTGGGCTCATCTCCTTGGATGTGCTACATACAGATTAATGGGAAAGATAAAATTGCTTGAGAGAATCTATCCTATAGCGATAAAAACGATGGTCTTCTTGGTGAGATGATTGAAAAACAATAAAAAAAGGTGAAGACGAGATTTTATAGGAAAAATATGTCGATACCAGGTGAAGATTTCTGTTCTTGCTGAACTATTCATTGATAAAACAAAACCATGTTGACTGGGAGGGTATGGAGGGAAGTTGATTACCATCTTCAACACTCAACACTCAAAACAAAATTTGTCAGGATCATTTTTATACTTTTTGGACTCGACTCGGCAAGTATTGAAAAATTGTCATTATACTGAAAAAAGTGAGTAAAAATGATTAACACACAAATTAAACTATAAGGTAGATATAAAATGTGTTAATTTTGAAACTTACAACGGGCTATATCTCGTGAACGAAGAGATGTGTCGAAAAACCATTTCGACTCAACAGAAGAAATAAATCAGGTTACGGTAAATCTGGTGACCTACATGGCCATTCAATAAGACCTCACCTCCTTACAATCCATTTATTTGGGTAATGATTCGCTATCTGCCACTGCATAATGAAGAGGTGTTCCCTCATGCTGAAAATTCTGAAACCTGTTGCCTCTCTAGTTCTTGTTCAGGGCTCAAAAGTGTTCTTCAGTAGCATAACTGATGACAATGACATTTAGGCAAGTAAATTCAAATTGTAACTAAAAAGTGCATTTAACACTTGAATAGGAAAAGGTACTTGCACCTTATTTGGAAGTTCTCAATGGGAAGTATCGTTCAACAATTAATTGTAATTTTTATTTTAAGACTTTTTTGTTTCGCTTCATTGTTACACCCTGTATAGTTGTTACTAACAATGAGTGCATTATCGCTTATCTCATCGTCAATCCCCCTCTCTACCATAGAACCGCTTTTGATATATTTTGATATCTATTTTTGTTCACGAGATAAAGCGTATATATACACATACAAGTCAAATTCCATCTACCATATAGTATGGCGCAGGAAGAACAGACTTAATTTTTCCTTCGTATGTTCTTATCTGTCGAAAATCTTCATTATTTTATTTATAATAAAACATATTTACATCACAATACATCTATTTTTCAGAGACTGTGCTTTAAAGACTTTGCGGTACTCATTCCACCCATATATTTATTTCTTCGCTGTCCAATAAATAAGTAAAATATGAACAACTTCAAAAAGTTAAGAATGGTATATTTATTTAAAAGACATAAAGTACACCTTCAATTTACTTTACAACAAAAAGAATGTCTCATAGCTAAATATTCACTGACAAGTTTACCATTTATCTTAAGTCCCTGTGATAAAAAAAACCACCTGTAAACAAACTAAATTGACTCCCGTCATTTGAAAATGGTCGATAATTTTATAGATGTGTACGGCACAGCGTTCTTATTGAATATATGTGGCAGCTTGTGGGAGTGAACTCTGTTCAAGAAAATTACCCACTGACGTATTACTATACTTGTTCAAGATAATGGTACGTTGCTGCCTATGATCGTAAAATGAAAAATATGACAGTCGATTTATTGGTAAAATTATATTGGCAAGAATATTGTCCCAGAATAATAATGGTTGAAGATATATTGGCACTGAGAAAACAAATTGGAGAAAAATCATATAGTGCTAAGGAACGTTACTCCTGTCGTTTTTGACGGAAACGTCGCAATCAATATTGTGAGTTGATATGGAACTTTGCATTGGGGAATGTTTAGAAAATGGTTTCTTAGCTTTTAGAATGTATGCTTAAAGCTACCCTGATAGATATAATCCAAAAAAGGAAGTTTCTGAAAGCCTTTTGAATAGATTCCGTGGGTAATGGTGAAGTTGCATTCAAAAATATTATTAGAACTAAACTAGTGAAAGCGCATGCGGATTTGTTGTCTGTTACACGGAATATCCGTACTAGGAAAATTCCGAATGAATTAGAAATCCGTCAAATGAGTATGTGTCTGCAGCTCCAGCACGAAAAAATGGCGATTTCAATTTTCTAACCATTTTTCCAATTTGTGTATAAGTTTTCATTTCTCATCTCATTCCATATCATTTGGTGGACTTCCTGGGATTCCTACTTGACATAACTTGTTTTTACCAATTTTTCTTCAAAAAGTATATACCTTTAACTCCTCCTGTTCATTTCTTTTGGATCGGTCTGTTCAGCTGATGATTTAACTGAATGATCCGGATACCATACCAGTAATAGTTTTTGTTGTTCAACTGTACTACTCATGTTTGCTAATAGAATTTTTGTAAATTTTAAATGATAAAAAACATACTTCCCCCCCCCTTCTCTTTTCCCCCCATTCTTCACATCATCCTTCAATCTTAGGGGGCATCCATTAATTACGTGAGCTCAGAATAGGGGGAGGGGCTCAATAAAATCTCACCAAATCTCATTTAAATCTAAAATCTGACGTTAACTTCACAAAATATAAAATATGACAGATATTAAAAAAAAAACTATTTTGAGTGTTTATTTTGCCCGCTAAAATAAATCTCATGGCTATTAATATCATTTAGTACGAGAGTATTTATTTAATTTAAATGAATCAAGTTTAAAATATTTTTAGCGTCAATCTCACATAAGGGGGGGTCCAGGTAAATCTCACCTAAGGGGGAAGGAGGAGTCTAAACTGACCGAAAAAGAGCTCACGTAATTAATGGATGCCCCCTTATTCATATTAATTAATTCAGTATCTGTTAATAATACAATACCCTTTTATAAAACCTACAAAAAGATTTTTTTAGAATCACAATTTTGTCTCTCGCATTGTTTACACCGAGCTCGGTTTTTAAATATATATATAAAATTTTCATTATTTCGTGTTGTCTCAGGGTCCCATTCTACACGTACATTTAATTTTGTACAGCTATTAAGTCAATTGTAGAAACAATGGAATATTTAAACAAAAGACAAACTTAATTTAAAATTAGTAAATTAAAAATGAAAGAACAACGGATGCGAGCTCAATTATTTTTTCTCATTTCAGTTATAATTGAAAAAATCCGCACACGAGATTCTAGACCCGTTACTTAGTCAGTGAAAATTATATTATGTCATTTGATAACAATGCAAACTAACAAGTATATAACATGTATGTATATTGGGGTGACATTCACTGAGTCCTAAAATATCTATTAAGTCCCATTTCTTCTATCCAGTCTCGGGGGAAAGACTAAGAGACAATTATTAGGCTTCAGTTTAGGTAAGTGTCCCTTTTTTATCCAGCCGTCTCCGTGTTGTGCTCTAGGAATACATATTCCTGCTATGCATTCCGCAAGTAGTTTTCCAGGAATATCTTTGATTGTCTCAGCCCTACTAGATCTACTAGATTTTTCTGCGTTGCCTTTCATCCAATATTAAATTGGTTTTGGTAGAGGAAAAGAGTCCCGGCCCTTAAAAAGGTGTTTCAGATTTCTTCTCGATAGATTCTTGCTCTAGATTTTTATTTCAACACTAAGCTGTACTTTTTTCCATCCTTTATTCAGAGTCTCTGACAGCTCCAGGAGGTAGCCTTGGGTATCGTTGAAGATCCTCTTATCAAGTTTTTTTTGAATGGTGCTGTCCATTAAATTTGAGTGGGCTCCTTTTTATTTTCCACCTTTTTATTTTTTTTTATGTGAAACATCTATAGGCGGAGGGTAAACCTGATTTTTGGCGTGGCGAGAATTGCCGTGGCGACGCTTCACCACGCTATATGTACTAGGTGTTGAAAAATTGTCAAAAATGGTCAATAACTGTCAAAAACTATCAAAAATTGTCAACATTCTGAAACTATGGTTAATAATTGCCAAATATGTTAAAATTTTTGAAAAATTGTCAAAAATTTTGAAATATGGTCAAAAATTGTCAAAAATTTGGTGAAATGGTCAATATTTGTCAAAAACCCTCAAAATTTTAGAAAAATGGTTAATCATTGCCTAATATTTTCAGAAATTTGGAAAAATGGTCAATAATTGTCAAAAACTGTCAAAAATGGTCAATATTTGTAAAATTTTTGAAAAAATGGTCAATAATTGTCAAAGATTTCCAAAAATGGTTAAAATTTTTGAAAAATTGTCAATAATTGTCAAAGACGGTCAATAATTGTCAAAACCAATCAAAAATCGTCAAAAACTGTAAAAAATAGTCAAAAATGATCAATAATTGTTAAAATTTTGAAAAATGGTCAAAAATTGTCAAAATTTTGAAAAAATGGTCAATAATTGTTGAAAATTGTCAAAATTTTTAGAAAAATTGTCAAAAATGCTCGATAATTGTCAGAATCTGTCAAAAATGCTCAAAAATTGTTAAATATTTCAAAAAATGGTCAAAAATAGTCAATAATTGTTACAATTTTGAAAAATGGTCAAAAATTGTCAAAATTTTGAAAAAATGGTCAATAATTATTATAAAAAACTGTCAAAAATGGTCAATAATTGTAGAAAATTGTCAAAATTTTTGAAAAATGGTCAAAGATGGTCAATAATTGTCAGAAACTGTGAAAAATGGTCAATAATTGTTAGAAGTTTGAAAAATGGTGAAAATTTTGAAACAATGGCCAATAATTATAAAAAACTGTCAAAAATGCTCAAAATTTTTGAAAAATTGTCAAAAATGGTCAATATTTCTCAGAACCCGTCAAAAATGGTGAATAATTGTTAAAATTGGGAAAAATTGTCTAAAATGGTCAAATTTTTTGAAAAGGGGTCTAAAATGGTCAAAATTTATGAAAAATTGTCAAAAATGATCAATAATTGTCATAAATGATCAGTAATTGCTGAAATTTTGAAAAAATGGTCAATAATTGTAAAAATTTTGATTTTTGGCGTGGCGAGAATTGCCCTGGCAACGCTTCACCACGCTATATGTACTATACATAGTCTATACGTAGTAGTGTGTGAGATGGGGCAACTCGATGCCATGCGCAAGAGACTGTGCGCAATATCTCTTGCCGCACTGAGCTCGCATACCTATAGGTGTGAAAAATTGTCAAAAATGGTCAATAATTGTCAAAAACTACACTTCGCATGTTATGTATTTTCAACATTTTATGTTCGTTTTTGTTGATTTTTTTTTTCAAATTGTAGATTTTTCTCTTAGGAATATCACTGTCTTAGTTGTTTTGGTAAAACAAATAATTTTGATATTATACCAGGTGCTATGAAAATGTTATGTTTTTTTCCAAAATTTCAAAACGTCCTGTGGGCTATACAAGCTATAGCCAATTTAAAGCCTCCTGTTTCTTCTATATTTTCTTTTTCTATTCATTTGTTTATCTTTGCTACTTCATGAAAAATCCAATTTTTAAGTTGACGGGATTTTTATTAAATTTATTAGCTTTTTTTGTCAAGTGCTTATTATTTATTACTCATTATACTGGTTCAATGCCTCATTTTGCGTTCTGTACTCCTTGATATTTTATAATTTATTGAGAGATGAAGGGTGTTTTAGAAGAGAAAAACGTCTTAAAAGGACATAAAAACTCAAAAAACATACCTAGATAAATGGATTGCTTTAATCAATGAAACAACGAATAACAGGAAACAAAACAAAAATAAATAGAGAATTAGTATCTGGTGATTCCACACCTCCCGCGAATGACCTCCCGACATCTTTGGTTCATACTTAAAACCAAAGTTCTGATCTAGGCCATTCCATAATTCGACTAGACGTTCTTCCAATTCTTGTAAATTTTGGGGTTGTCGTCCCTCACTTCGTAACTGCCGACCGATAAAATCCCAAACATGTTCAATGGGGTTTAGGTTGGGGCTACGGGCTGGCCAGTCTATGTGATCAATTCCTATTTCTTCAAGATAATTTCTCACGATAAGACCCGTGTGGGGATGCGCATTGTCGTGCATAAGTAAAAAATTGGGCCCTACATAGGAGGCACAACAAATTGGTCAATAATTGTTGAAATTTGAAAAAATGGTTAACATTTTTGAAAAAATAGTCAAAAAATGTCAAAAATTTTGAAAAAATGGTAATAATTGTCAAAAATTGTAAAAAAATTTGAAAAAATAATCAATAATTGTCAAATATTGTCGAAAACTGTTAAAAATGGTCAATAATTATAAAAAACTGTCCAAAATGGCCAATAATTGTTGAAAATTGTCAAAAGTTTTGAAAAATGGTCAAAATTTTTGGAAAATTGTCAAAAATGGTATAATAAGAAAAAAAGTCTCACAATATTCCGAGGGTCGCAAACCTTACCGAATCCGTCTTAGGTTCTGACAATTTAAAATAATGATTGTAATCACACGCAATACACTTTCTATCTCTCTCTCTATCTCTCCCATCTTTCTCTCCCATTTCCCTCTCTCTTCCATATCTCACTTTTTTAAATTGTTCTTTTAAGCATATAACTTATACAAAACAATTTCGATGTTTCACATCTGCCAGGCGTCCCGTGACGGCTCACACATTTTTTGTTTTTCTATTATCTCCTGTCTCCTCCTCTACTTTGTTTTCGTTTCTTCTACTTTTTCAGCTGTGCCAATTTCAAGATTTGTAATTACATTCAATGTTTACTCATATTTATGATTTTAAAAGTGATTTGTTAATTCTGACCGGCCTAAATGTCAACTCAAAAGACACGAGGACGATACCTTTGAAGTAATACCGAAAGTTTTTTGATTAATACTTTTTTTTCTTTATTTCGAGACCGCCTTTACAAGTTCTGTAATTAGTTATCGTGAGTGTCTCTACCTGTTGAGCATCTGTTTCCTGAATTTTTAATAAGTTTTAATGAATTCTTTCAGTTTTATCCGTAATTGTTTTACTTACTTAATTTAATTGCGTTTGGATTTCTCAAAAAACATCGGAATTGGATTTTCGCAACTTAAATGACAACTTTTCCGTTTTCTCCAGAATTGGTTAAAATTCCACAATTTTTACTATGCTGAATTCTTAATGTAAACTACGCATTGATAAGAAATTCACACCCTCCTATTTTAGTCAACGTATCCCCATAAATGTAACAAATTATTTTCCGAAGACGCTGACATTACACGTCGAAATTTTATAACGCGTTCTGGCATGCGTATAGACAGATGTTTAAATTTTCACAGGCAACGTGTCAACTTCACATTCCATCCAAAAAGGAAATGAAGTCTTTTCATTATCATTTTACGAAATAACAAAATAAAGAAGTTGACTAACGAGGACCCCCGTCGATCTCTCTTGATTCTGTTACGAGATATGGCGGTTTGTATTTATGTTGGTTTTCGGCCAACGGTGCAAAGTGGTTCTTTGGTACTTTCATAAAAAATACCTCTTTGAAGTTCTCTATCAAAATATGAGTCTTCTATTGTTATGACATCTTCATCACTTTTTAATGTCTTAAAATAATTAAACACTCTATATATCACTTGACGAGTTTGTCCTTCAGTACATTTACGATTTTCTTCATTAACGGCTCAACATTTTTACATACACTTTATTGTACAAAGCAGAAACAATAACTGTGTGACGCAATTGGCGTTTGTCAAAATTTTACCACCAACAGCAGCCGAGTAGGCAGGGCACTATTACTCTGTCTCTCTTAGTTGGTAATTTCTGGGACATCAAGTTAGCTGGCGAATACTGTAGATTTAAACCACTAATTACGACGTTACAGTATTGGTATTAAAACATATTAAACGTAATAACTCTGGAATTTGAATACTTCCATTTAAAATTTTATGGAGAAAACACAAATCTGCTTCTAACCTTCTGTGAGAGAGTGTCGAGATATTAAGTAGTAAAAGTAGGTATGTCATCGCCTTGTATATATTTAAGTCAGAATGTTTATAAGCTGTGAAATAATAATTAATAACGGTCCTCGACGTGTACTCCGCTTATCTCGCGCGGTAACTGAGGACGTTTCAATATGGCTACATATGCGCGTGACCTCATGCGCGGTATGACGGAAGTTATCCTTCTAGTTATTTTTATATACTATGTATGTTGACTGGACTATTGTTAGTATAAACAAAAACCACTGGCGGTAAAAAATATATCGACTGTAATATATTATAACAATAAAAGTGTTAACGTTGCTAATGAGGAAAGAAAGTAAATAATTGACGTGTGGCTGGTGGTTGCAGTTAAGGTGAGTTCAACACGCAACCAGCGGTAGCACGAAACTGCGACGACGACTAAAAACTTTTTCCAAGTCTGATAAAAATATCACGTGACTCTTTGGAAAAAAAACTACTAAACGGTTATAAAATGTTTTAAAAAGTGGGTAAATCTAATAAATTATACAAAGCAAATACGATAAATGTAAATTAAAATACTCGTTTGTTTAGTTCTTCTTGATGCGTATTCAAATACGTGTCTACTTGTGGTTGTTTTAAAATTTGTTATCGAAGCGATAGCGGCTCGTCATGATTAGTGATGAGCGATATCGTGATTTTTTAATCACGTAGTGAAATGATATCGAGATTTTTTAATATCATTTATTTTAAAACGTGACGTGATCACGACATTTTTTTAATATTCGGTTTTGAATATATACGATGGGAAAAATTGCATCTATTTTCATTTCGCAAGATTATTTATTTTTGCTATTTGCACAGTCTCTAATATAATCTTATGATAATGAATAAAACAAAATTCGATCTTGTTGACAAATTTCAGTCGAATGAGAGAGCGATGAAGGATAACGCAATAATGTCTTTTTCCACCCCCTAAAAAAAGTGTTTTTTACCGAAAAAACGTCAAAATTCGGAAAATTTCCAATATTTTTATTTGACATTTTTTTTCATGGTTTGTGTCTATGAAAGCTACCTTCTACCAAATTTTCATCAAAATCGAACATTTTTTGATGAAACTAAAAATAAAAATCGAAAAATGCAGTATTTTGCGTTTTTCGAGCTAATTTTGAGGTTATGTGAAAAAGTCACTAATGAAGAAGTTGTAGATTTTCTCAAGATCTACAACTTTTATGATCAACTTTTTATTCTAGGAACTCAACTTTGGCCGGAAATCGCAATAATGTCTTTTTCCACCCCCCAAAAAAAGTGTTTTTTACCGAAAGACGTCAAAATTCGAAAAATTTCCAATATTTTTATTTGAAAATTTTTTTCATGGTTCGTGACTATCAAAGCTAGCTTCTACCAAATTTTCATCAAAATCGAACATTTTTTGACGAAACTAAAAATAAAAATCGAAAAATGCAGTTTTTTGCGTTTTTCGAGCTAATTTTGAGGTTATGTGAAAAAGTCACTGATTAAAAAGTTGTAGATTTTTCCAAGATCTACAACTTTTATATTCAACTTGTGTTTCTAGGAACTCAACTTTGGCTGCAAATCGCAATAATGTCTTGTTCCACCCCCCAAAAAGTGTTATTTACCGAAAAAACGTCAAAATTCGAAATGTATTCCATAGTTTGTGACGAATTTTCGTCGAATAAGAGGTCAATATTACGTTCGATTTCGAATATATTTCGATTCACTCATTCGATTCATTGTCGTTTTCGTTGGCTGTAATCACACGTCACGCTTTAGATTTGCTTATAGAAACTGTGACTGACTGTGATTTGTTGGTATCAGTGAAAAAGTAACAGTTCGTGAAATATCTCTCATCACTAGTCATGATATATAATAGAGCCCAGTTAGGAGTCCGTATATATACAGAGCGTCCATAACTTAACGCATTTATTCATTATTCGTCGATTTTTTATTAATAATCAGCAAAGATTTTTCGACAGTTTTGAATCAGATTTCTCTAAAGTTTCAAGCTAAAACTTACCCAGAGAAGATGTACTAAAGGTGACTTACCTGAAATAGAAAAAAATCTCAATTAAAAATATTTTATTAATTAAAAATATTAAAAGTCGAGAAATAATTATTTTTCAAACAAAGCTAGGAAAATAAAATTCGTATAGATTTGGTAAAACAAGCAGATTTTTGATTTATACTGTTTTTTAAATGCAAAAATCATCGGTTTTTTCAACTAAACACCCTGTATATTCCAGTACTGAGTACAAGCTCAATTATTTCCTTTTTTGGAAATAACATTCCAGCAAAAGCATGATCTCTCCCAAGTCCAAGTCGATTATTTTATTTAGTACCTATCAATGGGAGCCTCTATCCAACAACTTTATAAAAAAATATGACCTAATAACATTTTATAGTGACTGAATCAATATTAGACATCTTTATTTTTAAATGTTCTGTCATTGATGGGATCTCACTTCTTTTCGTAGATAATCCTAATTTTTTTCTTTTCGAGTACTATTTCTTGTGCGTCAGTTCTTTTCCTATCCTCACAAAATGAGTTGATCAAGCTATGCTCCTGCCAAATTTTTTTTAGACACTCTAATCGTCTGGATCAGGGTCTTCAAATTTTCCTTCCTTATCGAGTTTCAAGGACCAAAACGTTTTATTTGGACACCTAAAGGAAATAGGTAGTACCCTTTAAACAGATGGCACTAGTGGTATTTTCGAAAGAACAGGAATAATTAAAGATCCTCGTTGGTTCGAGAATGTTCTGATTTATTCTACTCACTTCAAGATGACAGTAGTTGATATAATAAAAATACTGAGCGTCAATCGACATGTGGTACATTTTGAAGCGGAGGGTGATTAGAAAAAAAGTAAGAACGGATTTCGGAGGTTTTTACAATCAAATTCTGGATTAAAAACTATGAGATTGGTTTTAAGGAATCAAATTTTGGGATTCTTGAAATTGAAAATGTCAGAATTAAACACTATCGGTTGAAATAAGAATATCTAAAGTAAAGAAAATTACATCCATCTAATCATCTAATTTACTTCCCAATTCCAACACCTTTAAACTTTTATGATATTCCGTTACCGCATCGAGTTTAAAACCATATATTGACAGTCGATGTAAACAATTCAAAGCTAAACTGTTCAGAGAATTTTTGCAGGTGGTCTGCACATCTTACATAATTTCCGAACGACCTTTTGTAATCCATTGTAGTTTGTCTAAATGTTGTCACAACAATAGCATTTTAGTAAAAACCACCACAATGCCAATAATGTACCCTCGGAGTCAAATAAAACCCATACGGTGGTTACGGGTACTACGTCTTCGTGTTCATTTATCATTGCGGATGGATGTGTGAAGGTAAACAGAGTCGCACCAGATTTTTTTTCCAGCAAAATTATTCGATAACATAATTGAAATACATCAAATAGTAACAACGAACTTTTACAAGACCATCGTGAAAAATTTCAGATGTGAAATATTTCAACCCTCAACAATCACTGCCGATGATTTTATTGATTATTTCGAAGCTAAATGTAAGATATGGGGTAATGAAAAAAAGATATTAATTAGCTGCTTAACGCCCGACATTTTTCATCAATTGAAAGAAGATTTCACACCTTCTTTTGAAAATAGATCATATACTGAAATCAAGAAAAAATTACTTCACTTATACCGTTGATTGAGAAGTTTGAGATGTTCAAATGATCAAAAAACTGGCAAATAATGTCTCTACGAGTCAATTTTCTTTTAAACGTTAATTTGAAACTTGATCTTGTATTATAATTATAGCTTTATATTAATTAATTCATTTGCAGAACTGTAAAATATCTCCCTTTTGAATTCCATATATAAATAATAATAATAATAATACATTTTATATTTATTATTATTTTGTAAAAATATTGGGTGCGCTACTGTGGGTAGTGTGTAAAAAGTCTTGACAAGCAATATATTAGGAGCAACAATGCCAAATTTGAGTATTTTGTCCGGTGTTTAAGCTTTGTTGTCTGTTTTGTTAAAAAGCCATAGAGACACTATAGAACCAGGCAGCGTTAAAAGTCAATAGCTTTTCGGTGGTGTCATGCTTGCGTGAGCTTTGTCATTTTGTATACAATTTCCGTCTGGTCTGTATAAATAAAGCAATGCCCTTTTTGGGGGATCCGTATACATACGAATTTTTTTTTAACACTAATTAAACTTTGTTAATGCGGAAAACCAAGTAGAACACAATATATAATTAATATTTTTATCAACCCCATTCAATGGTTTATCTAGTCAAACTAATATTGTGGGACACCTTGTATACATGCAGTTTTTGACAAAAATACTATTTATTGTGAATGTTTTTAAAAATAGACTTGAGAATTTTAGAAAACAAAATTTCAGCAAATAAAATAAGAAACGTTTTACATTTTTTTCCCAAGCACATTTAAATAATATATGGCTTTTTCTGGTAACAAAATCGATATCGATAATGTTGTGTGTCGTTTTAAGGCTTCTTAAATTCAATTTTTCACAGTGAGATTTTTTTTTTGATTTATCAAACTCATTATAATGGATTTTAAAAGAGAAGTGACAGAAACTTGAGATATATGTTTATATAAGAGTTCTCTCTGTCTATTTCAAACAGACTGTAGATGTCTTTGACAGAAAATTTCTAATTCTCAAACGCAATGACAGTTGGGATCATTAACGTTTGGAGCAATGGAGAACGTGTTTCTTTACCAGTTTTTTAATTCTAGTCAAAATTTTTCAAAAAACCAACTGTAGATACTGCTGATAATAAAACTTTGAAAATTAAACCATTGAAATCAGAGCACATATTCGCTTTCTTTCACATAATGGTAATATGGTAGATTCAAAGTGGAAAAGAAAAAGGAAAAAGAAGATACACACTTACTGGCACTATCAGTGCAAGTAATTTCCATTTTCCTGTTCCGGATTTCACAGGTAGAAAGTAAAGGAAAAAGAGCCGCTGCAGACTACATTAGATTCTTTATATTCCCATGGGGGAGCATGCATTCATATTATCTCCTTCTTTCATTTAGATTCGCAGTCATTGCGACCTCGACTCGACCCATTCTTTAATACGCCACCAGAAAGTTACTTTCAGGGACGTGCTGTTTAAATATAATTCTAAAATAAAAAATTCGTTCTATAAAATTTTAAATAATTATCGTGAATGTGGTAGAAAATATGAGAGTTTCACTGAAAAGTTTTTAACTGCGCATGGTTTGTTGATTTTATGTAATAAATGAAGCAAAATAAGTCGAATGACAAAATTATATACTATCAGAAACAAAAGAATACTAACGATTTTGATATATTTCTAATGATTTTATTTTTCGGGTCGAGTTGAGAAACTCATGTTCGATTGGGTCCAGGATCCAAACAGTGTTGGACTCATTCCCAAGGGGATGCCTACCCACCAAATCCACCTCAAACTCACCGTTACCCCCGCCTCGGAATCACTACTCTCGCATACTTCGAGACGGGCGGCGGTTCCTCGCACACTCCGGTCACACCATCGTCTTCTCCCTAACTATCACTCCTACCTCTCATGCCATATCGAGTCCTTCTCTCCCCCTTACCATGCTCTCTACTACGTCACTCACCTCCTCCCCCCTCAACATTATTTTCACCATGCTCTCCAAAAAACACCGCCTCCCCTAGTTTCTTCTACTTCCTTAGCCCTTCCTCGTTCCTCCAGCATCTAAACACACGCCCATCATCTTCCACTTCACACCTCTCGCACACTCCAGTCTCTCTTTTCCCAATCTTGTACTCTTGACCCATGTTCGGTGAACTCCTGTGTCAAGAAGTAGTTCACCTCCCCGAATTTCCGGTCCATCCAATCTCTCCTATTCCCAATCGCTCCTTTTAGCGCGCCCTCATACTCCCCCCGCCTTCTCTCCATTTCCTCCTTCATCCATTCCTGTACTTCCTCTCTGGTCGCACCCCTCCAGCGTTTATTCCTGGCTCTGGCCATCACGTTCAATGTGTAGATCATTGCCAGCACCACTTCTGCCAGTCCACCCACTGTCCTGTACCCCTGCACCACCACTTCCTTCCTTTTTTCCCTCTCCACCCTACGCTCCAGTTCCTTCTTCTCTTTGTATCCCCCTTTTCCCTCTATCGTTCCTCTTCCCCTCAGCATCCGTCTTCGTTCTTTCTTATACTCCCTCCACAGCTCCTTTTTTTTGTACCGTTCATGTCATCAAAATATATTTTTACAATTCCGAGTAGACGATGTGAGTTTCTGTTAAGAAATTGAAAATTTTTCTCATCAACCTAATCTGTTGCAAGGATTTTATACAATTTTCTGCAATCTACTTTCCTTTCATTTCCTATACAGTTTATATTTTCTCCGTTGAACGTTTTACATTTGCAGGGATTTCAGAAAGCTGTCGGACACTGAATAGTTTCAAAGAAAACAACAGTTTTCAAATGAGGATTTTGTTTTTTTTTATCATAAACTTCCATATTTTAATTTACTATTTTCGGAAAAAGAAGAGCTAGTGGAAAAGTAAAGTGATAACAATAATAGGTTCGTAATAGGGTAGAAGAAAGATATACTTTGGTGTAATAAAAAAATTGCAGAAATTGAGAAAACCATCGAATGCTACAGGAATATTGAAGATACTTTGGATATAATATACTTTCTCGTTTATCTTCATATATTAAGGTCTGTTGAAGACGGTTAATGCGTCAGATTATTATAGATATAAGGTGAAGTGTAATAAAGAATAGAATTCTTTACTGAAAAAATAGTGAACAAAATAGCTTGAAAATGTTCCCGGTGAATTATGTATATGACTTCTTTCAAATACAAATAATAGTAGGTTATACAGGTTCTTGAAAATCCAATTTATATTCAAAATTCTTACATCTACTATATCACAACAACAAAGAAGTCGCACGGAGCCCCAAACTATACCATAAAAACTAAAAACCATCCATGGTACAAGTAAATGGCGTGGTCATCAATCGAACCCACATGAACGCCTCTACACAAAATAAATGATTGTAAAACTAAAAACAAATAAAAAATTCCACCTCTTTTATGTTGTTTTTTAGGTTAGACAAAAAGATAGTCACCGTCTCAGGTCAGTATCTAAAGAGTCTAGACGAGCTACGTAAGGAGGAGGAAGAAATTATTAAAAACTAATCCCGTTTTTAGATTGACAGTTTTTTAAAAGAATTTTTGATGTCACTTTCTTTTTTTTCTTCTCCAAATTCTATCCATGTTTAGTCCGCAAAACTATTTATACATACCTACATGCAAAAAAAAGAATAATAACAACTGATTCACTCACTTCAATATTGATATTTATTTGAATGAAAATAAGAAGGTAAATCCAGTTGTCTCCAACAATCTGGCGAGAACAGAAAAAAAAATCGTTTTTAAAAAGCTGGATCACATTTATTTGCGAATTTCGTCAGTATATTTTCGTCAGAACAAACAGCCAGATTTATTTTCAATTTAGTAGAAAAGAAAAAGGAAAAGCTGGCAGAGATTGCGAACGCGGTGGTAAATCATACTCGCAGAGTCGACCTTAGGTGGAATATTGTTCCTTTTACAACTAATATGTTATAAAATAAAAGTTACACATCGTAAGGTCGTTGATAATATAGGAAAGCTGTAAAAAAGGAAACTTTAAACCATTGATTCCAAAAGTGGTCCAGGTGGACCCCCAGGGGTCCACGGGAAAAATCGACTCCATGCACAACACCTGGTAGCGAAAAATTTCGGGGGATAGATTGCACCAATCGCTCCAATTTGTGATTAATGCAGTTAACAAAATAAGGAGCAATGAATAATTGTGCGATGAAAATGATGAAGACTTCCAACGATTGCTCTGGTATGGAAAAGAAGTACGCTGCTTGTCGAAAGGTGCATGTTTAACAAGATTCTATTCACTTTTTGAATCAGTTTTACTGTTTCTGGAAAGTAAAGATCCAGATTTGAAAGAAAACCTGATCAATTTGAAAGCAGCACTGGACAGATTTGTTCAAAAAATTTATTGACATCAACTTACAATTACAAGGGGACAGCCTCAATGTAATAAAAACAGAGTGTGTAATTTGAGCTTTTTTTGGAAAATTAAAATTTGTGAAATTTGTCACAAGTAGAATGCTTTGATGAGGATATTCAGACATACGTTTAACATTTACCATGCATGATGACTTGAAAATCAGATTTGAAGATATTCTGTCGATGGAAATACCACCATGGATCATAAATCCATTTGATGAAACGAACGTGGAGAGGACCTACTCGAGCTTAGCACTAATGAGGAGCTGAAGGTGAAATTTAAAAGAAGGTATCAAATATTTTGGCTGCAAGCGGAAGTACCCCAAAAATATCCTGGATTGTGGGAAATTACGAGAAAGCTTCTGATAACGTTTCCCTCGTCATAGGATCTTCTCGAAACAAGTTTTAGTGTCGTTACAAACCTTTCAACAAAAAAGGAGCAGATTGAATATGACAGAACCAGGATATTTGCGGTTATTCCTAATAGAACTGAAGCGAAATATTGAGAATTTGTAGATCAAGTACATCCCTGCCATTAAAATTATGACTATTTTGTGATTATCATTGTAGAAGTTACATTACGTTATTAATGTTTAATTTTAATTATATTACGACTGTTATAACAATAATAATTATACATTTGAATAAATAGAAATATACTATTGAAGCTTGTTTCTTATTGCACGACATAGGGAAGGCTCGTAAACTCGTGAAACGTGTGATGTTACGAAAAAGCGTTCGTCACGCGATGACTCATTCGAAAGAAAGAGAGAGAGAGAGACGCAGGCCATAGTGTACGTTCCGTGCAGAGAGAGAGAGAGAGAAAGAGGCGTGCCACTGTCAAAATTTTGAAAAAATGGTCAATAATCATAAAAAACTGTAAAAAATGGTCAATAATTGTTGAAATTGTCAAAATTTGTGAAAAATTGTCAAAAATGGTCAATTATTGTCAGAACCTGTCAAAAATGGTCAATAATTGTTAAAATTTGAAAAAATGGTCAAAAATTGTCAAAATTTTGAAAAAATGGTCAATAATTATAAAAAACTGTCAAAAATGGTCAATAATTGTTTAAAATTGTCAAAATGTTTGAAAAATTGTCAAAAATGGTCAATTATTGTCAGAACCTGTCAAAAATGGTCAATTATTGTCAGAACCTGTCAAAAATGGTCAATAATTGTTAAAATTTGAAAAAATGGTCAAAAATTGTCAAAATTTTGAAAAAATGGTCAATAATTATAAAAAACTGTCAAAAATGGTCAATAATTGTTGAAAATTGTCAAAATGTTTGAAAAATTGTCAAAAATGGTCAATTATTGTCAGAACCTGTCAAAAATGGTCAATTATTGTCAGAACCTGTCAAAAATGATAAATAATTGTTAAAATTTGAAAAAATGGTCAAAAATTGTCAAAAATTTTGAAAAAATGTTCAAGAATTGTCAAAATTTTGAAAAAATGGTCAAAAATTGTTAAAATTTTTGAAAAAATGGTCAATAATTATAAAAAATGGTCAATAATTGTTGAAAATTGTCAAAATGTTTGAAAAATTGTCAAAAATGGTCAATTATTGTCAGAACCTGTCAAAAATGGTCAATAATTGTTAAAATTTGAAAAAATGGTCAAAAATTGTCAAAATTTTGAAAAAATGGTTAATAATTATAAAAAACTGTCAAAAATTGTCAATAATTGTTGAAAATTGTCAAAATTTTTGAAAAATTGTCAAAAATGGTCAATAATTGTCAGAAATTGTAAAAAATGGTCAATTATTGCCAGAACCTGTCAAAAATGATCAATAATTGTTAAAATTTGAAAAAATGGTCAAAAATTGTCAAAATTTTGAAAAAATGGTTAATAATTATAAAAAACTGTCAAAAATGGTCAATAATTATAAAAAACTGTCAAAAATGGTCAATAATTGTCAGAAATTGTAAAAAATGGTCAATTATTGTCAGAACCTGTCAAAAATGATCAATAATTGTTAAAATTTGAAAAAATGGTCAAAAATTGTCAAAAATTTTGAAAAAGTGTTCAAGAATTGTCAAAAATTGTCAAAATTTTGAAAAAATGGTCAAAAATTGTCAAAACTTTTGAAAAAATGGTCAATAATTATAAAAAAATGGTCAATAATTGTTGAAAATTGTCAAAATTTTTGAAAAATTGTCAAAAATGGTCAATTATTGTCAGAACCTGTCAAAAATGGTCAATAATTCTTAAAATTTGGAAAAAGGTCATAAGATATCGCAATTACAATATGGCCAATAATTTCAATGACTTATCGACGAGAAATGGTTTTGTTGCTCATTCTTTTTAGAAGTGAAGATAATGATGTTCTTGCATTCTATTGCGCGTGTTTTTATTGATGGTTTTCCCAACCTCGCATTATATTGTGCATAAGAAGCAAGCTTTTGTTGGCGGTCCGACGACCACTCACCTTTATTTTATTTTTACTTTTTACCACTCCGAATGGGAAGTTTTCTAAATAAAATAATTGAGAATTGATTGGTTTCTTGTGTTGTGACTAGATTTCAATAAAGTAAAGTTGGATGGAATCACTTTTTCGATTGGCCAACTTTACTGTTTTTTTCGAAAACTGTTCGAGGTCGGAACCGCAACGCAAATTTCCATAGTTAGATCCAATCTTCACATTTTTTGTCGAGTTTTGGGAATATGGTAGAAAGATCCACCGGAACCAGCAAAATTTTGAAAGTCTATGAGAAAAAAAAAATTTTTTCTAAACATTGAATAACTACAGTGTATAAAAGCAAGAGGTGAAAGTAAAGAGAGACGTTTCTATGAAATAATGTTTCGTCCGGAAATAATAGAACCTCTATACATCAAAAATATAAATTTTCAATTAAATAATTTTCTATAAACCTTACTATTTATCAATTCATCTCGTATAATAAACCTACCAATATAATCACGTTTTTTATTTTAACATTTTTAGAAATAAAAAGGTTGGAAAATTGTGTAAACGGATCTGTATATTTACAATAGGGCCGCGCTTCCCAACTTTATATTGGGAATTTCTAATATATCTTTTATGAAGTAAAAATATCTGGATAAGTATTAGCTTTATTCACGATATTTACAGTTCCAAAGCTTACGGAAATTTCATCCTCTTTAATAGTTAAATATTATTGTAGGTTATATATGGAAATATTTTATGAAGCCTAAAAGGCTGTTCTCGAAAACATTCCATCAATATTTTCTCATTTATCTGCTTTTTTTTGTTTCTTTATCATTTTTTTATTAAAAAAAACTCATCAAACTGCTTAGATATAAATAAAAAGTTCGTGAAGCTTTATATGCCAATATAAATTTTATTGTTATATATGTATATCTACTATAACAATTACGAATGAAAAACGGAAAGCGTGGAAAACCTGAAAATCCAGTGCCAATGGATTAAAGTATAATCCGCTCAAGAGCAATAAATTTAATCAACTAATATCAATAAACCAAAAGTTTAACAAAGAGTTGGGAGTGCGTTGTTACTAGTAACAACGTAGTGGATATGAAAGTTTGAGCTTAGAGTAGTAATCTACTTATTTGTTTAAAAGAGAGCAAAAGGAATACCTATTGTTATTATTAAATAACAACATCGATCAAACCTACCAAAAATACTTTTGGTTTCCTTTTGATTTTAGTGAGTAGCCGAAACGTGAAACAAAGATTTTACAAGTAACAATCCCACCTCGTTTCAAAGCAATGAAACGGAAAATGAACGAAAAACACAATGAAACTTTATGATTTCCGAAAGGAAAACTAATCACATTTGACCTACTGGAAGAAATAAGTCTATAACTTATAAATTAAAGGAGGTTAGTGAAGCTTGTGAGAGACTTAAAGTGTATTGATGGGTTATTGGGTTAGTCGGACTCTCTATTTGCTTTGTTCTATTTCACTAACCTCCCGCAATACGAATGAATTGGAGTAGGGTTTGATTTTGTAAAGGATTTTACTTGAATTATTCATATTGTTAGACTTTCTATTATATCAACGATCTTTCATAATTTATGATGAAACCGAACTTTTAATTTGTTTGTTTAGAGTTAGCGTTCATATTACGTAAAACGCCATTTAACACAATTGCATACATTTATATTATATACAAAGCGTGTTATACTTCTAGACATTTCTATTTATTCCAACAAAACATATCTCGACCTAAAGGCAAGTATTCATCAGAGCAAATTTGCGCGCAAAAATAAATCTATATTTTGGACGGGTCTAGTGAGTCACTTTACTATAAGTATGAACATACTATACTAAATATGTTTATCACATTTTCGCTATAATTTGTAGCTTTCTTAATGAAATATTCGCGACAAGTTAAACTTTCCCGAGAGATTTCGAAAGTGATAAAATCGTAAATCGAAATACAGATTACTTTTTTGCTACTCCTTCAACGAGCAGCCGGTTCTTCTCGTCATAAATCTTGGTCTGCTCCTTGAAATAGAGTATAAAGATATCCTTGCTGCAAAATGGATTGTAATTCAAATACGTGGCGAATAAATCATTTCTGCTATAACATCTGTTAGTTTTCAGAAACCACCGCACCACGTAATATACAATATTATAACTCTCTTAATCATTCTTGAATTTAACATTTCGTTTTATATTAAAATATGATTAATATGCCATACGTCGTTATATAAATTTAATTTTAAACAAAGTCAAATCCTAGAAGAACATATTATATTTATTTTTAAATATTATTTAAGCTATGCGAGTACATACATACAGAGTGTTTTTTGAGAAGGAGAAATACTTGAGCGGAGGTCATCATCGAGGCGGTTCTAAAAATACCCCATTTGTTGGGTCTTGTGAGCCTCACGAAGAAAAATAGAAAATTTCGCATTTCTAAAGAAAATAGCGACCAAGTGAGACCAAAAATTACGAGTTATTGAAAAGAGGAGTTGGATAAAGTGGCAAAAGAAAAGGCGTTGTTTATAATGCAGCTTTTTCCAAAAATATCTGTTAGTAGGGTTTCTTATTTGAGTTAATTTTGGCTTCATAACCCCACCAATATAAAAAGCAATCAAAAGAAGACAACACCTTCTAAGTTTGGTAAAAACTGAATCAAGTGGGGGCTGTAATGAGATGGATGAATGAGATGAGCTTTGGTCTGTTAGGTTAGGCGATCTTTCGAAAAACACACATAATTTTTTCTACAGTCGCCCTTTTAATAATTAAAACAGTTTTTTACATTATCTTAGGTTATAATAGGAGTGCTAGAATAATCGTCATTTTCGCTATTCATCATGAAAAAAAAAGATCCACTGACTAGGAATGTTAAAAAATAATCTGTTATTATTTTGTTATAATCGATTTTTGGTTATCGATTTTTATGGTAATATTAATCGGTTTTTAGTAAATCGATTTTATAAATTACGTGTTTAAATCGATTTTCGGAAACGGCTCGTATTATTTATTGACTATTTTTCAAAATTTTGACAACTTTTGACGATTATTGACCGTTTCTCAAAATTTTGACAATTATTGACCATTTTTCAGAATTTTAACAATTATTGACAATTTTTCAAAATTTTAACAATTATTGACCATTTTGACTGTTTTTCAAAATTAGTGACCATTTTTCTAAATATTTGATAATTTTTGATCATTTTTCAAAATGATGACAATTTTCAACCATTTTTGACAATAATTGTCCATTTTTAACAATAATTGACAATTTTTAACCATTTTTGACCATTTTTCAAAATTTTTGTCCATTTTCCAGAATTATTGACCATTTTTGATAATTATTGACAATTGTTAACAATTATGGACCATTTTTCCAAATTTTTGACTATTTTTGACAATTATTGACCATTTTTGACCATATTTCAAAATTTTTGACAATTTTTCAAAAACTAACAATTTTTGACAATTATCAACTATTTTTCAAAATTTTGACAATTTTTAACAATAATTGTCCATTTTTGACAGTTTTTGACCATTTTTCAAAATGATGACAATTTTCAACCATTTTTGACAATAATTGTCCAGTTTTAACAGTTTTTGACAATAATTAACCATTTTTGACCATTTTTCAAAATTTTAGACCATTTTCCAGAATTATTGACCATTTTTGATAATTATTAACATTTGTTAACAATTATGGACCATTTTTCCAAAATTTTTAACCATTTTTGACAATTATTGACCATTTATGACCATATTTCAAAATTTTTGACAATTTTTCAAAAACTAACAATTTTTGACAATTATCAACTATTTTTCAAAATTTTGCCAATTTTTAACAATAATTGTCCATTTTTGACAGTTTTTGACCATTTTTGATAGTTTTGACAATTATAGACCATTTTTCAAAATTTTAACAATTTTTGACAATTTTTCAAAATTTTAACAATTTTTGACAATTTTTCAAAATTTTAACAATTATTGACCATTTTGACTGTTTTTCAAAATTAGTGTCCATTTTTCTAAATATTTGATAATTTTTGATCATTTTTCAAAATGATGACAATTTTCAACCATTTTTGACAATAATTGTCCATTTTTAACAATAATTGACAATTTTTAACCATTTTTGACCATTTTTCAAAATTTTTGTCCATTTTCCAGAATTATTGACCATTTTTGATAATTATTGACAATTGTTAACAATTATGGACCATTTTTCCAAATTTTTGACTATTTTTGACAATTATTGACCATTTTTGACCATATTTCAAAATTTTTGACAATTTTTCAAAAACTAACAATTTTTGACAATTATCAACTATTTTTCAAAATTTTGACAATTTTTAACAATAATTGTCCATTTTTGACAGTTTTTGACCATTTTTCAAAATGATGACAATTTTCAACCATTTTTGACAATAATTGTCCAGTTTTAACAGTTTTTGACAATAATTAACCATTTTTGACCATTTTTCAAAATTTTAGACCATTTTCCAGAATTATTGACCATTTTTGATAATTATTAACATTTGTTAACAATTATGGACCATTTTTCCAAAATTTTTAACCATTTTTGACAATTATTGACCATTTATGACCATATTTCAAAATTTTTGACAATTTTTCAAAAACTAACAATTTTTGACAATTATCAACTATTTTTCAAAATTTTGCCAATTTTTAACAATAATTGTCCATTTTTGACAGTTTTTGACCATTTTTGATAGTTTTGACAATTATAGACCATTTTTCAAAATTTTAACAATTTTTGACAATTTTTCAAAATTTTAACAATTTTTGACAATTTTTCAAAATTTTAACAATTATTGACCATTTTGACTGTTTTTCAAAATTAGTGTCCATTTTTCTAAATATTTGATAATTTTTGACCATTTTTCAAAATGATGACAATTTTCAACCATTTTTGAAAATAATTGTCCATTTTTAACAGTTTTTAACAATAATTGACAATTTTTAACCATTTTTCAAAATTTTAGACCATTTTCCAGAATTATTGACCATTTTTGATAATTATTGACAATTATTAACAATTATGGACCATTTTTCCAAATTTTTGACCATTTTTGACAATTATTGACCATTTTTGACCATATTTCAAAATTTTTGACAATTTTTCAAAAACTAACAATTTTTGACAATTATCAACTATTTTTCAAAATTTTGACAATTTTTAACAATAATTGTCCATTTTTGACAGTTTTTGACCATTTTTGATAGTTTTGACAATTATAGACCATTTTTCAAAATTTCAACAATTTTTGACAATTATTGACCAATTTTGACAATAATTGTCCATTATGGACAGTTTTTAGAAATAATTGATAATTTTTAACCATTTTTGATAGTTATTGACCATTTTCACAATTTTTCAAAATTTTAGACCATTTTTTAAATTTATTGACGATTTTTGATAATTATTGACCATTTTTGACCATATTTCAGAAACTTTAACACTTTTTGAAAATTATCAACTATTTTTCAAAATTTTTTACAATAATTGTCATTATTGATAATTTTTCAAAAATTTTAACTATTTTCAAAAATTATTGATAGTTTTTCAAAATTTTAACAATTTTTGACAATTATTGACCAATTTTGACAATTATTGACCAATTTTTACAGTTTTTGACAATTTTTGATAGTTTTTACAATTATTGACCATTTTTGACCATTTTTCAAAAATTTTAAAAATTTTTGACAATTGACCATTTTTGTCAATTTTTGAAAATGTTTGACCTTTTTTCAAATTTTTAAAAAAGTTTTTGGCAATTATCGACCATTTTCGACAATTGTTGACAATTTTTGAAAAAATTTGACCATTTTTCAAAAAAATTTGACCATTTTTCAAAATTTTTTGACAATTATCGACCATTTTTAAAAATTTAAACAATTTTTGACAATTTTTGACAGTTTTTGGTGAAAATTGTTCATTTTTAACATTTTTTGACAATAATTGACAATTTTTCGTATTTATTTTTAACATTAACTACAAAATAAGACAGAGGTTATTAGAAACGTGCTATTTCCATATTAGCCTGCCAAGTGACACCTTTCATAAGTCATGTCATGTGTCTTGTCTTTTCCAGTAGTGGCTACTGCTCCGTACATACATAACAGCGACATCGATAATTATTTATTTATTAATATATAACAAAAAAATCTTTATATCACTGGCAGATCTTGTTTTTTCTTTAACGTTCATTTGTTCAAGAAACCTGTCTTAAGGGCATCAGCCGCTCTCATAAAGGGCATATCAATGCCGACTTTAACTGTGGGAAAGATTTTTTCGGTATAAGAATCAAACCTCAAACAGCACCACTAAAACGAACCGTAGAAAAATCAAAAGTCCCTCGCGCCCCGCCCCTTCGGCTATAAAACATTACAAACAAACGACGAAAAACGTCGCAACAATTGTAGAATTTGTAAAATCTATTCTGCATTTGACATGTTTCAACTAGCAACATATGTTCGGAATCTGGTAAACATTGCGCATCTTCTATTGTGTTTTTTGTCGTGTCAACGCATTATATGCCGACGAACAAACGTTTAGTTGTCACGGATTTTACAAATAGGGGTTGGAAACATGGGCGGACGCTACGTTAATATATCGGGTAAACACTTTTTTACTGCGATTATAGTGGGATGCTAGTTTGAGTTGGAAATTAAGCACGAAATGAACAAGCGGATGAACTCGCGAGAAGAGGAGAAGCAACGATATATATTGAATCAGAACCAATCCTTGGGACCTCAAAGAAAGTGGTCCGAGGACAAATACAAAAATGGGTACAAAGCCAACATAGCCTACAGAGGAGGAACACTCCAAAGCAAGTATACAGCATGACCTTTATAGAAGGCATGTCTTCAACTAGAACTACTGAATATCAGTATGCGTCAGCTAGCTAAGAATCATTCCAGGTTATCTAACGAGTCATATCCCGGTAAAAGATCACCTGCATAAAATGGGGCTATATAAAGGGGATCTCAGCTGCAGACTGTGAGGCACTGGACTCGAGAAGACAAACAATTTTCAGAGTAGCCAATATGCCACCCGTGCCAATATGGTGTAATCTATGGAGGTCGCACCAAATAAAGTACAGGTTATTTACCCTTCAACATCTACTAGAAAACCTCTCTGTTTATATTATATTTAATAAACATACAATGACACCCGCTGGCCTTATTTATTCAACTAGTTCATCGTCGTTCATTTGATTAACAAGTTCACCGCTTCTGCAATTTAATTTGGATAAACTTCAACTGAAATGCAGGAAATGGTCAGAAATCGAATTTTTTCATAGATTTCTAAAGGTACCTTGACGGGCTATACAACGCCAATTTCTTGGCGCTCCTGCTACACAAAAATTGGAACAAACAGGGAAAAACAACATAATCAGTTTAAAAAAAATAGGGTCGTAATATTGAAAAAGAAAATTTAAATTACATCTTGCTAACTATGTAAACCCGATGACTTATGCATGCAAACAGAAAGTTACGCTTATTTCCAGAACAAACTTTGTGTTTCGAAGGAAAACTTAAAAAAACTGTACCGGAGGTGGAGAAACCACTAAATCTACTTTACAATATCTATTTATTAATAAACTTTAAGTAACTTCCGTAGGTAATAGGAGTGAGGAAGTTCAAAACTTATTTAAAAATTTCTTCTCAAACCTAAATTGCAATATTATAACTATAGCTGTAGTTAATCCCCTCATTGGATGAACCAAGTTTCTAAATAATTCTCTTAAAATGAGATATAGGCAACACACGAAGTTATTTGTATTCACCTCTATAACTATGTTATACTCCTTGTGTACAAATAGCGGTTTTCTCGTGCTCCAAGTTTTATGTAGGGGTGGGATCCAGGAAAGTTTTTTTTATTATATATAATTAATCTATAGTTACTTTTACTACCTCTATCCAGTTTCACAGAAGCCAAAATACATCAGATCGGAAGTTTCTATCTAAAGTTTATTTATAAAAATACAAATCCTTATCTTCGAAGTCAAAGGTCCAATACCAATTAAATTGAAATGTGGAACTATACTATAGTATCTAAAATGTAGAGAGGATCGATATCGGAAACGTCTACAAATTTTTCAATTTCCCAATCTTTAAAATTAGTTTGTTGTAATGGTGCCAATGGTACTTGATAATTTTTTAAGTGTTTCATTACAGTCCATATTTACATCATTTGAAGATCCGTTAATAATTTCTTGATCGTAGATTCTTTTACTTTCTGACCAAACCGTTTTAATGCCAATATACTAGCAATGATATGGCGGAAAACGTTAAACTTTGTGACCCATTGATTCTGTATAACAGTCCAAATTATTCTCTCTTTTAGGCAACTTTGTTTTCATAATCTCCCATATTTACATCCTGAGTTTCCCTTGTATATTGATATTTTTAGACTCGGTCCAATCTAGCAATTTTGTTTTAGACTAGTCATGAGCAAAGCAAGAACCAAGACCAATACCAAGACAGTCTTCGTCTTGGTCTTGCTCAAATACTTGTAATCTTGGTCTTGCGTACTCAGTCTTGGTCTTAGTCTTTTTCTTGTTCATTCGGTCTTAGTCTTGGTCTTGCTAGTGTATGTATGATTCTGGCCTTGCGATTCTGCAAGGCCAAGACCAAGACAGATTTTGATCATCACTATTTTAGACCAACTAGAACACTCGTTAATAGTAACTGGTATTATGATCATTAAACGAGTTCCTATAGGTTGGGTATAAATTTGGTTTTGAACAGTTCCTATTATCATGGTGGTCGCCGGTTTATCAGTTACTTTTAAAACCCATACCTGCATCTTCGACAAAATCGTCCTCTCCTCCTGCATGCACCATTTTATATCTTGGTATCTTGCATTGAGTTGATACAATATTATCTTGTCATGCTTTTCTCATCCGACCTTTGCTAAAATCCATGCCTCATCCAAAATCTTTGGTTTATATGAGAAATTTTCGGGCTGTCGATGGGATTTTAACTTTAAAATAAAAAATATTTTCAATCAACAAAACCAGTTTTATTGGCGCGGGTAGAGCAAGAAGAGTCTAAGAAAAATAGTCGAAATTTTTCATTCAGCAAGTCGATAACCCCTGACCGAATTTATTATTGAATTTACGGATATAACGGATATATCAAACGATCCACTTTTCTTGATAGATAAAGTATCCCAAAATGTATAGTCCCGTTTACTCACCGCAACTCACAAAATCATTCCACCAAAAAATAAAGAAAACGTATCCACACCCCATCGATCTCAAAGGCGCTTCGTTTTCCTGGTATTTTCTCTAGTTGCTTGAGAAATCTTTTGTTGATACCAACATTCAAGTCAAGTCATTGAAGCATATCTTCTTTCAACATCTTGTAAAGCTGCTGGAAATCCCCGCAGCAGCAATTGTTGGAGCAGTCTGATTTGAAAATAACAGTTTTCTCAGGCCTAATTTTCTTTGAAAATCCTTTTTTTATTTTCTACTATTGAAAGTATTCCTAATAAAAAATTTATGATTCAACGTCTATTATTACTTTTGTTCATTCCTCCATGTATTCTTTTAACATTTCTCTACCATATCTGTGCTAATATTACAAAGCTTCATTAGTACAAAGCGTAATTCCTTTTAATAATTCACTTATGATTTCGCATGTATTATTGTCAAATAATCGGTAAATTTTTGAAGTATTGTTTATTCATGTATGCAATTTTTGCTTTGTTTACCATACAGTGCCAAATATTAATATTCCATCACGCTATATTAACGGAAAACCAGCTTTAACGGTTTTTCAAATACAAAACTGAACATTTCGAGAAAATAAAAACATTAACATTGTCACACACACGAACCATTTAATAATTTCGCGCTGTAGAGTGTACATTTATAGAATCACGGTTTCGGTTAAATGTCTCCATTATTTTGTAATGTAACGTAAATGTTATTGCATATGTCTTAAAATAACACATTATTATTGTTGTTTGCCAGACTGACTTCTTTGCATTTCTATTTATTTTTTGGATTTTATTATAAACCGAGTTATAAATAACTCAATTTCAAGTGTCATGTCACCATAATATCCTCATAAAATGAGCTATAAATGAATAAAAATAGCAAGTTGATTCCTGAATTACTTACACTCAGAAAAATGGTTATAGCAAGATTGGAATTAAATCTGAGTAAAACATTTTTTGAAAAGGATATACATTGTTTAGTCGGGGGAAATTGGGAGAAATTAGGGTTGTAACCCAAAAATCCTGAGCTGGATGTAAACTGCCATAGTGAGACAAATGATGGGATATGCTATGAAAAGTAAGGGTCCAAGAACGGAACCTTGAGGAATACCGCTAGTTACGGATCTTTCCTCGGATAATTTTTATCCAACTCTTTGAATAACCAGTTTGTTGTTAGGAAGGATGAAAACCATTTGTTAAGAGTACCTCTTATGCCAAGATGATCGAGCTTTAGTAGAAGTCTACGTTTTGGCACTCTGTCGAAGGCTTTAGGAAAGTCAAAGTAAATTATGTCTGTCATCGAGTTATTTGCACCAATCGTTGGTACAGTGTAGTAAATTGGTTAAAGTTGATCGACCCTTCATGAAACCATGTTGGAAGTTTCCCGCAACAAAAAGTCGACCATCAACAATGGATTCCACTACTTTGGAGATAATGGGTAAGAGGCTTATCGGACGGAAATTGTTAGGATCCAATTTATTGCCTTTTTTAAATATTGGGGTGACTAATTTCCAGGTTGGCGGAATACAGCTTTCCGAAAAAGAGGAGTAAATGATTTTGGACAGCGGATATGATAGTGTTGGAGCACATTTTGTAAGGAATAATGCAAAGGAATCCATCTAGACCTGGGGAGGAATCGGTTTTAAGATATAAAATTTGGTTTTGAGCAAAGGTTATCTACTGTTTTTTTTCTAGCTCTATATGCAAAATTTAAAAGACAACCCTCGTATGTAAATGACAGAGAAATCAAAAAGTATCTTTACCTTGTTATTCAATTTACCAAATTTTTTCTACACTTTACCTTTATTTTCAGTGTATTTTTTTTATAATGGTCCATCCCGTTCACGTATATAGTTATATTTGTCATGACAGTAGACACTCCCAGTAGATTCATGATCACATTATCTTCGCGTTATGTGTCTTGTATGAAATGTGATGTTACTGTAATTGCCACAGAATGTCTGTCGTTTATGCCTTTTGTTTTCATTTGTTCAACATGGCTTTTATTTGCTTCAGTTCCTCGTCCTACGACGACTACTTCGCCAATAATGACTTTATCAAGTTGAGGCGGTCGAAAATTTCACAATAGTCTCAACTTCATAGGTTTCTTGGCACGTCTACTGTTTACAGGGACAATTCGATAAGTACGACATCCAGTGCCGTACTGGGAATCGAGGGTATCAAAAACTGGAGATATTATAGAAGGGATAAAAATAATGGTAGTACTCAATATTAATGTGTCCCATTTCGAAAGGGGTCAAAAACTTCGTCTGAAACATTTTTAACGTAATTTGAATTCATCTCACCCTGTATAAGTAATCGAAGATCATTTATATTCTTGCTGCATGGATTCCCGTAGATATGTGTACCTGACCTGCTGAATTCAGTTTAGTTTAGTAACGAACCAACAACTTAAGTTACTGTAACTTACGTCTAACTGCATGCAAGGAAAAAAATAGTAAATCTAATTTGACCTTATATCCCAAGGAATGTTTCCGTTTGCCGTTTCTGATCCCTCAGAAATAAATTGTCGTTTCCAAACTCAGAAATGCAATTTAGCTTGTTGAATTTCCGATGCCATACTTTTCCACCGACATGGGCGTGAATGAAGAAGGAATTAAGGGTATAAATTTGATATCAGATGCTGCTTTTATAAACTTTGTTTGTTGTCAAGAGTATATATAATTTTAGTATTTATGGTAGTCGTAAAAAATATGGTAAAAGCAGAGACATTGGGATTGGGCGACAGGACCGGGTCAACCGGAAATTCGATATTTATAAAGTTTTTAGAGAGAATTTCGAAAGATCTCGATAAGACGTTGGTACGGTTATAATTCACCAGAAAATTTTTTGCTCTAGTAGGTATCCAATGAAATCAGTTAATTTGAGGTCATTTGATTGAGCCCATGGTCTGTTTTCAGTGTAATGTTGTTCTGATTGGTTTTGTTCAATCAAATGACTTCAAATTAACTGATTTCATTGGATTCATTCTAATAGGTACGTTGCCATGGATACATTTTGATTTATTTCGATTTTGACCTTTCAAATGTCAAAATGTCAAGATTTTGTCATAATACTGACGAGAACATTAATGAAATTATAGAAGCAAATATACTATGTATTTTTTTCTATTATTAGCAAAAAATTTACTATTCGAATAACCCTCGAACATTGATAATTGCTCAAAAACTTTCTCATTAATTCATTATAGTAATTTGTTTGATTTCATATATTGTTATTCTGTCCACGAGGGTATAAAACGATTAAATTGCATAATAATAGTTTCTACTTCGACTAAAACACAAAACCAATCTATTCTTTTCGTTAATGTTTAACTCACATACTCATAAATTCCACCTGCTCTCGCATTCCTTTCGATTTTACGTATATACAAAAAAATAAAATAAAAAGTTACAGAACCTCAACATTATCTGTCACTACCAATTTATTTGCTGTCCTCTAGATTCTCAGTTAACCGTGAAATATTCAATTATACAGGGTGATTTAAAATATCGTAAAGTGAAGGAATCGTCAAAGTATACTCCAAAAAGATAATGTTTGAGTTGAGATATTTTAAAAATGCTTAGCTAAGTATATTTATGTATTTATTGAGAAATATGGTATTAAGTATACAGAGTGTTTAAAAAAAAGTGGTTGCTAGAACAATGAAAAATAGGTAGGGTTTGCTCAAGTAGATGGTTGGGCGAGTTTAAAAAAAAGGAATTATTCGCTATACATATTTGCTGATATTCTGGAGGCACAAGAGAGACGAAGGAATTTACGTCTTACATCTAATGGCATAGCTTTTTTATTTTGATGGACAGTATTTTTTCAATACCAATTTTAATTCAAAACGGAGTTTTTTTTGGCAATTTTTGTCAACTTTCTTAATAGTTAATTTTAATTATCACCCTGTATACTACTTATGCCCCGATAGATTCTTGGGACACCTCTTTAAAATTCTCGTTGTGTTTTCAGAAGATTCGTTATGCAGACACATGAAAGTGTAAAATTATTTCAGTTGGATGTTCGTAATTATCAGGTAGTGATCACTCATTGGTAGATTAATGACAAGCGGTATCTTCAAAGAAAAACCTCGTTGCTACTGCTACCGAACCGATCTCTGCACATTCGAGATTTTATTGGCATTTTTCGGATGAATAGACAGGGTCGTATACATAATTGTAGATTTTTTGTGCTCGAAAATGTTGGGTTTTTGTGGTTGTTATTCTACCAAAGGTGTATCTCAAAGCTCCCTGATACCCGCACAATGAAAACATGAGCCATTTATTTTAGTTTGGAATTGGATAAAGAATTATCGAGACTCGTTTTCTACCACAAACATGCCACTCACAAAAGTTTGATGGTATATATGTTTTAGTATATAATTTTTCTTTTTTCGTCTACCTTACCGGAAAACCAATAATATGAACACCAAAAATAGGGCGGAAAATCCTTAACACCACGGTTTTTGCAGTTTTTCCATCTGTAACTTGAGCACTTTGACGTTTCACCTAAATTTTTTCCTTAAACGTCAATGAATGTCAAGTTAGTGTCAGTTTTTTGTTAAATTTTCCTATTTTTTGGTTTACTCCTTAGACGAAAAACAGTTGTGTGCCACACATATAGGAAACGCTTAAGCAGCCCTTAACTATCTGTCCTCGCTTCGCCATGCTCGCTTGTGCATCTAATAATACTATAATGATATTAATCCTTATCCAACTAAATAGTTACACATTCAAGGTTGATTATGTACATGTAATTTATTCGAATCGGCCATTTCGGTTAAAATTTGCTTCGGGTATAAAAATGCTAAAACTAAAAAAATGCAAAGAGGACGTCACTGATTGAATTCGGGCCGGGTTTTTAGTATTAGACCACCCGAACAATTTTAAAATTAATAATAATACATATAAATGGAAAGTTACATGAATATCAATTCCACTTTAACTAATAACGTAACAAAGATTAACAATGAGAACACAGAAACAAACTTAACCTAAAATAAAATAGTTCTTTCGAATTCGAGGTAAGCTATAATTTAGAATTCTATTAAAATAAAGCTTCTTAATGCTTTAAAATTGTTTTATAGATGTACATCTGATTAAATTCTGATTTTATTACTTTTATTGGTACCAATAAATATCACTAACCTTACACTACATTCGGAGTACTGAATCGATAAAGGTTTTTCAATTTACAGGAATGCAATGTAGACTGGAATATTGAGAATTCAAATTCTCCTGGAACACCGGACCAACTCCACGTCTTCTTACAGGTATGTGCCTTTTTCACTTTTTAAAATTTTGAATTTCACTTTCTTTCTCGACTTTTTATTGCACTAACCTCAGTTTTTTTACTTTCTAACTCTTTTTCTTTAATTTTTATACTTTTTTCAATTCTCAAATACTTTTACTGCCACTATTTAAAATTCCGCCTCCCTAACTACCTTTTTCAAACTCAATAATCCTCGTTGCTAAATGAATTTTTTTCTTATCACTTGATTTTTTCTTCTTACTTGTTAAAATTCTTAAATTTCTTATTTAATGTCTCTTATAGTCCTTAATATCTGTCTTTTCACTAATATATTTCTTCTTACCCTTTATTTTTCGTCTACCTTACCGGAAAACCAATAATATGAACACCAAAAATAGGGCGGAAAATTCTTAACACCACGGTTTTTGCAGTTTTTCCATCTGTAACTTGAGCACTTTGACGTTTCACGTAAATTTTTTCCTTAAACGTCAATGAATGTCAAATCAGTGTCAGTTTTTTGTTAAATTTTCCTATTTTTTGGTTTATTCCTTAGACGAAAAACAGTTGTGTGCCACACATGTAGGAAACGCTTAAGCAGCCCTTAACTATCTGCCCTCGCTTCGCCATGCTCGCTTGTGCATCTAATAATACTATAATGATATTAATCCTTATCCAACTAAATAGTTACACATTCAAGGTTGATTATGTACATGTAATTTATTCGAATCGGCCATTTCGGTTAAAATTTGCTTCGGGTATAAAAATGCTAAAACTAAAAAAATGCAAAGAGGACGTCACTGATTGAATTCGGGCCGCGTTTTTAGTATTAGTCCACCCGAATAATTTCAAATTTAATAATAATACTATGAGTGCATTTATGAAAAGTTACATGAATATCAATTTCACTTTAACTAATAACGTAACAAAGATAAACAATGAGAACAAAGAAACAAACTTAACCCAAAATAAAATAGTTCTTTCGAATTCGAGGTAAGTTATAATTTAGAATTCAATTAAAATAAAGCTTCTTAATGCTTTAAAATTTTTTTATAGATGTACATCTGATTAAATTCTGATTTTATTACTTTTATTGGTACCAATAAATATCACTAACCTTACACTACATTCGGAGTACTGAATAGATGAAGGTTTTTCAATTTACAGGATTGCAATGTAGACTGGAATATTGAGAATTCAAATTCTCCTGGAACACAGGACCAACTCCACGCCTTCTTACAAGTATGTGCCTTTTTCACTTTTTTAAATTTTGACTTTCACTTTCTTTCTCGACTTTTTATTGCACTAACCTCAGTTTTTTTACTTTCTAACTCTTTTTCTTTAATTCTCAAATACTTTTACTGCCACTATTTAATATTCCGCTTCTCTAACTACCTTTTTCAAACTCAATAATCCTCGTTGCTAAGTGAAGTTTTTTCTTATCACTTGATTTTTTCTTCTTACTTGTTAAAATTCTTATTTAATGTCTCTTATAGTCCTTAATATCTGTCTTTTCATTAATATATTTCTTCTCACCCTTTATACCATTAATAAATTCACAAATTTAAACCTTTAAATTGTCCTTTTTAAGAAAAATCCCTGATAATATGAGTTAATCTTTAACATGTGATACAAAATTTTCTACAATCATTAATTTAATTTGCATTCATGTAATCTTTTAAAAAATGCCCAATGAATCTATACTATTACTTAAATAAACTCAGTCCAATTTTTATTATTATGAATAATAATCTTCCAATCACAACACAGCATTATTTATTTTCAAACAACAATTTATGATATTAAATTTTTTTGATTCTGGCTAATCGTTCTGTCTTTTCAAAGCATGACAAATATTCATTGATGTTGATGTCATCTTGACAGTGACAACTCAGCCATAATTTAGGTTATAATTCTGTCAAATTATATTTTCAAGTATTCATGATAAAATATTATGTTTTCTAATAATTTGATTTCAAGTGTAGGTTATACATTTCTGGGATTTTTTCCTATTCAAGATTATTTAAATGAAGAATTATGAAATCTATTTGTTTGTTATTTCAAATAATTGTATAAAGAATTATTAGATTTTTATCAAAATTAAGGTAAGTCTTTCCTTCTCATTTATGAATTCCTATAAATAATGATATTTTAATTTTTTGCATTCGGTTTTATTTTAAGCTTTTTAAGAATAAACACATTTGATTCAAGTCTTATTATCATTGACTGGTATTTCCCCACTATATTCTTTCCCTATTTTTGTTATTATTCTTATTTTAATGATTTGATACCATTTCAATATACATACAAAGCAGTAGGTTTACGATTTTTTAAGAACAGCAAATCAATTATCCACATATTTGCATATCAATAAATTGTTTTATGTTAATACAAATTACAAATTAATATTCCGAAGTGGAACTAATTATGGTTTTAATTAATTACATAGTTATTATAATTTATTTGAAGACGTCTCTGTTTTAGCATAGTAAATTCAACAACCGACAAGGTGGTCGAGGTGTCATTAAAAAAAATTAAGCCCGAAATTCTTGGCATTTTCGAGGAAAAAAGTCGAAAATTTCATTAAGGAATTCTGTCCGAGCGGGACCATCCGTTGACGTCACGTAAATTAACTGCTAGTACCCAACCGATTGTAGCCATTATAAAAATTATTTTAGTTTTATTGGTTTTTGTGAGAAAATTCCCAATTTGTTGCTGAAATTACTTCGGGAACTTCGATGACAACTACGGCGGTATTTTACAAAAGAATTTACAGGGACGCATTAAGCGCAATTAATGTTCTTTGTTTTATTTTAAATTTTTGTACAAATAATACAAGACACGTGAAATTTTGTTTCTAAAAGAGGTAAAATGTTAAAAATCGGCACAATAAGAAACAATTTTCGAAATTTCCTGCCTTAATCACCCTAAATATTGTCCATCCCATCTATAATTAAATTTACATAAATAATCTCTGCATTTCCACTACAATAAGCCCTATTACTTTCCACTATATTTTATTAACTTCATCAAGCGTAAGGATTATAAATATTACAATAAATATGATATTCCCTCCATATGGTGTATCCCTAAAATCTCTAAAAGTTCTCCGAAATCCCACCATTAACCTAATCAAACCAAAAATCCTTTAGTCCCGTCTAACAAACGACTTTTCTGATTTCCAGAAAATACCCCAAAATAGGGGCCCTTCTAAGTAAATCCTTTAAATGACATTGTACAGTTTATGATCTGATACAATCAACGATGGCCTTGAACTGTATTAGGGTAAAATTACAAAGGCGTATCATACAGGATATAAGTAAGGAAGCTCAAAAATATTTTTCTATTACATTTATTGTAAACATTTGTAAAAATGAACCTTTACCTCCCAGATATTGTAGGAAGTGTATTGCTTATCAAATAAAGTAGTGAGAAGAAGATGTTAATAAATTGAAAGAATGAATCGCTGAATGAAAACCAAAAAAGAAATTAAAATATGAATATGGGATATCTAATGGCCATGCTGCTAGCTAGCTTTTAATATATATTTTACTTCTTTAGTAGACTCCGTTTCACGTAAGAAGAAGCCACTTGAAGTTGCAGTCGTATGCGTGAACTTGATATCAAAACCAGCGCCATATTGTAAAATTGATATTCGACTTCAAATCAGTAGCGTAACGTTTTCACATTTTCTAGGTTAACACGAAATTAGAATAACGTGGATCATTTTTCCTTTAACACCAACAAGTTTTTTTAGGAGGCATGGTTTTAGATCAAATAAAACACATAACACTCACAGATAAACTAGCTAAACGTCTTCAAATCTTCGACAGTGAATGATTGCTTCAAACATAACCTCAAATGTCAATAATAAAATGGCTGTCGGCATTGTAACGCCAGTGGCATGAAACAAGACCGATTTTGGGTTCTGCGCAAGTCAGTTGGCAAACTTCACGTGGCTTCTTCTTATGTGAAACGGAGTCTAAAACGATTTAAAATGTTTTATCCTGTGGAAATGAATTATTTGTCATGACACTGGAAAGTGAACAGATAAATAGTGTAAATGGTTGAGGGAATAACAGAAGAGGGCCATGCGGAGACAATTAGACTTGCAAGGCACACTAGATTTTAATTTTTGTGGATTGAAGGAAATTGTCGGTATCATTAAGGTTTTATTGTGTGTCAACAATAGTTTCATTTTGGGGGGTATGATTTCATTTATGAGAATGTGAGGATAAGGGTTGAGGGTTACCTTTATCTATTATTGAATATCATTCAAATTGTATTGCGGAAACTTAATTTGAAAGAGGTTCATGACAAGGGTAATGGCAGATAAAAGGGGCGACGTAAACAAATACTTTTTTAATTACATCCAGCAATATACAAGGTGTGAGAAATTCTCTTGTCAAACGCAAACTACCGATACTATGTGATATTATTATCCATTTTTGAGCAGGAGTTTAAAAGACCTAAAAATTTGCAGCTACATAGTATTGATGGAGTTCGTATCTACTGGCAAAATAAATTTCACATAAAAACCCCTACCGTAACCAAAAATTGCTAACTATAGAATACATTATCTGAAAACAAACAATGTTAGTAGGATGGCACGCAAAATTTGAAAACTGGCCCAACAGATCATCTTTTCTGTCTATATTTTTTTTTTACTTTCCCACACACAGAACGCGTGACGTTACATATTTTACGTCGTGACTACCCTCGTTCATCGTTCCGAGTTATTTCATATCCAGTTCTATAAATTATTGAATTTTGTTATAATATAGCGTCACATAGACCGCGAACAACTTAACTGCGCATAGAAGTGACAAACATTTTGGTAAAAGGGAACATAAAGTTATAAAGATAATTGTGATCTTGAGACGCAGTTTAAAAAGAAATAGGATAAGACGTTTAATTCAATTGTCAAATTATTTCGTTTACTTTCATTGTATGGTTGGGAACACTGAAGAAGAGCTGAGACTAAACCTAGAAACATGGAATACAACTTTAAAAGGAAATGCAAAGGTTATAAATAAAAATGGAACGAAAGTTATGGTTATAGGAAAAGAAAACGAAGAAATAGGAATAGGAAGCGAAAAAATGGAACAACTACTTGGGAAAATGGGATAAATGACCAGGTACTGACTGTCATCGTCAAGTCATATGGGGAAAATGGTAACACCGATATTAATGGGAAAAGTCCAGAGCTTCCTCGTTTAGACAGATAACTGAAGAAGGAAGTTAAAATCTGCAAAAAACAGGCGGAGACGCAACATCTGAATGAAATGAAGCTGGAAAATCGTCGTATTGCATAAGAGTGGCCTTGGATTTTATGAGGTTACTACATTGTGTGAGGCTGTGGGCTTTGGCTCTAGGTTTGGTTGACCAAAAGATAGAAAAAAAAACGATTATCTTGGTATGGGATTGAATCAAAGGATGCAGTCTTGCCAGGATCACCTGGAAAGCTGGCGCCGAAGAAATATTTGGCGATGACCAGGAAAAACCTACGTTTAACAGTAAGATTTCTGTCAGCTAAGGAGACATCTAGACATCTCCATACAATGGGGCTAGTGGAAACACCTCTGTGCAGAATGTGTGAACAAAAAGATGAAACTGTTAGGCATGTCTTATGTGATTGCCCGGAGTTATCGTCAATAAGAGAGAGTGTGTTCGGTGAGTCTTGGCCTCCACCTGCCGATATAAAGGAGATGTCTCCTAGTGACCTGTCCACCTTCCTGAAAAGTAAAGGATGGACGATGACCTAGGAGGACAACTTCTCGGGAGGATAAGTGCTGTGGGCCTAAAATCACCCTCCCCACTCTACAGATACAGATGGGGAACGAGTGGGATGGACTCAAGAGGAGTGGATTTCGATTATCTTCAGTGATGAGTCTAAATTTGATGTGTACGTAGAAGATAATTGGAAGAGAGTGATAAGAACCAAACATGAAGCTTTCCATAGGACTGCCTACAACGTACTTTAAAGTTTGCTGCTGGGGTAATGATTTTGGAGATGTATACCGAAAAAATAATGTGGCATAAGATGGAGTAGAAACTCACGAAGGTTTGAGGTCTACAATTGTGGAAGTATGGGATTTAGTTATGGTAATAGGAAAAGAAAACGAAGAAATAGGAATAGGAAGCAAAAAAATGGAACAAGTACTTGGGAAAATGGGATAAACTGCCAGACACTGACTGACATTATCAAGTCGTATGGGGAAAATGATAAGACCGATATTAATGGGAAAAGTCCAGAGCTCCATCGTTTAGTTCAGATCACTGAAGAAGGGAGTTAAAATCTACAAAAAACAGGTGGAAACGCAACATCTGAATGAAATGAAGCTGGAAAATGGTCATATTGCAGGGAAACTTGCAAAAAGTGGATTCATAAGAGTGGTCTTGGATTTTATGAGGTAACTACATTATGTGAGGCTGTGGGCTTTTGCTCTAGGCTTGGTTAATCGAACGACAGAAAAAAAACGATTTTCTTGATATGGGGAACGAGTGGGATGGACACAAGAGCAGTGGACTTCGATTATCTTCAGTGACGAGTCAAAATTTGATGTGCACGTGGAAGATAATTGGAAGAGAGTGATAAGAACCAAAAATGAAGCTTTCCATAGGACTGCCTAAAACGTACTGTAAAGTTTGCTGCTGGAGTAATGATTTGGGGCTGTATATCGAAATTATGTGGCATAAGATGGAGCAGAAACTCACGAGGGTTTGAGGTCTAAAAGTGTAGGATTTAGTACCACCAGAAGACCGCCAGGTGCTCGTGAGCTCTATGCATGAAAAAATGTTGGCCGTTTTTGTTAATTTTGCAGAAGATTCTATAAATTATTGGAAACAGTTAACAAAGACATTTTTCTTTTTGCCGACAACTACACCACTGGAATTTAAACATTTGTAGAATTTATTAAAAACCGGTTAAGACTGTATTTGTGGTTGAAATTATGCAACGAAATTCTGAATTTTATTGTTGTTTTTGTTACTTTTTTGATATATGGGTCGCGATGTATCGAGGTCAGTTAGTTCGGCATTTTTTTTGTGTTCGATGTTTTTGTTGCATCCAGTTGTATACGTTTTTTTTCAGGATGACTAGAAATCGAATAAAAACTGACTAGTTCAGATGATGGAGTGTAGGTAGTTTTTTTATCGATGTCAAAGCAATTTTTATGATATGAAAAACTGAAATAGTATAAACTAAATAGAATATCTTTAATATAATATAATACTATTGTAATGTTTTTATTATTTATTTAAATCGTTTTTACTTGTCGGATAAAATTATTCACACTATGGCTAATTACTATCTATTTATTTAAAGAAACACACACACTGTATTAAACTTAATTTATATACACGCTCTACTTAATGTCTACTAATTTATTTACACTCGGTATAATGGTTCTAATTTGTTTTTACTACTTGAATATTACACTATTTGTCTTCACTATTTTATTCACCGTCCGATTACTAAGAACTTTTGTGAACTAACTATTTACTGTCCGTTTCACTAATTCTCTCGAACTAACTAACTGTCTACGCACTCAAAAACCCGCGTATATATAGTCCGCATCAGTTCTGGAAAGTTCTAGTACATTAAGCGCTCGTGCTATGCACAAATAAAACCTTATTCCAGAATGTTCGAGAACATGCTGGCGCAGGGAGACTCCCGGCGTAGCCACCAAAATACACAGTCGAGGGACAGGGCCGGCTTTGAGTTGGTGACCTCGCAAAACTATTTATACTGATTCAAACTGATTTAAAACTAATTCTGTTATCGCCTGCTTCTACGATATTTATATTGCTGGTCAAGTTCATGTTTACATTTACTATTGAATGTTATATAATTGTTTATCGTAAATATAGGTGATGAACTTGACTCTCTATACCTGTCGGCCTCGTGGGTTTTATTCATGCATTCTTTAACGTTCAATGATTTATTAAAAATAGTTTCGAGGATTTCTCATTTTATTTTATGCCAAAAGGCATCACATCCATATCTGTGAGCCCCTTTAGACATATTAAATAGGATCCCTTCCATTTCTCAGCATCAATTTATGTAAAGTGACTTGGTGGGTACCACAAAAATAATTAAGAGCCCACAAAGATCGAGTCGGTTCAGCTTCAGCTACTTTACTTTCATTCATGCTCCAATCACCTTCATACTACTCCATCTTATGCCAACTGCTTGGAAAATAATGAGTTCTTTTGGAGCAGATTTTTATCTGGAAGTATTGAAATTTTCTTGATGCACAACCATAATTTCAACTTAAAATATGGAAAACAGTTAACTACGATCACCATCATTAGATTGTATAGTAAACTTTTTCGGAACTCATCTTTGTAGCTCAATCCCTCCTTATTTTCCAATTCCATTCATGTAGGGTAATAAATTGAAGTCAATAAAACTATATATGGATTTATTACAAATATATTAACACACAATAGAACTTAATATTTTTCACACATTTTACTATTACTCTAGAAACAGTTCTTTGAAAGAATACTTTTCAAATAATCCTTTATGAATATTTAAAGCGATACTTTCAGCTGCTCTATTCAAAATCTGTTTAAACGATTGGAAAAGATATTTAGCCTTGTCGTTGAGCGTTTTTGTAGCTTCGTTATTTAATGTTTTGTTATTAAACAATCTGTTGAAGCTGAATTTGAAGCTCTTTATATTTAGATTTATTTTTACATTGTGTATTTTTAAATATCGCGTAGAGTTTCTGGTGACATTCTCTAGTTTTATGGTAGTATTTGCTGATACTCCAGCCTTGTAGAATTTAAATAAAAGTGAACTTGAAATCAAATAGAAAAAAATTTTACCCCGGACGAAATCTTCCTCAACTTTTATAGTTGAGGATTTAGAAAAAGATCAAAAAATAGATTTTAAAACAAATTTATGTTTATTCTTCTGCCACAGGAAATGTAACAATTGTGAAGACTTTTACTTTTATAGGTACTTAGCTTATGAAGTGGTTGTTTCCGGAAAAGGTAGGTAGATCTTGCCTCTACGAAGAAGATGGAGACTAGATCTCGAAGAAGATAGGTAGATAGAGTCTTGATTTGAACGGTATCCTAGCAGCTGTGTCCTGGTCTAGGGCGATATCCTGGTCTAGGGCTTGTATCCTAGCCTAGGTCTTGGGGCTCTGCTTACCACAGCAAAATTAATTAGATAGGAGAGGTATAACAGCTATAAAAAAGAGGTCTTTCCTCGAAGAGAGTCGATAGCGGAAAGGGCTGTGCCTCGTGGCGTTGAAAAAATGGAAGCGACCGTTGGCAGACGTCAATTGTCTTATGGTCAGGGTTGAAGATTGGAGTGGCTAATGAGACGACGATCGGTAATTGAAGAGATTTATTCTATAAAATCGAAACAGGTCGATAGACATGTTACACAATGAAGGTTTGTTTCTCACAAATTTGTTAATAAAAAAGTCACAAATATCATATTTTGTTAAGATGATATCCTTTTGACATAATGCCGAATAAATTCTCCGCTATTCTATTTTTCTGGTTTCCTCTTCCTGTTTATCTTTCTGGTTTGACTAGAAATTGAGGAGTACCAGTAGTTGGTAATAGGATGAGTAATGAGAAAAAGTGAGCAGAATGGAAAGTTGATGCATTAGCAGACCAAAAGAGAAAAAGCCCCATCCTCATAATTTCCAATTTAATAATACTATGAAGAATCAACTGATTTTCTCGCAAAAATTCATGAGCGAGTTGTCAGAAAAGAGCAGCTGGCTAAAACAATTGAGGTTTGGTTGTGCGCGTGAGAAAAACAAGGACAAAACAAGGGAAGGGGGAGTTTTAAAATATTGTGTAGAGCAAAATAGAGTTATAAATAAATAATTTACATAGGTGACTTATTCTTATAACACAATTTTTTTCAATTTTTAACGCGAATAAACCTGTTATTTCTTTGTTTACAGATTCTCAAGGTGGAATAGGTTCTATAACGAATTATTTAGCATTTCCTTTATCAGCCCAGACGTAATTAAATCGTTATTTATTTATTTTTAGGTGCACTAGCATTTATCTTTTATGAGTCCAGATAAGGTAAATCACAAGACCTTTGTTAATTTTAAATAGTATGCGTGATTTAAATAACTTTAAATATTCGTACTTCCGCTTATTTTTTGAAGAAATACAATAAAGTGTCAAATTTTTTATTAAAAATGAAGAAGAAACCATAAAAGGCTTTTTCAGTTCGATCGTTACTAGTTATGTGTTTGACTGTGCAGTGAGCAGTTATGGTTAGAAAAAAGTCAAAAATTGAAGGCTTCAGATTCTCCCCCATGGAATGCAAAACCTCTAGCTTCATAATTCACTATTGACGAAGCTCTAGCTTGGTAAACTCAAGAAGATTCTAGGTACCTTATTCACTTTTAATAAAACTAGACATTGATGGTGGTCAAGAATATATTAGTTAACAAACAATGAAATCAATATATAGCAACTTAACTTGCGTCTAGCCTCACCGTTTAATTTTGTAGCCCGCATGCACGCATGCGCATTTCATGATCAGTTTGCCTCGTTTTGTTTTGTTTTTAGGTTAGAATAATTAGGAACTAATACTTGTTTTTGTTTCTAATAAGTTTCATAATTTTTTTGGTTAAAAAAAATCATTGGTTAAGAAGGGGAAGTAAAAATAACCATTCCATTCACCATGTCCCTTCTGAATAGCTTTTCCTTGCCCATCTCAATAAATTAGGGGGCAAACTGATCATGAAATGCGCATGCTTGCATGCGGGCTACGAAATTAAACGGTGAGGCTAGACGCAAGTTAGGAACTAATATTTTTATATAACTTTCCTAAAAGGAACTAAAACCATGGAAACATGTCATCGAAAGAATATTTTGAAAATATCGTATTGTATAATTGAAATGCGACAGCTTCAGCACCTTCATTTACGCTGGTCTTGATCAATTTCAATAAAGAATTGGCTCTTTGGTTTGCCAGTTTGTTCGCTAAGTCATTTTCAGTTGCGTTTTCGAACATATTGGTGAAAGTAAGGTCGAAGCCATCTATATCTATATCCAAAGTAATATTTTCTACTCCTAAATATCGTGTTTTTCGATTGTCAGAATAAACTTTCAGGTAAATAGTAGAATTTGCAGTTATACCAGCTAAAAGAAACATAAAAACTGTTAATGATTCCAAAACCACATCAATTAATTTTAGGGGGAATGAAGGTAGAATTTTGCTGCTTTCTTTTCTTTATTAGATTTTGACAAAGAGGTAATCGTAGGGCACTGAAAAAAAAAGGTGAGCGGTCGTCGGACCGCCGACAGAAGCTTGCTTCTCATGCACAATAGAATGACCATTTTTCGTGAATTTTTCACCATTTTTTAAAAAATTTGACAATTTTTGACCATTTTTGACCATTTTTGACCATTTTTGACCATTTTTGACAAATTATTGACCGCCTTTGACTATTATTTTAACAATTTTGACATCATTGGCAATTATTGACCATTTTTTCAAAATTTTGACAATTTTTCCAAATTTAAACAATTATTAAACATTTTTGACAATTATTGACCAATTTTGACAGTTTTGACAATTATTGATCATTTTTGACAATTTTTCAAAAATTTTGACCATTTTAGACCATTTTTCCAAATTTTAACAATTATTGACAATTTTTGAGCATTTTTGACAGGTTCTGACAATTATTGACTATTTTTGACAATTTTTCAAATATTTTGACAATTTTTAATAATTATTGACCATTTATGACAGTTTTTTAATAATTATTGACCATTTTTTCAAACTTTTGACAATTGTTGACCATTTTTGACAATTTTTCGAAAAATTTGACCATTTTTGACAATTATTGACTATTTTTCCAAATTTTTGACAATTTTTGAGAATATTTGGCAATCATTAACCATTTTTCCAAAATTTGGACAGTTTTTGACAATTTTTGACAATTTTTGAAAATATTTGGCAATTATTAACCATTTTTTCAAAATTTGGACAGTTTTTGACAATTTTTGACGATTTTTCCAAATTCTTAACAATTTTTGACCATATTTAAAAACTTTTGACAATTTTTCAAAAATGTTAACAGTTATTGACCATTTTTGATAATTTTTCAAAAATTTTAACATATTTGGCAATTATTGACCATTTTTCAAAATTTTGACAATTTTTGACCATTTTTCAAAATTTTAACAATTATTGATCATTTTTGACAATTTTTGACGAATTTTGATTGGTTTTGACAATTATTGACCGTATTTTTGACAATTTTTCAAAATTGTTGACCATTTTTCCAAAATCCCGCACTGCTTGACGATGCACCACCGGGAAGCTTCACTCAATATCACCCTTCTGGATGGATACAAACAGACATTTTCGTGTATTGGTTTCGAAGATTTATTGATTTTTCTAAACCAACGTCTGAAAAACCAGTCCTCCTGATTTTTGACGGCCATACTACCCACACAAAGAGCCTCGAACTTATTAACATGGCCAGAGAAAACGATGTTGTGTGGTTGTGCTTGCCACCACATTGTTCTCATCGACTCCAACCGCTAGACGTGACCTTCATGGTTCCATTGAGCACCTATTATCAACAGGAGGTTGAAACACATCCTGGTAGAGCTGTTAGAATTCAACAAGTAGCCAAACTGTATGGTGCAGCTTTCCTTAAAGCAGCAGGAGTGCGGACGGCAGTAAATGGATTCAAACAAACAGGAATTTATCCTTTAAACCGAAATATTTTTCCTGATCACCTGTTTGCTCCCTCAACAACCACAGATAGACCTACAGGCAGAAGCAGATGTGGTTCTACAAGTGGAACCAGCAACAGAAGAAAAGTCTGCTCAAAGAACGTGTGAAACGGTATTTGAGCCAACACCAACATTGGCGAACCATTTCCAAATGAACCCTGCTGTTCTAAAAATGGTCAATAATTGTCAAAAACTGTCAAAAATGGTCAATATTTGTAAAAAATGGTCAATATTTGTAAAAAATTTGAAAAAATGGTCAAAATTTGTAAAAATTTTGAAAAAATGGTCAATAATTGTCAAAGATTTTGAAAAATGGTTAAAATTTTTGAAAAATTGTCAAAAATGGTCAATAATTGTCAAAGACGGTCAATAATTGTCAAAACCAATCAAAAATCGTCAAAAATTGTCAAAAACTGTAAAAAATGGTCAATAATTGTTAAAATTTTGAAAAATGGTCAATAAATGTTAAAAATTCTCAAATTTTTTTAAAAATTGTCAAAACCTGTCAAAAATTCTCAAAAACTGTCAGAAAGTGTCAAAAATGGCCAAAAATTGTTAAATATTTAAAAAAATGGTCAAAAATAGTCAATAACTGTTATAATTTTGAAAAATGGTCAAAAATAGTCAATAACTGTTAAAATTTTGAAAAATGGTGAAAAATTGTGAAGATTTTGAAAAAATGGTCAATAATTATAAATACTGTCAAAAATGGTCAATAATTGTTAAAAATTGTCAAAAATGGTCAATAATTGTTAAAAATTGTCAAAGATGGTCAATAATTGTCAAAACCTGTCAAAAATTCTCAAAAACTGTCAGAAAGTGTCAAAAATGGCCAAAAATTGTTAAATATTTAAAAAAATGGTCAAAAATAGTCAATAACTGTTAAAATTTTGCAAAAAGGGTCAATAATTAGAAAAAACTGTCAAAAATGGTCAATAATTGTTAAAAATTGTCAAAATTTTTGAAAAATTGTCAAAGATGGTCAATAATTGTCAGAACCTGTCAAAAATGCTCAAAAATTGTTAAATATTTCAAAAAATGGTCAATAATTTTTAAAATTTTGAAAAATGGTCAAAAATTGCCAAAATTTTGAAAAAATGTACAATAATTATAATAAAAAACTGTCAAAAATGGTCAATAATTGTTAAAAATTGTCAAAGATGGTCAATAATTGTTAAAAATTGTCAAAGATGGTCAATAATTGTCAAAACCTGTCAAAAATGCTCAAAAATTGTCAAAAACTGTCAAAAATGGTCAAAAATTGTTAAATATTTCAAAAAATGGTCAAAAATAGTCAATAATTGTTAAAATTTAGAAAAATGGTCAAAAATTGTCAAAATTTTGATAAAATGGTCAATGATTATGAAAAACTGTCAATGGTCAATATATTTGTGAAAATTTTGAAAAAATGGTCAATAAATGTCAAAGATTTTGAAAAATGGTTAAAATTTTTAAAAAATTGTCAATAATTGTCAAAGACGATCAATAATTTTCAAAACCAATCAAAAATTGTCAAAAACTGTAAAAAATTTTCAAAAATGGTCAATAATTGTTAAAATTTTGAAAAATTGTCAAAAATTGTCAAAATTTTGGAAAATGGTCAAAAATTGTTAAAATTTTAAAAATGGTCAATAATTATAAAAAACTGTCAAAAATGGTCAATAATTGTTAAAAATTGTTGAATTTTTTGAAAAATTGCCCAAAATGGTCAATAATTGTCAGAACCTGTCAAAATGCTCAAAAATTGTCAAAAATGGTCAAAAATTGTTAAATATTTCAAAAAATGGTAAAAAATAGTCAATAATTTTTAAAATTTTGAAAAATGGTCAAAAATTGTCAAAATTTTGAAAAAATGTTCAATAATTATTATAAAAAACTGTCAAAAATGGTCAATAATTGACAGAAACTGTAAGAAATGGTCAATAATAGTTCAAATTTTGAAACAATGGTCAATGATTATAAAAAACAATAATTGTTAAAATTTTGAAGCAATTTAATCTGTTCTTTCATGCATATAACAATTGGGATAAGACCGGGTGATTTGACATTTTGACACAAACATATTTTTCTGGAAAAAGTAATGAATCTACGACTTTTCCGAAACATTATATTGTGATACGATAAACAATACGTCAGGTCGTTCAATCAAGCAAACTCTAGTTGAAGTTAGTTTGGCTTCAACATGCCGAAAAGTGTTAGCTACCCGGTTTTACCCTTCTTTCCCATACTAAAAAAAATCAAAATAGATAAAAATAGGAAGAGAAAACGTACACGCATAGATGACTGGTTTTTAGCTAAAAGCAACAGACAGCTCGGAACAAAGCCCTGAACCTGCATGTATTATTGTTATCCTTTTGCCTTCATTTGAAGAAGGCTTCGTTTGGGATTTTGCCATAAGAAAGGTCTGTTTCATCACTGGCCCAGGTTTTTCAAGGGAAACCAGGGTAGGACGTAGGTTGAAAATTTACTCTCACTTACTTAGGTTGCCATACATTTCTCCAGTACTATCTGAAAAAGTTTGGTCAATCAAAGTTCCATTACAGTTATAGTTAGCTGAAGTAGGTAACACGTCCCATTTTAGCACGAAATTCCAGTACAGATTAGGCAAGTCGAGATTAAAATCATTTATATTAAATTTATCAACATCGTATACACTAATATTGGTATATTCTGCTTTAAAACCTTCTGGTTGTACAAGGAATTTTTCTAATCTGAGAGGGTTGAAAGAAGGGATACCAAAATCTGGGATGCCTATACCAAGAAAATGTTTTAGGAGCTCGATATTATTTAAAAGGCATCCGGATAAGTTGAAACTGGTTCGTGCACATGACCAAATGTACCAAGCTAGAAATAAAAAAAAATATTTCTTAATATACTTCATGACAAAAGTAGTCAAGTTTAGACAAAAGTTTCAGGAAATTCAACATGTCAAAATCATTAATTCTGATCTGGATAGATAAAATTTTCGACTTCCTTACGAAATTATAGCTTGTGGAGAAATTCATTTGAAAACACTTTACAGAAATAAATATTGATCAATAAATTTCTGATTTATGATATTCAAGTAATATTAATCACTTTTATTATTCAATAGCTAATGAAGACAAGACTTCAAAAATACTGAAGCAATAAATATTTTTGGATACTTACGTAACGTTCCAGCATTCGCACACAACAAAATACAAATTATGGTACCAAAAATAACTTTCATTTTTGAATATCCGACTCATACAAAATCTGAAAGGTACTTGAAAATTTTTCGGCTTTGTCGATGTAAATATAGTATGTCCAATCTAATTTATCTTGGAATTTATAATAATTACGATAAGAGGCGATTAATTTTTCACGCTTTTTTTTTCGTATGGTTAATTTCGAACAATCCGAGTTTATTGTCCTCAGCTTTTCAACAGCCGAGTTCACATTTTAGAGCACATGACTTGAGAATACACACATATGGGAGCGTGCTCAGTGGCAAGTCACAAATAATGTGCTCTCAAGTACGTATATTTAGAAAGAATACAAAAAATAATTTAAATAACGTTTATTTTCTTTCTCTAAGCTTTTTTAGGGAATAATATATCAAAAGGAAATTTCCTAAATATATTATGGTCGATGAAACTGAGTGCTGCATTAACAATATTTTCCAAGATTGGTGTAAACTCCTCCAATAGAATCTTGTAATTTTCGTTGATTATTTCATTTGTTCTCTGATTTAATTCCTTGTTCTCACCCAACAGTTTATCAAAGTTTACTTTATATTTTCCAATAATCAGCTTTAATTCTCTTTTTGTTTCCACCAAGTATTCTTTATTCTTCTTTGTTATTATCTGGTAGTACAGATCAGCTTTTGCATTTATTTGAGCTAAAATTGAAAAGAATTAAGTTTTCATCTATTTCCATTCTCACCATAATATCCTGCTTATGATAAACTTACTCAAGTTCCCAAAAGCATGTCCTGTGTTATCCAATTGCAAAAATAACAACTTTCCCTTTCCCTGAGGGCAGTTGATAGTTGGGCTGCTAAAGCTTATTTTCTGCCCTTGGGACACAATATATTATTGTATATTTATAAGATACTATCAAAAGGTTCAAGCGTTTGTACATTTCAGCTTGGAACATTTTCTGTTACTATCCTGGGAGATCAAGATTTCCAATGAAGCCATGTCATACAGATCTGGGTGGTTTTTTACCAACGACGATGTGCTTTGACGTACTTTAGAAAACCTAGAGATGGGAGTGTGTTATATAGGCACACCGATCTATATGGTCGTTGAAATCCCAAAAGGACTACTCTGCGGAAAGCTTTCTAAATCAAATACATGGGATATGTTTGACTGAAGGCTCCTATTCCAATAATTTCATCCTGCTTTAACCCAAATCTTCTTAATAAACAAAATTAACCTTACATCCATTTATCTTGGAACCACAATAAGGCTTTCTTGATCCGTTACTGGCCATAAGCATTTTATCTAATTTTTCTCAAGAGAAAGAAAACCGAAAAACGATTTCCGTGTCCCAGTTTACTTTTCCTTGTAATTAGATAATAATGCCACTGTTATCGGTCTGAATAAGGAACGAAACGAATGAAAAGTTTGTTTTTCCGTAGTCGACAGAGTCTGGGCCAAGAATTTTTGGTTGGGGATCAGTAAAAGTAGTAGACGGAAACGGTTTCCATTTTTTCACGTTTGTATTTTTTAGCTGTCAATTATATTTGTTGATATAACTTCTACAACTCGTAGACCTCTACAAGAGTTGGGTATACTGAGCAGACTGTCCTTAGGTTGATCACAAGGGTAATGAAGAGGCAGATTCACTAGCCCGAGAAGGAGCATGATGTTCTCCTATAGGTCCAGAAACTTTTTTGGTATAGCGAAAGCACTACCGGGAATGAGGCAAGCCAAAGAGCTCATTAAAGAACCAGTGCCAAAATTCATGGAGTACTTACCAAACCAGAATAGGCGAACCCAAAGCAGTTTCTCGAGAACGGTGGAACAAGACGCCGAGAATGAGGAAATTCAAATAGTTCATCGCCAAAATTCCCGAAGTACCTACCAAGCTAGAATAGGAGAACCCCTTGAGTGATGGTTGAGTTTCTGACAGGGCACATCAACAACATTGGATTGGCAGACACAACCATAAGCAGGGTTATCCAAGAAGACGAGGTAACCTCAGTACACATGATGTGCTACTGTGAAGGCCTGATGACTAGGCTAAGGTTTTCGATGACAGAGGATGAAAAACCACAACCTTCCCAATATATGGATGACTTGAGGTGAGTGATGGAGACGGATCTAGACAAGAAACTATTTTGTTCCGCAACGTGTAAAAAAAAATTTTGACTTGATCAGAACAAAAAATAGCTATTCACTGCTAATTTCGCTTTTAATAAATATTAATTAATATGTTAGATCTGTTCATAATGTTTTGATTGATGATGTACTAGGATTAGGATTATTCGAACTAAAATTATTTCTTACAAGAAAAGAACCAGTTTTGGAATTAAATAATGAAAAATGGTGTAGATTTTTTTTATAGTATTGTTACGCGAGCTACTGCAATAATATTCTCACTTAGTGCCCCCAGTGAAATCCCCGTATGAGACGACTATGGCTCCTCCGCCCAATTTTCGAGAAGCATCCAGAATACGAAACATCGAGAATATCCAGTGAACCCGCCAGAACGCCGAAAGATTTCTAGAATTACGGCGCGTGAGTATAAATAGGCCACAAGCATCGCCGCAGGCAATTAGTCAATCAGTCAGTGTTGATACCGAAGGAAAGTAATCGCGCATCGATAAAGTGTTTATTAAGTGACTCTCATATAAATTATAATTAGTGTGTTTAGTGTATGACATAAATTATTAAATAAGGACTGAATTACATATAAATCTGTAAATATAAATTAATTGTAAATATAAATTAGAATAAACGTTACAGTATTCAAGGTTTTATTGAATAGTTTCTGCTTGCAGCATTTTTTTTTGGTTTTTCTATACTATACAGTGTGTCGAAAAAATCTCTGGATAATGCATTCCCAGCAACCTCCTATTACCCATAAGAAAAAATTGAATGGCAACGTCTTAGTTGTGATACGTCTTTGAAAAGCCAGTCAAAAATGTTCTCCAAGGGTATAAGTGACAATTTTGCAGAGTGTAACAATGAAGCAAACATATTATTTGGAAACAAACTGAAATAAACTTTCATGATCGGAATTATGACTAATAATGTTTCTTGGGTTTAAAGACTATGGTCTTTTAGGGCTGGCTAAGCACGTTTGTAGTAACGAAAGGTTAAAATGGGCTATGAACACCTTTTCACCTTTCAAGGCACCGGGAGCCGATGGGATTTTCATTTTCCCAGCATTGCTCCAGCAAAGACAAGACGAAATTCTACCACATTTGGTTAGGATCAGTCGAAGCAGCTTAGAACTAGGTTATATACCAGAAGCATGAAGAAGGGAAATAGTAACCTTCATTCCAAAAGCTGGAAAAAGTGACACAATAAACCCCAAATCCTTCAGACCAATTAGTTTGTGCTCAAAACGATGGAAAAAGCTATTGACAATTATATTAGAGCGGAAATCCTAGAGAGACTACCTCTCCACCCGTATCAGCATGCTTACCAGGCAAGCAGATCTACGGAGACCGCACTGGTACAACTGACGGAGGATATCCGAGGTGCTCTAGACAACCAAGAAGCCGTAGTACGCGCATTTTTTGATATAGAAGGAGCTTTTGACAATACTTCTCATGAGGCTGTCAAAAGAGCATTAAAAACCAGAGGTGTAGACAGCACAACATCCAAATGGATGTCGGAACTGCTCACCACTAGAGCAGAAACGAGGATGAGCAAAGACTTTGTCTCCATCTGTACAACCAGAGGATGTCCACAGGGAGGAGTAGCATCCCCATTAATGTGGAGCCTGATGGTTGACGAACTCCCGTGTGGTTTGACCGACCTCGGAATATCCTGCCAAGCATATGCCGATGATATTGTCATAGCAGCCAGGGGAAAATTCGAAAATAGCCTTTGTGACATCGTACAAAAGGGTCTGAACTATACAAATAGCTGGTGTAGACAAATAGGGCTTAACATCAACCCCACCAAAACAATAGCCTTCACTAAGAAAATGAAGCTCAACCTCAAAACCATTAAATTTGATGGGAGCGAGGTTGAATGGAGACAAGCAGTCAAGTATCTAGGTTTGACTCTGGACAGTAAACTCCTGTGGAACAAACACGAAAAGGAGATTATATACAAAGCAAAAATGGCTCTAATGGTATGCAGTAATCTGGCAGGGAGAAATTGGGGTTGTAACCCAAAAAACCTGAGCTGTATGTACACTGCCATAGTCAGACCAATTATCAATTATGGAGCCATTGCGTGGAGTAGTAGAACTAGCCTATTGACAACGAGAGGAAACCTCTTCAAAATACGAAGACTAGCCTGTATGTGCATTACAGGAGCAATGAGAACATGCCCAACGGCAGCCATGGAAGTGATTCTCAACCTCACACCACTACATATGGAGGTGGAAAGTGTTGCAGAAAGAACAAGATACAGACTAAGTAGAGATCATTAAAAAAAACCACCTCCTTACTTCTTAGAAATCAGAAAACCTGGGACATGCCACAAGATGGTATGATGAAAAAGTATAACTTTTCAAAGAAATTCGTTACGGAATTAAGCAACAAGGAGGAATGGGATCCAAATACCATTACCAGACTTGGAAAGAATTCCATTCAATGGTACACAGACGGCTCAAAAGCCATAGAAGGAACTGGGATAAGAGTGTACGGGCCAGGAACCAAACACTCTGAAATCTTGGGAAAAACCCCGAGTATCTTTCAAGCGGAAATTCACTCCATAAGAAAGTGTGCCCAGTTCAATATTGATAAAGGATATAGAAGGCAAAGGATTACCATAATGTCGGATAGTCAAGTAGCAATTAAAGCACTGAGCTATTATGTAATCAGTTCGAAAATGGTGTGGGAATGCCTAGGCAAACTAAATGAACTAGACGAGAACAATATAGTCACTTTACTGTGGTTTCCGGGACACACTGGGATAGAAGGAAATGAAATAGCAGATGAACTCGCAAAGAGGGAGACTGGAACACCCTTTTGGGGGAAGGAACCCTTTTGCGGTATCAGCTCCAATGTAATATTGGAAGAAATAGGCAAAGCTGAAAAAAAGAGAAGATCTGACCATTGGAAAGATCTAGTAGGACTTGGACAATAAAAGATTCTTCTGGGTGACTACAACCTGTTGAGATCAAATGAATGCAGAAGTCAAAGTTGAACAGCACTAAGAGTTTTAACAGGGATTCTTACGGGACATTGTCGCCTGAATGGGCACCCGAAAAAGCTCAAAATATTGGAGGGAGAAGAATGTAGATCTGTGGCATGGAAGAAGAAACCTCCATCTAGGGACATTTACCTAAGTTAAAGCCTGCAGATATCCTAAAATTCATCCGGGGAATAGGACTAAAGGAGCCACTAGTCTCTGAGACTTTCTCCCGCTTCCATTGACAATGGCTGCCGTAGTTGCAGCCGAAACGTCTGATCATTTTAAAAATGACTAAGTTCTGAAATAATTGGAAACTTTTTCAAGAACAAAAAGTATACTTATTCAGATGTTCTTTTTTTATGTACAGAATTTACTTTGCCGTTTCGGCTATCAATTCTACGTCTATGGATTTCCGCCCTGATAAGTTTTATTACTTGCCAAGTTTGTTTGTATTTTTCTCCTTCACGGAATTGTTAATTTGCATGTTACGTTTCAATGCTGATATACCCTCTTATTATTTTATGGAAATTCGTATAGATAACTTTTTTCTCTTTAAAAAGAAAATGAAAAGACATTTTTATTAGATGGAAGTCCATTTGTGTGTGGGGGGCGCTATCAGATCAAGTTGTATGTCATATAAATATTCAAAAGGTACAAAAGTATAACTTTTGTCTACCCTATTATAAGATAAATAAAAGTTATTGAGAGAACAATTAAATTCCGTTAGACGTAAGGATAATATGATCAGAATTTGCTTAGATCTTCTACAGTGAAGAGCGACAATGAAAGTAGAACTTGGACACAAAAAAACAGAAGGACTACAACAAATCATTTAGGGAGAAAGAGCATATAAAGACGACTAATATCCTGGATTAAAAATTGAGCTCTCATTAAATTTTCACTAATTTTTAGAAATAAAAGATAAAAGGAACATCCCACATTTTATCCTGACGTTTATGTATCCAATTAGAAAAATTTTGACCATATCCTGAGAGGCCACAGATCTCATGGTAAATTCATAGCGGAAGAATGTGACCTGTTTTACTAATTTACATGGGATTTGAGTGAATAACATTCTGGCATGCACTCTCTCTTACTTTTTAAAGAAGTTTTCAGCTACTCTCTTATAACATTAATAATTCGTAAGCCGTCAATGTGGTTGGAGTTTTCAGCTCTTGCTGAAAGTACGGCCAGAATGATCAAATTAACTATTCTATGTACAAAAAATACACAACTTAGTTATGTAAATGCTACCGTTACAAAATTATTTGAAATAAAATACAAAGTTTCCAATAAGCACACTTCCATCTGAAATTCATTGTCCAGTCACGACGTGATTCCTAAGTTATATCTACGATCGTCTATTGTTTAGAAAAAGGACAATTGAGTATGTGGGCCACCACAGTTGTGAAAACATCAGGCCCTCGCTTCATATAAAGGTGCTATTCGAAAGCCATTACTCTTTTCGAAAACCATTAAATATTTAGAATTGTCACCATCGTACAGTGTCTAGGTGGCATTTACTCGGAAATATTAGTATAGGAGATCAATAGAAAGTGTTTCACTATTGAATTAGATATTTAGGGAGTGAGAATTTATTGTAAAATAAACAATTACAAATAGTAGGTAATATATACAGAATGTATTATAAGTTACAATCCAGGAAGCATTTTTTGTATTTCATGATTGCTTTTGCAAATTTTTGTTCAATTTATCCTTTCTGTACAATCTAGTTGATTTTTAAGGAGTTGATAGGGAATTCAGTAAAAAGAAGGAATGGGATTCCAGTAGCATTACCAGATTTGGAGAGAAAGTCATCGAATGGTATACAGACGGCTCAAAAGAAAGGGTTTGGAATAGGAGTGCACGGGCCAGGAACCAAACATTCCGAAAGCTTGAGAAAAACCCCAACTATCTTTCAAGTGGAAATTCACGCCATAAGAAAGTATGCCCAGCTCAATATTGATTAAAACATATAGAAGGCAAACGATTATCATAATGTCGGATAATAAAGCACTGAGTGAATGTCTAGGCCAGAGTAAAACTGCACTTAGAGTTATGACAGGACACTGTCGTTTGAACGGGCACCTTAAAAAGCTGGAAATAATGGAGCAAGAAGATCAAAGATTCTCTAAAATGGAAAAACTAAGAGACTACTGGATAGAACTAAAGCCTGCAGATATTCTAAAATTCCTCCGGGAAATAGGTCTAAATGAACTACTAGTCTCTGAGATCTTTTAAATCTCAGTGAATGTCACTCCACTATACGTACATACAACCAGTTAAATGAAAAGCATTCATGACTCCAACGAACCTTTGTGAAATTTCCTTCTTATTTGGACTGGCCATTCGGAAAAGTTTAACGAGGTGTGAGTGGCTTTAGACATCCGAATGATTAATCGAAAAAATATTCATTCGGCAGAACTTTTTCACTTTTAACATTCTAAAAATTTTTTGCCTTCAGCTTTAATTTAAAACGAGGTTATGTGTACAGATACGAATTCCAGATAAATAATAATTACGGCGTATCAAATAAATTTTCCATAATATCAACAAAAGCGGTTAAACTGTGAGCAAATGGCATATCTACAGCTTGTAATGAAATAAATGCATATTTATGTGCATTTACTTACAACAGCCACGCAACTGATGTTTGGATAGTTTTTTGTACACATCCAACGTTGATTTATAAATATCAGAACCGTACTTGATCCTTTGTATAAATTACAGGAAACATTTCTGAGATAAAATAACTGATTTTTATCACTGATTATGTTAATTGGAACAAAACATTCCAGGTATTTCGAAAATTTAGTGAATTTAAAATTTTCGATTTAATGTATAAGTGACAGCCAAGTGCACTCCAGATTTGGCGAGAAGAAACCACTAGCCATCTACATAGAAAAGGACAAAATAAGAAAAATTTAACACATACAGAACGTGAGGATAAGATGGGAAGAGCAAAGAAGCGGAAATGGACCGACGCAGTGTTACAACTGCTGTAATAAATATCAAATGAAGAAACATAGGGAACATCACCCTTTATAACAAATTTAATTTAATTTGGAATAAAGCAGACGCTGATATGCAAAATAGAAGTCAGCAAAGCAGTTTAAAATACTGCAAAAAGTAATACACAGGAAACGAGTGTCTAAATAACAATTCTGCTGAGTCGGAAGAAACCCACGCGCTAGGAAAAAAACCTGATTAGCAAATTCTGCCGAAGGGAAGGTAGACCAATCAGAAAGTAACATGTGAACCAGAGTAAAAAAGCTGACTTTGGGAAATGCACAAAGCCAGGGGAAAAGGGAAAAAAGTGGGAGTTGATAGTTTAATTTCCCAACCAGGGGAGCCTGATCGCATGAAAGAAGGAGTGAATGTGAAGAGGACGAAAAGCGAATTGAATAGGTATCATATATAGATACCTGCCTTCTCGTTCCTTTTAGGGACAAACGACGTAGATTTTGGTTTTCAGGTGGAGAACTTTAAAACATAAATACTACAACTTCTACCAAGGTGTTCTCTGGTGCAGCAGGAGTTACGGTGATCTCAGAAACACTGGTGCCGTGTTACACTGCCAAGGATTCCACCACGGAATGACGGCATGCAGCATAAGCACTAAATGCGTGAAGTGCGGAGGACCACACAGATCGAACGAATGCCCAAGACCAACCACCTGCGCAAACTGCCAGGGAGAACACCCGACGAACTACAGAGGATGCCCTTAGACCCCAAACAACTTGAAGACAAGGAAAACAGTCCCAAAAACAACGAAGCCAGAAGTCAGCTACGTCTAAGCTGCAACCAACAAAACAAAGACGACAACAACACCGACTAAGCAACAGATTCTCGAGCTCAGCTAATGGCCTAAAACTTGTAAGAAATCTCAAGAAAAGAAGACCCACTTAAGAGAAGTCCCGGCAGTTCCATAAAAAGGGATTTCAACTAGGACAGCAAAAACAAGTGGATCCACTCTATTATAAGGTCGTCTTTAGGCGCAGTTCGTCGGCTAAGGATTCGCCCCTTGTATAGGGCAGCGCAAAAACAAACACAACGGAAGACAAAAGCAAGTTAGAAGACTGCTGAAGAAATAACCACCATGGTTACACAGCCAAGAGGAAGACAGCTCGACCCCAGTCAGCAGCCATTTGGCTGAGGACGGGTAGTACGCGAAAAACGCGGACATCGATGATGAGGACCTATCGGATGAGATGGGAGGTTGACGGAAGTTCTCCCCGAGATGCATTGCGCTTAGAGCGATGCATTCTGGGAGGAGCGCTTAGAGCGATGCATTCTAGGAGGAGCGCTCAGAGCGATGCATTCTGGGAGGAGCGCTTAGAGCGATGCATTCTGGGAGGAGCGCATCTCGCATATGTGTGAGTATGTATAAGTGAATGGAAAAATAACCATAATTCAATTTGAGGTGCGGGACTTCAGCAAGTATTGAAGTATGAAGGAAAAAGTAAGGATTTTAGATTCAGTCACTTTATTTTTCCATGAAATTTCCACGTTTATATTATGATTTATTCGACATAAAAAATATTTCAAGACATTAAAAATATTCAGGACATTTTCGACTCGCCTGTAACTTCGTTGTAGATAAAACTACAAGCCTGAATTTCCAGTGAACAAAAGAGCATAGTATAATCCTTCCAAAAAAAAAACGTTCCACAGCAAGAGTAAGTAAAATCAACAGTAAGGTTATTTATCAGTTTTCATTTGTTCCAAATGATATTTTGTTGTAATGTGTTCACACAAAATACTTGTAGGTCAAATGCTGTAGGCTAAACATGATGTAAACTAAATGCCTAATGAAATTCTGACTACCATAGAGATTAAGATTCCACTTCTCGAATCCTTGTTAAGGTCGTCACCACGGTGGACTTTGAAGTTCCTGTTGCTCAAAGCTCACTACTAAAATTTCCTAATACGAGAGAGGTTTCTGAAATTATGTTGATATCCTGCAACAGGGTCGGTGTTATTCAACCAATGACCTTTGTTATAAAAGTTCGCATTTAATGAAATTTATATATCATGTTATTTTTTCTACTCCCATTCCTTAATTTTATCATTAGGATAAATATTTTTCACTAAGATACAAGTTTACATCCAATAGGAATGTAATCTCCCAATATTCGGTCAAATATCCGTATTTAGGGGCTATTAAGATACTACATTTACGATAACTATTAAATTAACAAAGAAAATTATTAGGTATGAATTGAATGTACTAAACAGCGACACAACAGTGAAGAGCAGCTGATTGTATTTTTCTCGTTCGGGTACACTCGGCGGTCCCGAGTTTGTATTGTTTTGTATAATTTATATGCATGAAAGAACAGATTAAAAAAGTGAGATATGGAAGAGAGAGAGAAATGGGAGAGAAAGATGGGAGAGAGAGAGAGAGAGAAAGAAAGTGTATTGCGTGTGATTACAATCATTATTTTAAATTGTCTGAATCTAAGACGGATTCGGTAAGGTTCGCGACCCTCGGAATATTGTAAGACTTTTTTCTCTTATTAGACCATTTTTGACAATTTTTCAAAAATTTTGACAATTTTCAACAATTATTGAATTATTGACCATTTTTTCAAAATTTTGACAATTTTTCAAAATTTTAACAATTATTGACCATTGTTGACAATTTTTCAAAAATTTTGACAATCATTGACCACTTTTTAAAATATTTAACAATTTTTTACCATTTTTCAAAATTTTAACAATTTTTGACAATTTTTTGCCATTTTTGACAGTTTTTGACGATTTTTGATTGGTTTTGACAATTTTTGATTGGTTTTGACAATTATTGACAATTTTTGACAATTTTTCAAAAATTTTAACCAATTTTCAAAATTTTAACAACTATTGATCATTTTTTAAAATTTTAACAATTATTGACCATTTTTGACAACTTTTCAAAAATTATCAGAATCATTGACCATTTTGTTGAATATTTAACAATTTTTGACCATTTTTCAAAATTTTAAAAAATTTTGACAATTTTTGCAATTTTTTGACGATTTTTGATTGGTTTTGACAATTTTTGATTGGTTTTGACAATTATTGACCGTCTTTGACAATTATTGACCATTTTTGACAATTTTTTAAAAATTTTAACCATTTTTGACAATTATTGACCATTTTTTCAAAATTTTTTCAAATATTGACAATTTTTGACAATTTTTGACCATTTTTCCAGATTTTTGATAATTTTTGAAAATATTTGGCAATTATTAACCATTTTTTAAAAATTTTGATAGTTTTTGAAATTTATTGACTATTTTTCCAAATTTTTGATAATTTTTAACCATATTTCAAAATTTTTGGCAATTTTTCGAAAATTTTAACACATTTGGCAATTATTAACCATTTTTTCAAAATTTTGACAATTTTTGAACATTTTTTGCGATTTTTGACAGTTTTTGACAATTTTTGACGATTTTTGATTGGTTTTGACAATTTTTGATTGGTTTTGACAATTAATGACCGTCTTTTGCAATTATTGACCATTTTGACAATTTTTTAAAAATTTTAACCTTTTTTGACAATTTCTCAAAAATTTTAACCATTTTTCAAAAATTTTAACCATTTTTCAAAAAATTTTGACAATTATTGACCATTTTTTCAAAATTTTTACAAATATTGACAATTTTTGACAATTATTGACCATTTTTCCTGATTTTTGATAATTTTTGAAAATATTTGGCAATTATTAACCATTTTTTCAAAATTTTGACAGTTTTTGACATGTATTGACCATTTTTCCAAATTTTTAACAATTTTTGACCATATTTCAAATTTTTTGACAATTTTTCAAAAATTTTAACACATTTGGCAATTATTAACCATTTTTTCAAAATTTTGACAATTTTTGACCATTTTTTGCCATTTTTAACAGTTTTTGACAATTTTTGATGATTTTTGATTGTTTTTGACAATTATTGACCGTCTTTGACGATTATTGACCATTTTTCAAAAATTTTAACGAATTTTCAAAATTTTGACAATTTTTGACCATTTTTCGAAATTTTAACAATTATTGACCATTTTTGACAATTTTTCAAAAATTATTAGAATCATTGACTATTTTGTTGAATATTTAACAATTTTTGACCATTTTTCAAAATTTTAACAATTTTTGACAATTTTTTGCCATTTTTTGACGATTTTTGATTGGTTTTGACCATTTTTGACGATTTTTGATTGGTTTTGACAATTTTTGATTGGAATATTCTCCAACCATGCAGAAGCCCTTCATGAAGCTTTTGCGATTCCAATTTTAATATATTGAATAAAATATTATATACAGTCAGTTCCTGACGTGTTTTCATCATAATGTTGGTAATATAATATGAAATTTGAAAGGGCTAGATTGTCTCTGGTCCTCGACTTTTTGAACAGAAATGTTGTATAGAGTCGTACACAATGACAGTGCCAAAATACATTCCTTCGCAGTTTAATCAGATTTTGATGAAAGCCTTCGTCATTGTGGGGTAGTTTCCCTTTTCCAATATGTCAAGAATTCCGAGATTTGATTCGAGGCATCGAAGCAGATTGGCTGTAATTATTACAATGAAGGGTTAAGATGTTCGGTTTACCGCATAGATCAATTGGGAGTCAAACAGGATATTTCCTTTCACATAAAAAAGTATGAAAATTAATCTCGAGGTTTGGATACGTTCATTTTGTCGATAAAAATGATCAGAAGAACGAAAAATCTGACAACAATGTTAATACCATCATGAAATTAGCCATATCACAAATCAAAATTCATAAAAATCTTGCGAGCCGTTTCAGTAATAATTGAGGCGTTTCCATACTTGAAACTCACTCTGTACTCTGACTCTGAAGGAATATCTAAAAAGAGTGATTTAATCTCGAAAATAGGCATGGAGCTGTTTATATTTTCAACACAGCATCGCTATCGTGATGCGATATTACGATAAACTACCAATAATTCAGAATCAAAATATGCCATCATGTAAACGGTTTTAAATTATTTATGAAACTTTCTTCCTCGATTTATTGCTCACCTATTCTTTATTTCTACTTTAAATAGCAAAAAAAAAACTTTAAATCACGAATTTGCTACTGCAAGCAAGAATTGATTTATTTATTTAATACTTTACGTCTTATCACGACGAAAGGTGTGGCATACATAAACAATGACTATACACTGTGTTCATTTGAAAAGGACCCACCCTTAATATTTCAAAAATGGGACATATTAGAAAGAAATGCCGAAACACGTCAACTTTTAACTTGAGGGGGACACTTTTTGGCGCTAATGTCATAAACGTCAGATTCCCCTCCCTACTGGAGACCCCCCTTACATTTTTTCAAATGGCATCAAGTCACACCTCATTTAAAAGGTCTGGTAAATCTCTATTCAATCTTTTTGATTTGCTTTTGATCGTTGTTTAAAATTGGCTCTTTTTCAACTTTTATTGCCTGAATGTTAACGGTGGTCACTTTGAAACATTATTAAATAGCAGTTTTTCCTTGTTTACAGTTGTCTTTTTACTATTTGTGAATTTTTTATTCTTTAAAGAGTCTTTCTATCATAACACAATACGGGGGCATACGAAAAATTGAAAGAGAGCCAATTTTAAACAACGATTAAATAACAATGGATGGCTGGTATCAAAGGTAAAACAAAATGGTTGAATAGAGATTTACCAGACTTTTAAATGAGGTGTGACTTGATACCTAATGACATTTGAAAAAATGTAAGGGGTGTCTCCAGTAGGGAGGGGGTGGATCTGACGTTTATGACATTAGCGCCAAAAAGTGTCCCCCTCAAGATAAAAGTTGATGTGTTTCGGCATTTCTTTCTAATATGTCCCATTTTTGAAATATTAAGGGTGGGTCCTTTTCAAATGAACACAGTGTATATTTACCTTCCTGCGTTTTTAATTTCAGGAATATTAAACGGATATAAATAATGTATGAGTTAATTACCGAATGTTGCAAAACACGAAATTTCGGTTAAAAGTTATTGTGGTTAATGAGAACTGATTATTGTTCTGCTCGGTCAAGTCTTTGGCATACCGAGCCGAAATTTATCCATAATTGTTTATTATTTCTTTATTTATCCTGTATAATTAGATGCATAAAAGTTTTCGTAGGCCGTAATGGAAAATAAACAAATACAAGTTGAGAGCCGATAGCTGAGAAATTTAATTTTCATAATTTGATTCAGCTTACAGAATTTTTTCTAATAAAAAACACTTTCTGATGCTTGAACTTGACAATAACCTTCTTTATTTATATTTATATAATAATGAAATGTTCAAACGTTTTGTTGAAATAAGATCAAGGGAATTTAATTCTTATTTTAAATATTTATTATTATATTATTATATTGGGCCAAAAGGCATCACTCATGAATTGTTTCCAGCTTTTTTCTCATACTTTTAGCAAGAAATATTATTTCAAATTATTGATATGTTTTCCCAAATACTAATGACTCTATTGCAAATTTGAACCCTTCTTTATGATTTAATAGATTTAGATTCACATTAATAAATTTTAACTTTAAACATGAAACTGTTTCATGTTAATGAAGCCCTCAAGGTCGAGAATTATTACGTCGTAGGCCTATAGAGAACTGCGTGACTCTTTCGTCTCGAATTAGGGGTTTAGAATTAGTATATCAACCACCGGTTAATTGAATTAGACGTGTGTTTGGGAAATTATTAAATTAGGGTCAACTCGCTACCCGCTGAGTTAACGTTCATTGTATTAAGAGGTCAATCATTTATAATGGACGAAAGGCTAATAAAATCAAAATACGATGCTTAAAGTTAATTGCTAATTAAAGATTGATTAATTTAAGCAGTCAAAAGTAACTAAATATACTATAAATATAAACAAATTGACTGTTTGGTCTATTGAGAAGTACTCTGGTTACATCTACTCTATAAGCTTAAGCAACAATTGACCTCAAACAATTATTTTTATTATAATTATAATATAAACAAAAAGGGGTTCTAAGGATGTGACATTGAACACAGGCGAAGAACCATTTTATTGAAAAAGGATCAATGCAGTCCCTCTAAAAAACTGTCTTGTGAGCTCTATACTCTATTTCTCACACGTTTTCGTATCGCTGCACGCCCAGCTCGAATCACGCTTTGGTTATTAGATTTCCTGAGAAATTTTAATGACAAAAATTATTCAAGAACTAAGTAATCGTGTATCGAGAGGGTTAATATTTATCGTGTTCGCTGCGTCACGCTCTAAATGCATTTATCATATCGCATGTTGGAATGAAAGGAGTTTCGAGTTCGGGTGCAGAATTTAACTTGCTGGTGCAGTTTATTAACGAAAGATTTATCTACGCTTCGGGCGTAACTTACTCGATTATTTATTTGAAGAGTGTATGAAACAAAAAATTTGAATATTAATCAGCGTATCTACAAATAATAATTAATTTAGTTTAGTCCGTATAATTTATAGAACCTGTAGGTTTGATAGTATGAATTTGGTAGTGTGGTGATGGAAGCTTCGATTATTATGCAGATTGCAGCATTGCCATTGAACATAACCTTGAATCCGATACATTTAGAATCAAAGATGGACTTGGGCAAAGTAGAGTACTAAATCATCTGCTGTTTCTCATTGTCATGGACGAAATTATTAAGGCAACGAAATTGCACTGTGAAAAGATAGAAACAGGTTACAACATTTTGGAACTAATCACCCTGACTGAGTGTTCGTTTGCAGATGATCCTATGATTTCTTCAACCAGTGAAGAGGACTCACAGAGCAGCCCACAGATATGGAAGAGCTAACTATATATAAACAACTTTCTGCAAATAAAAAGATCCTTACACTTTCAGATAATCAGACAGCACTCAAATCTTTAGCCTATTCCCAGATCAGATCTAAACTGGTCTGGGAATGCCTACAAAAATTTTTAATCTTGGCAAACCATAATAGAGTAACTCTTAAGTGGGTCACAGGGTATAAGGGAATTGTAGGCAGACACCTTAGCAGAAGCTAGGATCTGAAACTGCATTCACTGGTCCTGAACCAGTATTTGGAATATCAAAAACTGCTGCACGTGCTTGTACATCTTGGTTGATTCCGAGTGAATATAGACGTACGGGAGCCACGTGCCAAAGCAGGAACACAGCAAACTCATGTTCAAAATACCCTCGGAGTTGCTGACTAACGAAATATCAAACCTCAGCAGGGACCAGATAAGGAAAGTGACGGGATCACTCATCGACCACATGCATACAATTGGCATATATAGGGAGGAACCTATCTTCGAATGTGAAGCACTGTCACATTGGAGATATAGACTTCTAGGATAAGAGCACCCAAGGAAGGATTTCCCCAAGAAGGACTGAAGAGAAAGACTGTTGAGCCTGACCCTTCACATAAACGCTACAACCAAGAGCACAAAAAACCTGAAGGCTGAGGTGCTGAGGTCTCGAAGCCTCTGACTGGTGGTGCCGAACCAATCAATCAATAGTACTTATTATTTTATTTATTATTTTATAGTTTAAAACAAATTAATTGATGTGATAATTTAGAAAAAGCATCTAATTAACCTTTGATTATACAAATTGGCATTTTAATTCGTTGTAGATTAAAGTTATCCACGAACTCATCAAAAGCACGATTAGAAGAAATACCCTAAAGCTAATAAATACATATCACGATCTGCTTAGTAAGAGCGATAAATTGCAATATTCTACTAACATAATTAATTGAATCTATGAGAAATATCTAGGTCTCGAGTCCCGCAAATTCAGTATCCAGAGATCGGAAAAACGTGCTTTCCATGAATTTTTCATATTTAACAGTTGGTAATCGTAAACGTCCCGGTTTTATGAATTGCGGGGCTTTTATAGCAGAATGTTGGTTGGAATGTTGATGGGCTAACGGAACTAGCGAACGAGTCGTGACAATAATAGGCCGTATACTAAATGCTACTTTGTGTCTAAACTTTTTATGTTTATAGACTACTATAAATTTATGACAGCTTGGCGATTTTAATGTTGTTTTTAGTCACCAATGATTGGGATGAATATACGCAACAATTATGTACAGAATGCTACTAAAGTTTGGAATTATTCGTAAATAGCTCCCAGCTAGATATTGTCCGATACATTCGACGTAAACTGTTTTAATAACAGTGCATCGATAAATTTGGTTGAATATTTAGCTAGTAAACATCATCATAATCCTCTAAACAGACAGAGCCAGTCTAGTGCGTTCTCCAATACTACGAAAACTGAACAAGCCAGAAGCGACACTTCTCTTCCATTTTGCTCTAACTAGCGCTTAGAAATAAGAGTTATATATAATTAGAAGTACTAAACATGGGAAATTATATGCCAAGAAGAGAGTATTTGTATTCAGAAGCTTCATGATTATAAAACTTGGTCTTACTCAAAATTTTTGTACCTTTTTCGAAAAAGTTATACAATTCGTGGCGAGTTGCACTTAACAATATATTTTCCGCTAATTGTAATTTTTATGAAACTGTCGACATATGGATATTGCCAGAATCCATGATGATGGCAAGAAAACACGCAACGCTATATCACAACCATCACACTACTTGCCCTTTTAACATATCATTTCTCGAATTAATATTTTACATTTTCACATGCGATTGAAATTTTTTCCCGCTCGGTCTTTGGGGTCTTAAGGTCACAAGTTATACAGGGTGTTCATGGCAGTCGTAAACTATTTATAGATGGCTTATGTGGCCTAATGTGCAAACTTATATACACTACATTTTAAATAAGATTGAAGTAAAAAAATTCTGAAGAATCCAAGAAAAACTTTCATTAAAATAAGCAATAATTTTTTCTCTTTTTTGTAGGTTTTTGAAGAGGGTCACCTCCCTTTTGCAGACTGAAAAGAAAAGAATAAGAAGTATGCCTAAGTTTAAAGTTTTATTATTGTGGGACAAATTGCTGACATTTTGTTTGCAACTGAGTGTAGTAACTAATATATCTTCTCTTTTTTTTTAAATATACTATGGCCTCCTATCCTATATGACATCCAGCCATAGTAGCTAATATAATATTGTTAAATTTTAATTCAACGATTGTGGTTTTTTTTTCAGGCTGTAAATAAATAAATGAATCATGAGTTAAATTAATCTGCTGTAAAGTTATTTTTCCCAACAAAGAATATTAAAATGATATTTCCAAAACCGTCGTCTTAAGGCGGGGGTCTTAAATCTCAATCTAAGTTAATGTCATTAACCGCCAGACCATGAATTTCGAGGTAGTGATGCCTATAAATTATGTAACTAACACGTGATTTCTAATTAGCGTTAGCAAAACACAACAAATCACACATATGTTGTGTTAATATATTATCATCGTAAACCTCGACGTATTCGAGGTGTTTCACAACTGCTACAGCTAGACACCCTTATACATTTCATGATTATACGTGAAGTAAGTAGAATTAAACGTTTCCTCTCGCACTTTTTTCGGAACTATTAACTCGCAGTAATGTTTAGTTTATAGTCACGCGTCCATCCGGTGGCGTTAAATAGTCGATAAAAATTAGATTGTTGAAAGTAAGTGCCTTCTATGGGACAATTAACATAAGCATACATGACGTGTCCCAGAGGTTTTCACTTCGTCATCCAAGACTATTTTTCAAAACACCCCTTATAAAACCTCACTGCATTAACATTTAGGTACACTTAATAAAACTTTATATAAAAAGAAATTGTTTTGTGAAAACCGCACCTCCCTATCGCTTCTGAGTTCGGTGATATTTGCAATTGAAATGTGCTGGAAACTTCTGGAACAGGAAAACTTATAGGGCTAATTGAGGTCGACCAAGGTCGACAATTTCAAAATAGTTACCTATATCTCGTCTTATGGGTTGGGAAAACACCTTACATATTTCAGCAATATATGTAAGTTTTTGTAAGCCAGAAATTGTCGGGAAAATGCTGTAATTCACTTAAATATACTCAGGATCTGTAAAATACTAGGTATTGAGAAACATTGTAGAACTGAACACTGTTTACACTACCACTACACCAGCACACACTTTACACTATCTTACGCGCGTTTCGATAACCAAGTTATCTTCTTCAGACACTGAAGGTACTGAAGGTACTGGGTCAAGTATCGCCAACGGTTCCAGAATTCCCAACTTAATTGTAGAACTAGTGAGTTCACAGGCTTTGTGAGCAAATTATTAAATAATAAGATGCTCTTAAGCTAGAAAAAGTAGAAGAAAGTACCTCTAACTTCGAATCTTATACATGAATGTATGTCTGTTGGGACATACATTCTTCTTCCTCCACTATGTTGAGCTAGTTAAGGTGCCCATTCAGGTGACAATTTCCCGTTAGGATACATGTTAAAACTCTTAGTGCAGTTTTACTCTGGCCTAGGCATTCATTTGTTCTCACCTAGTTGTAGCCTCCCAGGAAGATATTTGATAGTCTAAGCCCTACTAGATCTTTCCAATGGTCAGATCTTTTCTTTTTCTTGGTGTTGTCTATTTCTTCCAATACTACAATGGAGCTGATACAGAATTGTAAGCTCTAGAAAAGTTTTAAACAGTGAAGTGAAACAGAGTATTTCATTTTCTCCCTTAAGGGGAGCTGGCCGTTATAGACTTGCTTGGATTTTTATCTTTGGAGGATGTGTTATAGGGAACGATGGTAGGTGCCCGAGAAGTGAGTGCTGATCCAGCATTCGCCTATTGAAAAACTCAAAGTAGTTCAGGCAGGCTATTCATTTGAACCCCGGTCCTTCCAAGAGCAGTAAAATAAGTTGAATATTTGATATTATTTGTGGATGGTTATTATTTTCAATTGTAAACTGGAAACGTTGATATAACTCTGGATAAACTTTAAAAATACTCAAGAAAATATATTTATTTTCGTTTGGTCTCCATACCTTTTGACTACGTAGTAATAATCTTTACATTTGGATCTGAAATAAAAAAAAAAGTCGTCTTCGCTTGGAAAATTTTCTCTAAACCGAACTAAATTTCCAGAAATCTACACAATCGACTTTGTTAGGAAAAGCATTGGATCTCTCTCTATTTATCTTTCTATATACCAGCTTCGTTGTTCTTCCATCGAAATTTTCTAGTAATTATCTTCTGGACCAGGAGAGCCAGAGGCGTTCGTAAAACACAAGTAGATTTGCAAATAATTTATACAGAAATGAAACATTTTCCATCACCTTTCGATATTTATCTGTAGTTCATTGCTTCAAGACTTTAAAAAGAAAAATCTGATCAGGTGTTGCTTATCAAAAGTACCGAGGTACTACTGAGAATTGGTCGAAACATTTAACAGTTAAAGACCACCTGTCAAAAGTGGAAGATCACAGATTTCCGCGGACTTTGTAGTAAGAGAAAGACTATACATTTTGAATCAAACTTAGAAAACAAAACATCTTCCGGAGTATCAAACGTGTCTTTGGTAGACTTGAAAGTACATTATTCAAGAATCTCTTAGAAAGGAACAAATTCAGTTTTCTTCTCGTGAGCTGATCCACTTTTGATCTCACTGGATGAAATATCCAAATTCATGTAGAATGCAACAAAACTATAACGTAAGTTTTGTGATAATTCCAAAACAAGGTAAGTACCCAACTACAGCCACCGTTTAATTTTCTAGCCCGCATGCACGCATGCGCATTTAATGCAAGAAAAATCATTGAAAAAGGTATACAGAAGGAACAGGGTGAATGAAATGGTTATTTTTCCTTCCCCTTCTTCAAAAATTAACCAATGATCTGTTTTAACCAAGAAAATGATGAAACTTATTAGAAACAAAGACAAGTATTAGTTCCCAATTATTCTAACCTAAAAATTCAAAATGACAAGACGAGGCAAACTAATCATGAAATGCGCATGCGTGCATGCGGGCTAGAAAATTAAACGGTGGCTCTAGACGCAAGAACGATCATTGTAAAATATATTCTGTCTTATACAACAATTCGATACTTATTTGTTGTTTATTATGTAATTATTGTATAATTAAAAATATATAAAGTTTATTTTGTAGATTGTTTTTTTTTCTGTAGTTTTCGTTATAAAAATACTTCCATGAGATTGGATCGGTAATTATCTCATAAACCCGATGGAAGGAACTGACGGGAATCGTATCGAATAGGAAAGCATCGAAAATGAAGTGAAAAAAAAAACAAGTGAACGGCACTTTGTTCCCTAGATCTTGATTAAACGCAAACATTCCACGGGATAGTGGATATGCAACGTTGAGATGAGAGCAAGTTGAATTCGGACATCGGAATAGCTACGCTGTAATTTGTTTAGAATATCAGTAGCGCTCCCTACTAAGGTTTTTTTATTGTTTGTTTTTAATTAATAAACAAAAAATATTCGAGTGTTTTTATTGTATAATGGAATCCATCGATAAATCCTGTTTATTACAATTTCATCTAAATTATAAAAAAGTTGCTGATACAAACGTTTTCCAACGGTAATTGGGCGCCAATTTGTAACGATAATTGGGCGCCAATTGGTAACCTTACTGGGTGCCAAATTGTAACTGTAAACGCTCCAGCTTGAAGGGATCCGGCTAGAGACTCCTCTCAAGGATGATTCGACCCCAAGTTTTCGCACTAGGATAACAGAAAGGTTGTAAAAATTGAGGGCGCCACTACCTTTTTGACGTCGATAATAAGTACTAACAAACTAAGGCGGAAAAGGTAGAATTTAATTAAAAGTTTAAACAAAAATCAAAAAATAAAAAAAGTTGCTTAAAAAAACTGAACATTTAAAATTTAACCTCCGGGCGATATCTCCATCAACTTTTATAGTTGAGGATTTAGAAAAAAATAGAAAATGGAATTTAAAACAAATTTACATTTATTTTTCTGCCACAGGAAATGGAACAAATGTGAAGAGAATTGTACTTTTATAGGTACTTAGCTTATGAAGATAGAGATGTCTTGATTAGAACGGTATCCTAGCAGCTGTGTCCTGGTCTAGGGCGGTATTTTGGTCTAGGGCTGTATGCTGGTCTAGGGCTTGTATCCTAGCCTAGGCAGGTCCCAGGTCCACAAGATTGGCCAATCGATTGAATCTTGATTTCCTTTCATCTTCTTCAGAGTTTCGCTGACAACTCCAAATTTTTATCAATTATTAAGTAATACTATTATGTACATGTATTTAAAAGGAAGTACATCAATAAATGTCTTCAGAATCCATTTGTTTTTTGATTTTTGTGGACTGTAAATTCAAATTTGCCGCTATTTTTCCAAATCAGTTTCTCCGAAGGCGCTAGATGGCGCTGAAATTCAGGTTCATACTTTAGAAATAGAAATATTAGAATGTAACTGTATTCGAAAACAAGTAAAAAACTTTAGACAGTTGATTTAGTTCCACAAAGCAAAATAATAATTGTATCGAACTAACATTCAATTTGAGTTACCGAAAGTGAATGAAGTAGGTTGTGGCTGGTAAATTCAATTGTTAAAATGTCTATCAAAGATTCGCATGCATCAGTAGTCTTTTTCAATTCTGTATCTGCATTTTCCACAGTATGCGGTGGAAAACTTTGATTTTATTTTTAAAAAGTATTCTCAGTTTATTCTTTCCGTCATTTTAGTTCACAGAGTTGAACAAATATTGAAATTTTTTTTTATTTCCAACGATATTTAGCCATTTTACAATCTCAATACTTTTACTACAATTTTTTTGACTCCATTGGCGCAACTATAAAACTTATTATAAGCTAAATATTCTGAACATTGAAAAAGCGAAACCATCGGGACCCCTCAGTTAGAAAGCCCTTACGTACCATTAATCGCGACTGCGCCTTTCATTATCTAGAGTGGTAGAACTGACGTTTCTCAGTACACCTATATCTCACCTGCTCGTTCGTCAGCCTGATGCCTTGTCTGTCTACGCCTATCTCGCTCTCCTGGCGAGCCTGACGCCTGCAGGACCATTACTCTTACCATCACATCATATTATGGCCTCATGTGGACATTTCGTAGATCAAATCCCACTTCTGATATATAAACTAAATATTCTGAACATTGAAAAAGCGGAACCATCGGAACCTCTGCGCTACGACGCGATAAACAACTTTTGTCATATTTAATCCCACTTCTTATTATTTTTTTTGTTCCTTGTTCTCTGCCACTGATGTTTAGAATCTGGTTCGATGAGAATACCGATATACCATCTTGAATTAATAACTTCAGCCACTTTGTTGTTCCTTTTTTACACTTTTAATGCTCCCGATTTTGCATCTTCGGGATTCCGGCTAGTAAATTACCGTTTAGAAAGCTCTTAGAAGAATATCTGAAAGCGCACAGTAAAGATTTCGAGCTCCAGTAGTGCATCATTTCTTGCTATGATTCATTTAGCTATAATTAACGGATTTGGAGAGTCTAGAGGTGAGACTTCACTTTGAAAAAATAGCTATCATTTTATTATATCCAAGATAATAGAATTAATACTATTATAACGCCTTTTAATAGTATTAATTCTATTATCTTCTATCTATTGGTAATACGCTTTACTAAAATATGACAATTTTACAAGCTTGCCTTTGGATGCCACTTAGCTTTTGGATCTGCCTAGCTTTGGCTACCACATCTACCACCGAGCTATCATGGATGACTCTGGTATACAGCAATATGATCATTTTTGGATGGAGCCCCCAGTTCTCTTTGAACATGCTTCTGTACAGATTGAGGGCTATCGTACCTTTTTGTATTATTTTCTGTAGGTGTTGATTCCATGTCATCTTGTGGTAAAATACGACTCCCAAGTATTTTGCCTCTTGTGCAATTGGAATGTCTACCCTTTTAAGAACTGGTTACTGCAATCCTCTCAATACTTTCTTCTTGGTAAAAACAACTATCGTGATTTTGAGAACCAAAATATACTTTTAATTTTTATCCTCATATTTCAATTAAAACCAAGTCAGCGTGAATAATTGAACTCCTCCACATCTCTATAATGAAGTTCTCTTGGATTGTTAGGCATTAAGTATACTTAGTGAACAATAGTAGAGAAGCCTTCCGGTAATCCCATTCTAGTATTTCAATAAACTGGATTCTCTGTTAACTTTCCTCAATTTGACTGATTCCTGAGGCTTTTAACCATATTTATTATCAAAATAACAGTTCCATTCAATCACTCCAACTCTTATATTGACTATATTTTTAAATACTTCCGTCTTCGTTCTCTTGTTTTTTAGAATAACTTTGTTGATATTTGACGCTTACGTGTTACTTATTGGACATTATGTTATTTTTGGCAGATGACGAGTTTTGTTAAAAGTAGCTTTTATCACGTTCTATTTTATACATTTAAAAGTGCAGGAAGTACTTGTCAGGTCCGTATTTATATTTAATGTGTGCCGTTCCAAAATAAGCCTTTAGCATTGCATCAAAAGCAGATGTGGATTCACGAAATTAGAAAAAAATATATTTACCAATATCTCACCACCATAGGGAGGAGTTGGTAGAACTTGCAGTCAAGAAAAAATAGATGATAGATTGTCCAAGAAACAACGATAGCTCTCAACCTATTCAGAAGGAAGTGCTGGGAAAACTGGAGCTACAAGCAAAAATGATCATATGGCTATAAACCAGGATCATCAGTGGTTTGGTAGTATGGTGGGCAAAGACAAGGTGGGTCGATCAAAAACCAAAAGCTAAATGGGATCCAAAGGCAAGCCTTCCTGGAAGTCACGGGAACTAAGAGCACAACCCTAACACCCGCATTGGAAGACTTGCTGAATCTACTGCCAGGAAATCTCAGTAAACATACTGAACTTCTGTGAAAGCCTGACTAGGCTTAGGTTTTCGACATTAGGGAGCCCTCCCAATGTATGGTGGACCTAAGTGTCGGCCTAAAACAAAGAACAATATCATAATAGGTAGGCATACACAATAGATCTGCAAAGGTCGAAGTGGAGAGGTTTTTTGGAGCACATGAGCCCCATATTTATCTTATCCATCTTAATGGGGTTGGTGAAGGTGTTGCACTGATGAAAGACCAAATTTGCAAAAGGAGTAGGACATCCGATAGGTGAAATGATAACCTGCCGAATCACAGGAACATCAAAGAATTGAAGGTGATGAGAAAGTGAATAACTGACTATGACTGGTATAAAAATTGATGCTGAAGCAGACAAATGTAATAAAATAGTTATTTGTGAATTTAGAGAGTGAAGTAACAGATTGCCGCTTGAGAAAGAATGTTGCCGCGCGACGCGGAGTGGATCGCGGCGATCTTTCAAAAGCGGCAATTTTACTTGGCGCTCGAAAAACACACATAATTTTTAATAATTAAAACAGTTTTTTATATTATCTTAGGAGTGCTAGAATAATCGTAATTTTCGCTATTCATCATGATTAACCTTAAAAAGATCTACGGACTAGGGATGTTAAAAAATAATTGATATTTAGTTATCGATTTTTATAGTAATAATCGATTTTCAGAAAATCGATTTTATAAATTACGTGTTTAAATCGATTTTCGGAAACGGCTCGTATTTTTCAAAATTTTGACAACTTTTGACGATTATTGACCATTTCTCAAAATTTTGACAATTATTGACCATTTTTGACAATTATTGACCATTTTGACTGTTTTTAAAAATTAGTGACCATTTTTAACCATTTTGACAATAATTTTCCATTTTTAACAATAATTGACAATTTTTAACCATTCTTGATAGTTTTTGAAAATTTTTGACAATTTTTCAAAATTTTAGACCATTTTTGATAATTATTGATAATTGTTGACAATTATGGACCATTTTTCCAAATGTTTGACAATTTTTGACAATTATTGACCATTTTTGACCATATTTCAAAACTCTTGACAATTTTTCAAAAACTTTAACAATTTTTGACAATTATCAACTATTTTTGAAAATTTTGACAATTTTTAACAATAATTGACAATTTTTAACCATTCTTGATAGTTTTTGAACATTTTTGAAACTTTTTCAAAATTTTAGACCATTTTTGATCATTATTGACAATTTTCGACAATTATTGACCAATTTTGACAATAATTATCTATTTTTAACAGTTTTAAAATCATTGACAATTTTTAACCATTTTTGATAGTTTTTTACCATTTTTGACAATTTTTCAAAATTTTAGACCATTTTTCCAGATTTTTGACAATTTTTGACAATTATTGACCATTTTTGACAATTTATGGCAATTTTTCAAAATTTTTGACCATTTTTCGAATTTTTTATTAAAAATTTGACAATTGACCATTTTTGAGAATGTTTGACCATTTTTTAAAGTTTTTGACAATTATCACCAATTTGGAACAATTATTTACCATTTTTGACAATTATTGACCAATTTTGACAATAATTGTCCATTTTTGACAGTTTTTTAAAATAATTGACATTTTTTAACCGTTGTTGATAGTTTCTGACCATTTTTGATAATTTTTTAAAATTTTAGACCATTTTTCCTGATTTTTGACCATTTTTGAGCATATTTCAAAAACTTTAACAGTTTTTGACAATTATCAACTGTTTTTCAAAATTTTGACAATTATCAACTGTTTTTCAAAATTTTTGACAATTTTTCCAAATTTTTGATCATTTTTCTACAGTTTTTGACCATTTTTCTACAGTTTTTGACAATTATCGACCATTTTCCAAAATTTTAACAATTTTTGACAAATATTGACCAATTTTGACGATAATTGTCCATTTTTTATAGTTTTTGACAATTATTGACCATTTTTGTAAATTTTTGACCATTTTTCAATTTTTTTTTAAATTTCTGACAATTGACCATTTTTGAAAATGTTTGACAATTTTTTAAAGTTTTTGACAATTATAGACCATTTTTGACAATTATTGACCATTTTGACAATTTTTGAAAATGTTTGACCATTTTTCAAAATTTTCTTAAAATTTTTGACAATTGTCGACCATTTTTGACAATTATTGACCATTTTTCAAAAAAATTTTAAAATTTTTGACAATAATCGACCATTTTTCAAAAGTTTAAAAATTATTGACAGCTTTTGACAATTTTTGACACATATTGACCATTTTTGACAATTTTTGACACATATTGTCCATTTTTAACAGTTTTTGACAATAATTAAAAATTTTTGACAATTATTGACAATTATTGACCATATTTCAAAATTTTTGACAATTTTCATATAATTTTATTTGATTTTTAATCTGATAAATTGTTAAATATTCACCAATTTAGTTGATTCGGAGGGCGTGGTTTGATTAAATAAGCGAGCGAAAAAGATTCCTTTTTTGCGCTAGAGCGTAAAGTAACAATCCTCGGCATTTGTCGACTTTACGATTTCATTTGAATACAGTAATTAGGGATTTTACGCGCGACTGTAGAAAAATACGTTTAATTGAAGTTCAATTCAGGTTAACTACATGGAGGAATATGTCAGTGTATATTTCGAAGCTATAATTCCCCAAGAAATACCATAAAATCGGGGATATTAGTAATTTTGTCATTAATCATAAACATCCATAATGTTTTGACACTCGTTCAATCCCCCATTTGCAGATGTAATAAAAGAGCATCAATAGTGAATCAAGAAGAGATTTCTGCATCGTATTAGCCATGCTTAATTCTATCATACCAGAGGCGTCTCGTACTATTACATTTTTTTAAAAGTACGTGTAATTGATTTGAAGTAATAAATGTAACAAATTTGTCAAGATCGGACATGTCTGGTGAAGTAAACCTGCGCAAAATAGGTGCAAAAGTGCGGAAGCAATAATTCCATGCCTGGGCTTCCATACACAAGGATCCTGGTCAACTCATCCGTATACTTCTTGCGCAATTGATTGAATTTTGTATAAAATATACAGAACGGATTTTATTTTCGTAAAATGTTCATTGAACATAAAGAGATTTGGCCACCAGCTTTCTAGTCAATTTAAACACTGTTTAGTATATCAAACTTTCAGAGATTACATTTTTTACCTTTACCCATAATAATTCATGGCCGATGTAAAAAAACACATCCCATTTTAAAATTTCATTTTGACCTTTCAGCTACCCAATTGTTCCGTCACTGGTGTCAATGTGACTCTCCATTGTCTCCATGGATTAAATCTCGGGGGTGACAGATGTTTATGTATAAAAAATGAACACCCCCGGGGATTGGATATGTCTCCGGATTTGTCCTTTGATGTGGCGGCGGTTTATTCCTAGATTAGTTTTGCAAATTGGGAACAGCTCTCGAAATTCGAAACTGTGAGTAGGGACCTAATTAATTAGGAAAATGTAGATTTGATAATTACATCAGGTCGTTTTATTTCTAGATATTACCGGTTATGACTGAGGGTGAATGTGTAGATTGTTCGAAATGGTGGAGGTCATTGTATACAGTATGAGCTCTTAAATACCAACACGGAGATACAGCATGTGCTATTTTTCGAAAGATATATTTCTAAGCCATAATTAAAGTGAAATGAAACTTGCTTGTCTTTATTTAGTAGTAGTGGTGAAGGGAGCATTATCAATTGCTCCTATTTTCTAGACTCGCGTTCGCAGTAGACTGATTTTAACTGTATACATTTTTAGAAAGTATTTGCGGTACTAACCAAATGTTTCTCTTCTAACGAATTTCGAATTCATGTGCTTATCCTAAAAATCTAAATTTGGATAGTTAATAAATTCAAACAACCCTCTATTTTATCCCGGAACACGCATTGATGACAAATTCACCTGTCCTTTCGACAAATTCTTTACGCATAAATAACTTAAAAATCAAAAATAACTATAAATTACTAAAGATCAACGGCCACGGAGTGACAATGCGACACCTAATACCTAACTCTTTTTTAGACGTTTCGGAATTGCCGTTATCGAGGTAACATTAAGAGGATTCGGTCAGGTTTCATTGGCTTAGATAAAAAATACCATATGTATAATCAGAGCCACAAAAGATCCTTGCGAGTCGCAGTGGACTGCACTCACCAAAAACCTAACCCTACCTAAGTATATTTAATTCAGTAACAAGAAGGAATGGGATATCATGGATAGAATGCCATTCTCGGCTCAAATGTAATAAAAGGAACTAGGATAGGAACCATATACTTCGAAAGCTTGGGAAGAAAACCCAAGCGGAAATTGTGGGAAAGTGTGCCCAGTTCAATTTTGACAAAATATATAGGAGATGAAGGATTATCATCATGTGGGATAGTGAAGCAGCCATTAATACACCGAGAGGTATGTGGTAGGAATTGAGGAAAACGATTAAAAAGACTCTGTATTCATCCAACTTACCATTTGTTTTGATCTACTTCACTACTATTTGTAACAGACATGAAATCCGTATATTAAGAATACTAAGTATAAACGGTATTCTATTAACGCACAAATTTATTATGTATAAGGTTTAAGGTCTAAAATTGCGTGAATAGACGTAATAAATACATTTGTAGGAACACTAGAAGCAATTTGTAGATACAAGTATAATAATAAACAAAATTCCACTTTCTAAATAGCCTATTATAAAAATAATTGTAAATGATAACAACCAAATTGGCATCGTCCAAAAAACGGAAGTATGATATTATTCCGATGCTATTTGTGGATTACTAAGATAAATGGGTGAACTGGGAAATGGGATATTTATGGATTTCTTATTTAGGATCCACTAGGGTTACAGCGACGGCTGTCAGTTAACATGTTCATCCTATGAGTGTCAGTCCTGTATTTGTTCATTCTGGATAGCATACATTGAAATATAAAGGTATGTCTTTTTAGCGAGAAGATGTAAAGGTTGAAAGGCATGGCAAGGTCGCCATCTAAAGGCTGAGTCTTCAATGGAAACGTAGGTAGTTTAAATGTGTGGAAAGGCCTTTGAACCGGTAGTGTTGCTAGTCACTAGGAGGGTCATCTTAAGGGAATGAAACAACTACTTCTAGCACTGGGATATGTTCTATTTATTATACTACTTTACTATGATTCATTACACTACTCAAGATTACTAACTAAATGTATAAGTACCTAGCCGTATAGCATACTTATATTTAATGATTATTTATTACTTACTGATTTCTTACTACTGAAATATGTTGAATGCTCTCATAATGAATATTGAATGTATATTTATACAGCCAGTCAAGTTCAAATAAAGTAATAAACATATTACTATTTTGTCTTACTTCACGCTTTGAACTTGACTTTCTATTCGATAACCTTCTTAATTTATATGTATATAATAATGAAACGTTCGAATGTTTTATTGAAATAAGATCACTATATAGTCTGTTTTCATTTTTAGAATAGATAGGCCTAATAAGGCTTCTGGTGCTGAGTGCTTATCTTGTACACAGCAATACTGAGATCGTCTTTGTCCACCATACCAAAGATTGTTATTATGGGTTTAACCTCTAGGTACACTATTTATCCAGTGTATCATGTGTGGACTCAGCTCCCATTTGTTTCCAGCTCGTCTTGCGATCATTAATGTGGTCTCAGATTTTGCCGCTACTTTTTCCAATCGTTTGGTCCATGAATATTTCGAGTCAAGGATTTAACATCCATTTTACCAAATGATTTGGCAACCGAGTTGTCCAAATAGACAGATCAAAACAGAAATTTTTCGCGAAAGGAACACTTCAAATTTTTAAGTTCAATATGTGCTCAGTATATTAATTATCCAACAAAATGGTAAAACAGATTCTCGTGAAACGTTCATAAATGTACCGAATCCTCTTAACAACCGTCTAATGTTAAGGTGTGTGTCTTGGACTGAAAGGTGTCACAGCTACAATATTGTTTTGAAAAATATGACTAAAATTAAAATTCCGTTCGCACTATTTCAAAGGACAGGTGTTTTGAACTGAATCTTATTTTAAACATCATTTTGAAACGGTTCTGGGAAATACCTACCAAAAAGATACAAATCGCAAAAAGGTTTGTTTTGGCGAAACATCTGCTTTGATTGATAGTTTTCTAACAGGGCTTATCTATTAACAAAAGGGACAATAGAGTTAGTTAATTTTTAGGAAGAAAGATAGGAGATCATAAACACCAATGATAATAAATTAGGTGGGTAATTGTGTACCTAAGTGGGAGGTGTTTTGTTGTTGGTCTAGATTAGATAAAAGCTTTACTTTTGTATGAACTTAGGTTTCCAATCACATTTATATAAAGAAATAGTATATTGTGCAACAAGTGGGGAAAGTTCAACTTTTCTCACGAGTGTGGAAGTTTGTGGCACGAGCCCAAAGGGCGAGTACCGTAAACACACGAGTGAGAAAAGTACTTTCCCCACATGTTGCACACTATACTTTTTCTACAACTGCACAAATTTAAAAAATACAAGTAAAGTAACTCAATATTTATTTTTATGGTTAGTAAAACAAAAAGAAAAGGTGAGCGGTCGTCGGACCGCCGATAGAAGCTTGCTTCTTATGCACAATAGAATGACCATTTTTCGAAAATTTTTACAATTTTTGACAATTATTGACCATTTTTTCAAAATTTTTGACAATTTTTGACTATTTTTTTAAATTTTAACAATTATTGACCATTTTTGACAATTATAGACCATTTTTCCAAATTTTAACAATTATTGACCATTTTTGACAATTTTTGACCATTTTGACAGGTTCTGACAATTATTGACCATTTTTGACAATTTTTACAAACTTCGACCATTTTTCAAAAATTTTGACAATTTTTTATAATTATTGACCATTATTGACAGTTTTTTATAATTATTAACCATTTTTCCAAAATTTTGACAATTTTTGACTATTTTTTCAAATTTTAACAATTATTGACCAATTTTGCCAATTATTGATCATTTTTGACAATTTTTCAAAAATTTGGACCATTTTAGACCATTTTTCCAAATTTTAACAATTATTGACCATTTTTGACAATTTTTGAACATTTTTGACAGGTTCTGACAATTATTGACCATATTTGTCAATTTTTGACAATTGACCATTTTTTCAAAATTTTTGACCATATTTTCAAATTTTAACAATTATTGACCATTTTTGACAATTATTCATCAATTTTGACAATTTTCCAAAAATGTTGATCAATTTTGACAATTTTTCAAAAATGTTGACCATTTTAGACCATTTTTCCAAATTTTAACAATCATTGACCGTTTTTGCCAATTTTTGAGCATTTTTGACAGGTTCTGACAATTATTGAGCATTTTTGACAGGTTCTGACAATTATTGACCATTTTTGACAACTTTTCAAAAATTTTGATAATTTTCAACAATTATTGACCATTTTTGACATTTTTTTATAATTATTGGCAATTTTTTCAAAATTTTAACAATTTTCGACCATTTTTCAAAATTTTAACAATTATTGACCATTTTTGACAGTTTCTGACAATTATTGACCATTTTTGACAACTTTCAAAAAATTTGACAGTTTTTGATCATCATTCAAAATTTCAACAATTATTGACTATTTTTGACCATTTTTTAAAATATTTGACAATTTTTGACAGATTCTGACAATTATTGACCATTTTTGACAATTTTTCCAAATCTTTGATAATTTTCAACAATTATCGACCATTTTTGACAGTCTTTTATAATTATTGACCATTTTTTCAAAGTTTTGACAGTTTTTGACAATTATTAACCATTTTTCCAAATTTTTGAAAATATTTGGCAATTATTAACCGTTTTTTCAAAACTTTGACAGTTTTTGACAATTATTGACCATTTTTCCAAATTTTTGACAATTTTTGACCATATTTCAAAATTTTTGACAATTTTTTAAAATTTTTAACATATCTTATAATATAATCTGACAGTTTTGTGACAACTAAGTAGGTATTTGAAGATGACAGTAGCCTACTAAGTTTTCGTCGATTTTATTTGATTCTCCATATAAATATATGTGGCGTGGGCAAAGTGCCGTGAGAAAAAATATTTCTCACAGTATGAGCAATATTTGGTTTTGAAATTAAGTAAGCTATGAGAAGTACGTCACTTTTCATAGCAGTTGTAGAAAAAATTTATTCCTTCAAGTTAAGTCGTATGTTTACACATAGAAAAATTGGATAGTTATTTCTGTCATAATTTACTTAAAAAAATTTTTTCAACTAAACAGAGAAAACACATTACAAGCTTCACTTTACTTTTATAAACGTTTCACTCAGCTCGGCACTCATTATTTATTCAGAATCTTAAACTTTAGTTGGAAAAAGTGAAAAATAAAAGATGAAAATTTCATACAATATGCCATAACGCGTAGACAACATTAATTTATTATGAACTGCTGTTAAAAGCATAAGCTTGTAAAAATACACGTGGAAACTCTTAAGAAGTGTGAAACCGATAGACTTTCTCACTTTTTTTACAAGGGATGATACATCTGGTGGTATTAATTATGTCTGTTTTGGCAATTTTGTTATTTATCACAAGAAATTCCTTTAATAATTGACTTTTAAAATGAACTAGAAATGTTCATACCAACAAAACATTAATTAATATTCTCTACTACATACATACGTATCGATATATTAGCTGCAAACCAAAGACAAGCCTTTTTGGTATTACCAGGGCAATGAACAGCACGGGGAGCACTGGAGCAATAATCTGGTTCACCGATGGCTCCAAAACAAACCATGGCACTGGGGCTGGTGTAAAAGGCACTAGACAAATGATCCTCCACCAAGACAATGCAAGGTTCCACACAGCTCGAAAAACAATTTAAAGCAAAAAAACATCGAATTGTTGGACCATACTCCTTACAATCCCAGCCTAAGTCCTAACGACTTTTTTACTTTTCCAAAAATTAGGAATGAACTGCGTGGTCAAAGGTTCCAGTTCCCAGAAGATTCAAAACTGCATTTCTCTTCTTGGATAATACTGTTTCATTAACATAATTAATCTAGTCTCCTATAAACAATTACCAGTCGTTAGATTGACATGTTTACAAAAAAAAGTACTCGGACGAAGACAAAACCATCAAAATATTTTTATTTTCCCACTCACTCGACGAAACCAAAATAAAAGACTATATTTAACTTCAACAATCGCAATGATGACATCTCATAATTGATTTTAATCGGAAGTTGACAAAAAACCCGCTGGTAACCTTCAGTTACGAAAAAACAAAGCATTCTTCAAACACAAAACTTTTTAATAGTATTCAACACTTCTTACTCGGTAAACGATAAGTCAAAGTCGCCGACGAAATTATAAAAATTAATCAACGAGGAAAAAATGTGTCACCGTGTTTCACAAAATGCGCCTGCTCCTCTCAACCACCGTCCTTTTTCGAAGACGGTTCATTTATTTTGAAAAACATGTTAACTGCTTACAAATTGTTTTCTTCCTGATGGACGACACGGTGTTTGACGTTCACCTTCCATGAGCGTACCTTTATTAATTCATTGTTCAATGCGATAAGATTCCATAAAAAAATGTAAAATCTCGAAAAATCACTTATAATGTACCGAGTGGGCAAATAAGGCTGACTCAATAAAATAATTATCTGACTCTTCCTACCTATATTTAGTCTGCGAGTGAAGAAATCTAACAGTTTTTTGAAGTGAAAACTTCTTTAGGCGCGTTGATTACTTTTTTGGGTGAAGAAAAAACATCGAATTTTCGTCATCGTCACACTTTTATGCAACACTCAATACTTTGGTCATTCGTCACGCTTTTATGCAACACACAATACTTTTGGTTATGCGACACAATTAACAATGAAGCGTATATAGTGTTGCATAAATCATCGTCACGCTATATGTATACTGTGTATGTATGTGTACTTTTTTTTGTAAAGTTCCATTTACCATGAGCTTACGATAAAATTTTCAAGAGGGATTCATTTATTGGTGTTTTCACTACTGTCTGCAATCCCATGACTGGACTCTACGTTTTTTTTTTCTGTAAAACTACGAGATATGGGTTTGATCGTGGGCTCTCGTACAACAAAGGATCTTTAAAAGAGGATTTGAAAAATGTATCAATTCATAAATAAATATAGATTTTGAATACTGTACGAAAATGAATAATATATAATTCATCAAAAAGAGTTTTAAGTGGGCAACAAAAATATTATGACAAAATAAATCTTTTAGTATCTCATAAATCAGCTTTGTTTTTCCCTTTTTGTGTGTAGTAAGCAAAGTATCCCAATCATGGCTTTCACTTCTGTTTTATGGGTATGCTGAGCGTTTCCTTCTGGTACTTAGTTTACTTTTATTACCCTCCCAGATCAAACCTTTACATTCTTAATAAAATATAGGAAAACAGGTTAAAATTTGGATTGCATTTATATCGATAAAGGATTATATACAGGGAGTTTTCGAAAAAATTCAACGCTACACCTGGTGGACTATCACTGGGTTAGATGTTATGAATAAAAGAGATCCGTGTCAAATTGATAAGTAAAGGCGTTTTTACAAATGTCCACTTTGACTTCTTTTTTTTTTTAATCAGTTAGATGATTGTTTTAAATATCTAAAAATTATGCACCAGATCTCTTAATAAATGAACGTTATTTTAAAAATACTCGAAGACGTGCCGTTTTGCTTTCTACTCACTCTATAAATCAACCATAATACAAACCTCCTGACACATATGTGTTTAATTTCAAATAAAAACCAAAACTTTCATATAACATAATATCGAAAGACCCCTCCAAAGACGTATCCTCCTGAGCTTATTAAAAACAAACATAAATCCAAAGAAATTTGTAACCATTAATGGGATACAAAGTGAGAACATATTTTTTGAAACGTCACATCGGTTTCGGTACCGGATGCACATCCGAGCTTCTTGACACATGGCAACTTGCAGTTGTTTCAAATATTTTAATTTTCGGTCCCTTCGGGGACAAATTGGTTATCATTGGAATTAATTATCTGAGGGATGTAGGTCCGCTTAGGAAAATCTGTAAACGACCAAAAATTTTTCAGATTTTTGGCTACTTCAATCGAATATTAAGGTTCACTTCAATTTCCTATATCTCAAAACAACTAAAAACTATAGATATAAGATATTACAGCTTTAAGTAGGAGATGAAATTAATAAAGTTTAAAAAAAATTCTTAGGAATTATTAAACTGAAATGAATAATTATATAATTATATCAAATAAAATTAGGTTATGTTGTTATATCATGATTAGACGTTCAGCAGAATTGGAAACGCTGGATCACTCTAAAAATCGCTACCGTAAATTGGGGCTACTTGCCCACCCTGGGGTAACTTGCACTCCACACGTATTTTTATTTATTTTTTAATTTAGGTTACTTAATTTTTGTGTTTTATCGCCGGCTTTCTGTTGTTACAGGTGAATAAAGGTTAAAAATGGTTCGCACTTATAAAAAAACTCCGGGAGCCAGAACTTACCGGAATTATTCGGAAAACGCCTTGCGACATTTCAAATACATTGGGTGTTCTAGCAAATTGGAGATTTCCTTTCACAAAGAATGATATTGATTGATATTCTTGTGCAAACAAGGAAAAAAGGTGAGCGGTCGTCGGACCGCCGACAGAAGCTTGCTTCTTATGCACAATAGAATGACCATTTTTCGTGAATTTTTCACCATTTTTCAAAAATTTCGACAATTTTTGACAATTTTTGACAATTTTTGACAATTTTTGACAATTTTTGACAATTTTTGACAATTTTTGACAATTTTTGAACATTTTTGACCATTTTTGACGAATTTTGACAATTATTGATCGTCTCTGACAAATATTGATCATTTTAGACCATTTTTCCAAATTTTAACAATTACTGACCATTTTTTACAATTTTGGAGCATTTTTGACTGGTTCTGACAATTATTGACCATTTTTGACAATTTTTCAAAACATTTGACCATTTTTAATAATTATTGACCATTTTTTCAAAATTTTGACAATTTTTGTCAATTTTTCAAAAAATTTGACCATTTTTCACAAATTTTGACAATTTTTGATAATTATTGACCATTTTCCCAAATTTTTGAAAATATTTGGCAATTATTAACCATTTTTTCAAAATTTTGACAGTTTTGACAATTTTTGACGATTTTTCCAAATTTTTGACCATATTTAAAAATTTTCGACAGTTTTTCAAAAATTTTAACAATCATTGACCATTTTTGACAGTTTTTGACGAATTATGAAAATTATCGACCGTCTTTGACAATTATTGACTATTTTTCAAAATTTTTAACATATTTGGTCATTATTGACAATTTTTTCAAAATTTTGATAATTTTTGACCATTTTTCAAAATTTTTACAATTATTGATCCTTTTGGACCATTTTTGACAATTTTTGACGAATTTTGATTGGTTTTGACAATTATTGACCGTCTTTGACAATTATTGACCATTTTTGACAATTTTTCAAAAATTTTAACATATTTAGCAATTATTGATAATTTTTTCAAAATTTTGACAATTTCTTCAAATTTTAATAATTATTGACCATTTATGACAAGTATTGACCAATTTTAACAATTATTGACCATTTTTGACAATTTTTCAAAAAATTTGACCATTTTTAATAATTATTGACTATTTTTGATCATTTTTTTAAATATTCACCAATTTTTGACGATGATATATCAATAATTTTCATAAATTTTGTAATTAAATAGTGGAATTAATTAGAAACAGTTAGTCTCATTTATAATATTAATATGAGTAGATTCCACAAAGTAAGGGTCCAAACAGTAAATTCAACAATATATATGTTGCTTTTTTGGATATAGAGGAAGCGTTTGACAGAGTCCCCAGACTGCAAATATGGGCTAGTCTAAGGAAGAGAGGAGTAAACTAGAGTTTAATATCGAGGGTATAAAAAGTATATACAAAAATACGAGGAATTATGAAAGAACCGGAAACCTACAATCTGAAGAGTTTACTACACAAGTGGGTTTAAGGCAGGGGGGAGTCTTAAGTCCTACACTGTTCAATGAGATGATGGACGATATAATAAAAGAGGTAAAAAATCAAGAAAAGAAATCCACGATGGGTTATAGAAATATGGGACTTATACAGATCTCTGAATGCGCCTTTGCTGACGATTTAGTGGTATATGCTAAAAACTAAAAAGATCTCCAAAAAAATCTAGATGTCTGGAAAAAAGCTCTTCAAAGAAGAAATCTAAAAATAAATGTAGAGAAATTAAAATTAATAGTAATAGGGCAAGAAAACAAGAATCTCGAGATACAGCCAAACGAAGAACAAGTACAGCAAGTGGATACATTTAAATATTTGGGAGTGAAAATACATAAAGAAAGGAAAAATAACGCCCTCAATCTATATTATGCAATAAGTAAAACTTTCATTCGCAAGAAAAAAGTATCAAAGAGAACAAAAAAGACAGTCTATAAAACCTTTTTTAAAAATATTTTAACTTATGGGAGCGAAAGCTGGGTTCTTACGAGAAAGGCAAAAAGAAAATTACGAGCGGTTGAGATGAAGTATCTGAGAGCAGTATCGGGAATTGCAAGAAGGGATTCCAAATGATTATATAACAAAACAGCTAGAAGTAGAACCCCTAGGAAGAAGCATAGAAAGGAATCAGTTAAGGTGGTATGACCACTTAGTACGCATGAAAAATAATCAACAAGCAAAAATGATATCGCAAACAAAAACATGTGGAAGGCGAACAAGGGGGAGACCACGAAAAACCTGGGATGATGCAGTAGCAGAAATCCTGAAAGAACGTGGACTAAATTGGCAGGAGGCGAAGTTAAAGGCTGGAAATAAACGGGAATGGGCTAAATTTCGATATTTAAATCGTTTTTCTCCATTTTTCGTCATTGGAGTTGTCTCTATAACGTAAGTGATATCATAGTTCTATAAGTAGTTAGTTTTGATTGCCTACTTGATGTTTTATTTTCTGATAATGGTTGGTTTCTACCATACGCTTGTTAATCTTCAATCCAAATATTTGTACTTCCTAGCCTAGTCGGTCAATACCTTTTATCAGTTGTTGTTTTCTGTTCGGTAGCCAATTCGGACCCATACTATATTGATAATGGATTTTTTACTTCATTACGTAAAACTTCCCAACCTTATTCCCTTTTATTTCGCTTATGAAAATAATAATGTCAAATGTATTAACATCTTGAACTGAAATATTCATGAATTATGCTTAGAAAACATTATAACTTCAACTAAGTATGTTTCTGCTCTAACAAATGGAGCTAACAAGGAGCAATATATTTTCTAGTTATATATGCAGAATGCAGTAGTTTTAGCAAGATGCATTTATCACGAATGGTTGTCAACACGAAATAATAATTCCTAATTTTGCCATATATAATTCCAATTTATTACAAAGATATTTATATATATCTATATGAAAAAAAATAGCTTATTTTTTATACAGTAAAATAATTAAGAAATTTGTTTTGAGTAGCAATAAAATCCAGGTGTTGATTCCCTGAATCGCCGTCGATAAACCCCTCAAAATACACGCAGTTGGAGCCTTATGAAACTCAATATTTTTCCACAAACACATTTTTACAGTGACAACTGTTACAAATAACCTCTGAAGGCTCATCTTACCTGTACCCTAAGTAAATATTGTATTACTAATAACTGGAAGGAAAAAAACAAAAAAGGGAAGCCGAAGAATCTTATAAAAGCACTTGGTCCCTTACAAATTTTGATTTGTTTTATCAAAGACGTCTCGAAAGGGGTGCCGAGAGGATACTGAATATTAAAATTTAGTTACAAGGTTTAAAATTGTTCCCTGAATAATGAATAATTTTATGGAAAGTGATTTATAAAAAAAAACATTTAGGAATTTTTCCCAATTTTATAAATAAATTTATTACTTGGATAGTTGCGCTTAGTTTGAGTCTGGTGTTTTGGTGTAACAGAAGAAAATAGAATAATGTGGTACATTAAAGCATGACATAAAACGTAAATGTCGATAATGCTCTAACGCAATTTGAAAGTTTTTAAAGTATATGTGCTCTAGTTGTGAAGATTTTTGAAATATGTGGAATTCATGTTTGAAGTTCGTCTATCTTAAAACTTTGGCAGCGCTCACAAGGAACAAGTTTAAAGGATCTTGTAAGAAGCTTCATGCATAAATATATCCTTCAAATAATAAAAAATGGCAATTCATTTTTGTTGTTTTTGTAAGTGGAATATTTTTAAATAATAAATATCAACCCCTATTTTGAGTGTTTTCTGATACACAACTGAATTGTTTGAATTTTTGTGTCAAACAGTGGCGCTCTTAATCAAACAAACGGACTAGTAGTCTGTTTTTTGGTTTTGTTTACTGTATTCACAAAGGAGAAGTCAAACTTTAATATTTGCTTACCTTTTATTTTATTCCCTATACAAAAGATTAAGATATTTCTCTTAAGTGGACGCATAGGAAGTCTTAGGTTTTGCTACTGAAATTGAAACTGAGTTATGGGAAAATATTTTCATTGTTCCATTTTGGGTAAATACAATAGAAAATACTGAAAATTGAGAAAAAAATAATAATTATGTTCAAATTAAATGATCAGGAACAACAAAAATTTGAAACATTTTCAAAAGTGGTTATCTCTTGAAATTGAAATTTTGATGTACCGTTGAATTTGCAAATATACGAGGTGCATAAATGTTTTTTTACCCGAAATTCGAAGCATCCTGTAGGATGAAGAAATTAAAGCGGAAACGGCTCGTATTATTTATTGACTATTTTTCAAAATTTTGACGATTATTGGCCAGTTCTCAAAATTTTGACAATTATTAACCATTTTTCAAAATTTTAACAATTATTAACCATTTTTGACAATTATTGACCATTTTGACTGTTTTTCAAAATTAGTGACCATTTTTCAAAATGATGACAATTTTTAACCACTTTTGACAATAATTGTCCATTTTTAACAGTTTTTAACAATGATTGACCATTTTTAACTATTTTTGATAGTTTTTGACCATTTTTGACAATTTTTCAAAATTTTAGACCATTTATCAAAAATATTGACTATTTTTGTCAATTGTTCATAATTATGGACCATTTTTCCAAATTTTTGACAATTATCAACTATTTTTCAAAATTTTGACAATTTTTGATAATCATTGTCCATTTTTGACCATTTTGGATAGTTTTTGACAATTATTGGCCATTTTTGATAAATTTTCAAAATTTCTGACAATTTTTCAAACATTTTGACCATTTTTCATAATTATTGACCATTTTTGATAGATTTTGTCAATTATCTACCATTTTTCAAAATTTTAACAATTTTTGACAATAATTGTCCATTTTTGAAAGTTTACAAAAATAATTGACAATTTTTAACCATTTTGGATAGTTTTTGACCATTTTTGACAATTTTTCAAAATTTTAGACCATTTTTCAAAATTATTAACGACCATTTCTGATAATTATGGACCATTTTTCCAAATTTTTGACCATTCTTGACCATATTTCAAAAACTTATCAAAACATTTTTAACCATTTTTGATAGTTTTTGACCATTTTTGACAATTATTCAAAATTTTGGACCATTTTTCGAAATTTTAGACCATTTTTCAAAATTATTGACCATTTTTGATAATTATTGACAATTATGGACCATTTTTCCAGATTTTGGACCATTTTTGACCATATTTCAAAAACTTTAACAATTTTTGACAATCATCAACTATTTTTCAAAATTTGGACAATTTTTAAAAATAATTGTCCATTTTTGATAGTTTTTTACAATTATTGGCCATTTTTGACAATCTTTCAAAAATGTTAAAAATTTTCCAAAAATTTTGACCCTTTTTCAAAATTATTGAGCATTTTTGATATTTTTTGACAATTATCGACCATTTCTCAAAATTTTTGACAATGGACCATTTTTGACAATTTTTGAAAATGTTTGACCACTTTTCAAATTTTTTTAAAAGTTTTTGACAATTATAGACCATTTTCGACAGTTTTTGACAATTTTTCAAAATTTTTTAAAAATTCCTGACCATTATCGACCATTTTTCAAAATTTTAAAAATTATTGACAATTTTTGACAGTTTTTGGCAAAAACTGTCCATTTTTAACAGTTTTTGACAATTATTGACAATATTTCAAAATTTTTGACAATTTTCATATAATTTTATTTAATTTTTAATCTGATAAATTGTTAAATATTCACCAATTGAGTTAATTCGGAGGGCGTGGTTTGATTAAATAAGCGAGCGAAAAAGATTCCTTTTTTGCGCTAGAGTGTAAAGTAACATTCCTCGGCATTTGTCGACTTTACGATTTCATTTGAATATAGTAATTAGTCATTTTTGCGCGACTGTAGAAAAAATTTTTTATATCTAAACTTTTTATTTAAATTTTTTTCAGAATCTTCGTATGTTTTCGAGATATTTTAAAAAAAGTATATTTGGGGGTTGTTTTTAATTTTTTTCACCCCCTAAATAGAATTAAATATTTTTTAATTATGTATACTTCAAATGTATGTCAAAACGAGCCACTTCTAATTTTTGACGACGTACAGGATGGCCCATTAAGCGAGGTAACCGGCTGTATCTCGGAAAGTATTTGTCCCATGTTGTGGGGAAAAATATTGATAGTGAAAGTGGCCAAGAAAAATTGCTGGAAATTATTTCAACCTCAAAATTTCACCCCTAGAGGGCGTTTCTGCTATGTTGAAATTTAAAATTATTATTATCTCAGAAAATTGCAGAATGAGCTATAACTTTGTTAACGAAATATGAAAATTTAAACACTGAAAAATAGATGGTCTTCCTTCTCGCTTATTATGACAGATACAAAGAAATGTCACTATTAGAAAATTATTTGGTATTAAACGGCCTTTCATTGTTAAAGCTCATTCTGCGATTTCCTGAGATAATAATAATTTTAGACTTGAACATAGCTGTAACTCCCCCTAGGGGTGAAATTTTGAGGTTGAAAATAATTTACTGCAATTTCTCTTGGCCACTTTGACTATCAATATTTTCTTCCCCACAACCTGGGACAAATGCTTTCCGAGATACTGCCGGTTACCTCGCTTAATTTACCTTTGGGTGTTTCAAGGGATACTCTTTACAGTGTGGTAATCAAAAGTCCAATAAAAAATCGCTACTGACGTATTAAGTAAAAAATAGTCCCTTTGCTGATCTTTTTAAACCACCGAAATTTGAAGTTCATCTGACGTCAATTAAAAGCTATAACTGGGTGTTGCGATCTTAAGTGGATCACATTGTATAGTAATTTTAATATTTTTTTCAATTTCATTTGGTATGTTCATGATTTTTTTTCAGAATCTCGTGGTCGGGATTTAAATAAAAAATCACAAAAATATGAATAATTAAGAATAATTCTCCTACACGATAAAAAAATATCTCTATAAATCATAAATTATATTCGTAAAAGAATGTTATTTCTTCTTCTCACGTGTATCTGACATAATATAACTTTTTTGTAGTTTGAATGTTGACCGCAATAACTGTGACGGACATATCTTTTGTTTCGGATCCTTCTATTATCAACTGAGAGGCTTTTTTTAACTTAGAAACGCTTGTCAGAAAAAAATTTCTTGGCTTGAAAGTTTCATATCAAGGGAATTCCAATTGTTTAGATGTCGTACGAGAACAAGCATATTATATATTCGTATTTCAAGTCACTTTTTTAGAACACTTCAAGAAAGATCGAGTTTGAAAATTGAGCATGAAAAAATTTGAAGTATATCGAAGAACAATGGTGATCCAAAAAAGAATATAAAATATGTTCGTACTTTGTATATGAATTTGGATTAAGTAACAATAAGAATATGATCTTCCAATACTGTAAAAACCGTTGTGAATTGAATCAAAATTCCTTCCTAATGACGTATCAGAAATTTTATTTCATTTATTAGTCCTTTGACAGCTTTCTATTTTCAAATGGCACCCCCTGTATATTTTCGTTGAAAATTGCTTTAATTTTTTTGGTGCTAAAAATAAAAAATCAACAAGTATGTTACATCGTTGTATTCCAAATAGAGTGACAAGCAATTGTCAACGAAAATATACAGGGGATGCTATTCGAAAATAGAAAGTGAGGGGTGGCTGCCAAAGGACTGTTGAGTGAAATAAAGTTTCTGATACGTCATTACATTGGACCATTTTTCCAAATTTTTGACCATTTTTGACCATTTTTGACCATATTTCAAAAACTTTAACAATTTTTGACAATCATCAACTATTTTTCAAAATTTTGTCAATTTTTAACAATAATTGTCCATTTTTGATAGTTATTGACCATTATTGGCCATTTTTGATAATTTTTCAAAAATTTTAACAATTTTCCAAAAATTTTGACCCTTTTTCGAAATTATTGACCATTTTTGATAAGTTTTGACAATTATCGACCATTTTTCAAAATTTTAACAATTTTTGACAATTATTGACCAATTTTGACAATTTTTGACAGTTTTGGACAATTTTTGACCATTTTTCAAAATTTTTGACAATTGACCATTTTTGACAATTTTTGAAAATGTTTGACGACTTTTCCAAGTTTCTTGACAATTATCGACCATTTTCGACAGTTTTTGACAATTTTTCAAATTTTTTTTAAAAATTCCTGACCATTATCGACCATTTTTCAAATTTTTTAAAATGATTGGCAGTTTTTGACAATTTTTGACAATTATTGACCGTTTTTGACAGTTTTTGACAAAAACTGTCCACAAAATATTTTAATTTTGTTGGTGCTAAAAATAAAAAATCAATAAGTATGTTACATCGTTGTATTCCAAATAGAGTGACAAGCAATTGTCAACGAAAATATACAGGGGATGCCATTCGAAAATAGAAAGTGAGGGGTGGCTGCCAAAGGACAGTTGAGTGAAATAAAGTTTCTGATACGTCATTACATTGGACCATTTTTTCAAATTTTTGACCATTTTTGACCATATTTTAAAAACTTTAACAATTTTTGACAATCATCAACTATTTTTCAAAATTTTGAAAATTTTCAACAATAATTGTCCATTTTTGATAGTTTTTGACAATTATTGGCTATTTTTAACAATTTTTCAAAACTTTTGACAATCTTTCAAAAATTTTAACAATTTTCCAAAAATTTTGACCCTTTTTGATAGTTTTTGACAATTATCGACCATTTTTCAGAATTTTAACAATTTTTGACAATTATTGACCAATTTTGACAATTTTTGACAGTTTTGGACAATTTTTGACCATTTTTGACAAAAACTGTCCACAAAATATTTTAATTTTTTTGGTGCTAAAAATAAAAAATCAACAAGTATGTTACATCGTTGTATTCCAAATAGAGTGACAAGCAATTGTCAACGAAAATATACAGGGGATGCCATTTGAAAATACAAAGTGAGGGGTGGCTGCCAAAGGACTGTTGAGTGAAATAAAGTTTCTGATACGTGATTAGGAAGGAATTTTAATGCCATTCACAACAGTTTTCACAGTATTGGATTATTTTTAAAATTAAGCGAGATATTGCCTGTTACTATAACTTGGGACACGCTGTATATAAAATTACCGTTTTCTGATGAATATTCGAAATCTACTTTTACTCAAACATAGAGTACTATCTAAAGCCACCCTGTAATGGTACGAGTATTGGTGACCACATTAAAAGCATCAAAATTTAACCAATTTCTGGAATTAATTATTAGCTTCCAATTCAGACCTACCTATTTATTTCAGTATTTGCAATTTAGAATTAAACAATTTTGGGGTATTACAGGATTTGATCCACATCGGTTGAATTGCCTAAATATTTATACTGTCATTTATCGATCAGGAGATCGGACCAGGAAATTGTAAAATTAATTATTAACAAAAAACATGAACAATTATAACGACCTACTGATTATACATTGATAATTTGAATATTGAAGTGATTTAACTACGGAAGTTTCATTTCCAATAATTATTTAGTGCCTTGAATTCAAAGCCTTTCTTATGCACTTTTAAGCCTGAACAGTGGAAAAAAATTGGAAAAAATAGGGCAATAATCCCAACAGTCCCAATAAACGGGTATATATAAAAATTGGCTGTGGATAGAGATACCGTTGATCTCTAGACTTATAATAACTATGTCATAAAGGCAATTAATACTAAATTGGACGCCACCAGCTTTTATTCGAACTGAAATTAATGAAAATTGGAAGCAAAAGGTGGAAAGCTGGAAACAACTTCCGAAAATTGAATTTCAAGTTAGAAATCGAATAATAGGTTTATACTATTAACGCCTTACAAAGTTTTGAAAGTATTTTCAAAAAAAATGACCGTTCACTTAGAAGAAACAACTACTTCTCGGGCTATATGCCCCGATAGACATTGAATTACACTTCTAAGTTAAATCAACCATTCTGGTTTGCAACTTGGAGGGACAAGATCTCTTGTAGACCGGTATCGGCGTATATGCGCCTCATCCGTCCGAGAGCTCTGTGAGCTCAATCCTGGACTAAAGATATTACTGATGTCACAATTAAAACATATCCTCTAGTAAAGGAAGGAAATGTAAAAGACAACATTTTGAAAAAATGGTTAATAATTGCCAAATATGTTAAAATTTTTGAAAAATTGTCAAAATTTTTTAAATATGGTCAAAAATTGTCAAAAATTAGGAAAAATTGCCAAATATTTTCAAAAATTGTCAAAAATGGTCAAACGTGTAATGTTACGAAAAAGCGAATAAGGGTTCGTCATGCAACAGTGTTACCAGATTTCTGAATAATCCACTAATCCAATGAAATTTAAATTGAAGCTTGCTTCTTATTGCACGACATAGGACTTTTGGGAAGGCTAGTGAACTCGTGAAACGTGTGATGTTACGAAAAAGCGTTCGTCACGAGATAACTCATTCAAGCGATTGTGCGCAATCTCTCTTGCCGCACTGAGCTCGCACACCCATAGGTGTGAAAAATTGTCAGTATTTTGAAAAAATTGTTAATAATTGCCAAATATGTTAAAATTTTCGAAAAAATTTTCAAAAATTTTCAAATATGGTCAAAAACTGTCAAAATTTTGAAAAAATGGTTAATAATAGCCAAATATTTTCAAATATTGTCAAAAACTGGTCAATAATTGTCAAAAATTTTGAAAAATGGTCAATAATTGTCAAGGACGGTCAATAATTGTCACAACCAATCAAAATTCGTCAAAAATTGTCAAAAATGGTCCAAAAGGATCAATAATTTTTAAAATTTTGAAAAAATGGTCAATAATTGCCAAATATGTTAAAATTTTTGGAAAATTGTCAAAAATGGTCAATAATTGTCAAAGACGGTCAATAATTGTCAAAATTCGTCAAAAACTATCAAAAATGGCCAATAATTGTTAAAATTTTTGAAAAATTGTCAAAAATTTTGAAAAATTGTCAATAATTGTCAGAACCTGTCAAAAATGCTCGAAAATTGTCAAAAATGGTCAATAATTGTTCAAATTTGGAAAAATGGTCAAAATGGTCAAAATTTTGGAAAAATTGTCAAAAATGGTCAATAATTGTCAGAGACGGACAATAATTGTCAAAATTCGTCAAAAACTGTCAAAAATAGTCAAAATTTTGAAAACATGGTCAATAATTATTAAAAATTGTCAAAAATGGTCAATAATTGTCAGAACCTGACAAAAATGCTCAAAAATTGTCAAAAATGGTCAATAATTGTTCAAATTTGGAAAAATGGTCTAAAATGGTCAAAATTTTGGAAAAGTTGTCAAAAATTGTTAAAACTGTCAAAATTGGTCAATAATTGTGAAAAGTGGTCTATAATTATTAAAATTTGGAAAAATTGTCAAAATTTTGAAAAAATGGTCAATAATTGCCAAATATGATAAAATTTTTGAAAAATTGTTAAAAATGATCAATAATTGTCAAAACCAATCAAAATTCGTCAAAAATTGTCAAAAATGGTCCAAAAGGATCAATAATTGATAAAATTTTGAAAAATGGTCAAAAATTGTCAAAATTTTGAAAAAATGGTCAATAATTGCCAAATATGTTAAAATTTTTGAAAAATAATTGTCAAAGACGGTCAATAATTGTCAAAATTCGTCAAAAACTGTCAAAAATGGTCAATAATTGCTAAAATTTTTGAAAAATTGTCAAAAATTTTTAAGTGTGGTGAAAAATTGTCCAGAATTTGGAAAAATCGTCAAAAAATGTCAAAAACTGTCAAACTTTTTAAAAATTTGGAAAAATGGTCAATTATTGTCAAAAATTGTCAAAATTTTTAAAAAATGGCCAAATTATTCGAAAAATTGTCAAAATTTTGAAAAAATGGTCAATAATTATAAAAAACTGTCAAAAATGGTCAATAATTATTAAAAATTGTCAAAATATTTGAAAAATGGTCAAAGTTTTTTAAAAATTGTCAAAAATGGTCAATAATTGTCAGAACCTGTCAAAAATGCTCTAAAATTGTCAAAAATGGTCAATAATTGTTAAAATTTGGAAAAATGGTCTAAAATGGTCAAAATTTTTGAAAAGTTGTCAAAAATAATCAATAATTGTCAAAACTGTCAAAATTGGTCAAAAATGGTCAATAATTATTAAAATTTGAAAAAATTGTCAAAATTTTGAAAAAATGGTCAATAATTGCCAAATATGTTAAAATTTTTGAAAAATTGTCAAAAATGGTGAAAAATTCACGAAAAATGGTCATTCTATTGTGCATAAGAAGCAAGCGGTCCGACGACCGCACACCTTTTTTTTGCTTTAAATTAAATGTGGGGGATTTTGCGAGGACTATTTTACGAATTTCAATTTAATTTTATCGCATTCAGAACAAATTAATAGGTAGTTAATTATGTGGAAATTAAGCAACTGGAATATTTGGAAATTATCGTTTTGCCGAACATGGCGACATTAAAAATGTTCAAAACCACTATTCACTTTATTAAATTGTTTCATTCTCGCACATAAAGTTGATCGGTATACGACTCTGGTAGTATAAAAGATGTCCCAATTTAATGTTACCCTCAATGTAGATAAGTTCAAGTAAAGATACGCTCACAAGTGTAAATTTTGGATTTCTCTGATAAATTTATTGGCAAAAGAAATCCAATTCTCCAAGTTGAATGAATTTATGCTCCATGAAGAATCTAAGGAAAAGTCAATCATATTCTGAAACCAAAACGACCAGAAAGTAGGTAAGTGGATGAATGTATTGCGATGGCGCAAACGGAAAAGAGACATCGTCTCAAGAGGATAGAAAACGAAACAAATTCTAACAACGCCTCTGGAAAATCACGATGTTAACTAGATGCAACACTAACATGGACTCCTTCCTTTTTTCTCGTGACCTGCGTATATGAGGTTCAAATGTCACGATAAGTTTGTCGACCTTTAGCAAATTTATTCATCGTTGTATAAAATGTCAATTTTAATCAACTAATAGTTTAGTTTACGAAATTAACAATATTTATACTTGTTGCAAAATCTTGGACATCCTGTTCGTTTTGGCTTAAATAACTAAAAGCTATCGCATTAAAATCCGGCCGTACTTGACCAGAACTATGGAAGCGGACCCATAACATTCTATCTTGGTGACTTTTATTTGCTCGAAACGAAAATTTCTTTTATAATAATGTCCCAGCTCCCGGCTTTCAAATTTATGACAAAAATATCCAAATTGGATTGCATAGTTTCGAAATTCGCGACTGCAGCCACACATACCGACATATGCTTAGTGACAAAACAGGTTTATGAAATTGTCGTAAACAAAACCAGTGTCGTACAATATTAATATTATTATTGAATCACTAGATCACAATCTACTTTGGGAAAAGCTAAAATAGATCGACCCCTTTCTCTTTTTTTATGGAACAACATGGTGATGTGTATGAAAGGATCAAAATGACAAAAGTAGTTTTACAGGGAGATACCCTTAGTCCATTGATTTTCTCAATTTTTATCGAGGAACACGGTGCAATATGATAAAAATACACTGTATCATACGATTGAAGGCTGCTAATTCATGACTGAATGGGTGGACCGAACTATTATGAATTATAATGTCTGATGGTTTGCGAAATATAGAAAAATCATGTTTATTATTTACATGGTGTGCCGAACTACCTACCATCTGTATTAACGCACTGTATAAATTAAAATTTTTTCATTATACCTTCACTAGCTTGATAATGCTACTGTGTTAGCGAAACGCGTCACAATATTTAAATTGAACGTTAGTTCAAATTATAAAGGAGATGTAAGAAAATTAAATTGTTTTATCCCATAATTAATTTAATTAATTAATAATATCGCTAATAATAATTAATAAATTTACTTGCGACGCCGCTGTAAAAGAAAGGTTATAAATACTTTCTGTCTCACTAAATTACTTTTTTATGGGATTCGTAAACGTTCGGGATCCATATCGCCTCTTCTGTAACGCACTTTTCGGAAAATCGAGTTTTGGTAAATTGAAAAATTGATTCGATTGAATTTTATAGCATATAAAATATTTTGTGAGTATGGGTATTTTTTTTTAATTTACTTTATAATATAAAGTATAAACACTGACATTGATATTCTTATACGTACTTCACTTTTTTTATGCCTTTTCTCTTTTTTCTGTTCGCTAAATTCATTAGTAGACGCTTGAAAATCTTATTTCGAATTGAATTGTTCGTTTTGCAATTATGTAAAGAGGAAATATTTATTATGTAAATATAATTAAGTAAAATCCAGAATAAAGCAGTTGGTGTTAACAAAGTTAAATACTTGAGACTAGGCTTCAAGCAATTTTGACATCTGAGTTGTGCTGTGTTTAATTATGTAGTCTTACAACAGCCAGTGTGCTTTAAGTCGTCAACAGTTATTTTATATAAAAAAATCAATAGCAAATATTGTTAAATACTAATTTAGTTAACATGAACTGCCTTAAAACCATAAAAGCACTGTTTCTGCTTCTTGTTGGATTTATGAATATATTCAATTAACTCTTCTAAATCCGCTATATGAACTCCTTCCAGTATCCTCTCGAACTTCAATCGTTTTTGTATTATATTTCCCATTATTTTCATGGCTGTCTAACTTTAGAAAGAATCAAGTAAAGCTGACCTACACTATATGTTCATACTATTTCAAGATTCTTAAACTATTTCAACGGTTTGGCAACATAGCCCAGTTATGGTTTGGGATTTAAATTGTATCAGATATACTTTCATAATGTACTTTTGTCTCTGACCTTTTAAAACCAGGTATATATATATATATATACGTATACCTACGACTATGGTTTGACGTTAACCTAACTACCAATGAAGTACGCGAAATGGCGGTGTAAGCTCAAGCATTTTCGCATTTCCAATATGCAGTAAAAACTCTACAGATTCGGCAAATTTCTGCCATAGGTTGGACACAATCAAATTAAAACGATAAAATCGTAGGATTTTATAGTTGAACAGGCTGGAAATTAGGGATGACATTTATTGAAATTGGAATTTCGTTATCCCTCGTATATATGGTAGAAGCTAGGATTATTAGAATTGTCTGACTATAATTTAGACAAAAAAATACCGAAAAACTTATTCCAATAATTACGAGTAGTTGGTGCTTTGTTGTCGTTTGAATATTTGTTTTTCAAGATTAATCTTAAATTTTGTCAATTAGTTTCTCAGTGGCACTTTCTTTTTTTTTATTAACCTCAATTTTGTACCTCTCCAACGCGTTTAAAGAGAGTCTGGATCATAACTTGGGACACAAATTTATTATTCTATTAATTTTAATCAGTTACTTTGGCCCTTTTTTATTTAAGTACAATTTTAGTAAAAAACGTTGTGTATTAAGACTCCAAAACTTTTTCATTCATCTGCTGTTTCTAATTAAACTTATACATTAACATTCCGTTTTTTGAACCAGTTCAGCCCTGATCAAAATCCCATAAATCCTCCTCTGTTTTCTTTGTTTTGAGTACTCCAACTCTTCTTCTTACCCTCCACGTTCAAAACTGGTCCAGACTAGAAAATTCACTATAATTGAGATATTTCCTGAAGCCTTTATTTTTCCGGGTCAAGATGGGATGTTGGACTCATCCCCAGGGGTGGCCACCAACCAAACTCACCTTAAACTCACCGTTACCCCCGCCTCGGATTCACCACCCTAGCATACTTCGAGTAGGGTTCGCTCACACCGTCGTCTTCTTCCTACCTATCACTCCTAACTCTCATGTCATATCGAGTCCTTCTTTCTCCCTAATCATGCTCTCCACTACACCAATTACCTCCATCCATTCCTCCTCCCCTCTCGACATTATCTCCTCCATGCTCACCCAATACACTGCCTCACCTAGTTTCCTCTCCAACTTCTTCAGCACTTCCTCGTTCTTCAAGCATCTAAACAATCCTCCTACTCCCATCGCTCCTTTTAGCGCGCCCTCATACTCCTACCACCTTCTCTCCATTTCCTCCCCCATCCATACCTGTACTTCCTCTCTGGTCGCACCCCTCCAGCGTTTATTCTTGGCTCTAGCCATCACGTCCAATGGGTAGAACCTTGACAGCACCACTTCTGCCAGTCCACCCACTGTCCTGTACCCCTGCACCACCCTCAGGAGTATCCCTTTCTGCATCCGCAGGAGTGGCCTACCAGTTCTTATTTCACTTGTAGGTTCTGGAATGGAAAGTAGTTCAATGCTAAGATCCGATTTACAGAGTGGATAATCGAAATTTTGTTGGATCTTAAAGCTAGGCAGAAAGTAAGATATTATAGTGCTATAGTACTCTACAAGAAATACAACAGAAAAAAACGTAAAATTAGAAAGAGTAAGAAATACTTGTACATGTATACTGGGATATTGTTTTTGAGTACAGCTGGATGTGAAAATTAACCATTATATCAGATTTTCAAGCACCTTTTCAACCATTAAAAAGTAATAAAGTTTTTGAAAGTTATTGCTTATATTTTCAAATTTCCAGCTGAAAATGTAGAGTGAGAAATTTGGATGAAATATTAAATTTGATTGTTGTGCATTTTCTGCGTATACATTTCCGAAAAAAAATCGTCGGTATGAGGTTGTGTACATACATACATTGAGTGGTCTTTAGTATTCATACCAGCATTTCTAGTTTATATGAACTTTCCGTCCATTCATTTCAGCAAGTTGAGGAAACATTAGGCGCTTTGTAATGTACTTTTTTTTTCATTATGTTTTACATAGTTGATGGGGCAAGGCCTATATGGTATTTTTTCATTTCGACGTGTTGTACTTAACCAGTGGAAAAATAATATATGAATAGAAATGGAACCTTTCGGCAGATCTGAATGATCTTTTGTTTTTATATGTTGGATGTAAAACCGGAATTATTTGAGAGAACATTCATTTTTGATGAAGCAAATTTGCTACTGTCATTTGAAAAAAGTTGAAAGTGCCACTTTTTAAAATTAGTTAGGTACGAATTGGAAGTCAAAAAGTCAAAAGATAGTTCCATGTTTAGAGGGATGAAAAAAGAGTTGTAGTTTATAGGAATGCACCTAGAAGAAGAAGAATACTTAGATACTATATGCCACAGGATGATGATGATGATGATGTTGATGAAGATGATGAAAAAGTAACTTTAAAAAAAAACAAGAAGGATTGGGATCCCAACTCCCTTACCAGGCTTGGCAAGAATGCCATTAACGCCATAGAAAGATGTGCCTAGCTCAATATTGATCAAATATGTAGAAGAAGAGTTCTAAGAAGTGTCCTAACAAGACAATTCCGCCTGAATGGAGTAGAAAGAATGTAGATTATATAAGAAGCAAAGCACTACAGAAACCTACAGCACTACACCTGGGACTGCTAGATAGAAAAGGAACACTGACCCAAATCGAAGTCTGTGAATTTCCTACAATTCCTCCAGGAAATAGGACTCAAGCAACTACTAGTCTCCGAGACATTCCTCAGGGAAAGTACATGCTTTATTAAATATTTCAGCTTATACTGACCACCTTTCTTAAAATTAGATCTACATCGAAACATAGGAACTTAACACACCCTGTACAACGTTACTGACTGACTAATGAGTTCTTGTCCATTATATTTCAAGCAACATGAAATTATAGTACTAATTTAGAAAATATTATTTCATTTTGAATAAAGGAAAATTGAAGTAACAACTTTATTAAAGTTAAACAAGACTTTCAAAACAATTAGTGCTTTGAAGATGCAACTGTAGCGACAACTAATTTACAAGCAAGTGATTTTCTATTTTCCACCCCATTTTTTTTTAAACGAAATCATCTGGTTAATCTCAAGCAACCTACCTTATGAGATTCTTGAAGAAATAGTGCAGTGGAGAAAAATGTATATCTCCTACTTTGTTAACTTAGGCTTAAGGGGTAGATACATGTAGTTTGGTTCCTATATTAAAAATGGCCAGAAAAAATTTGTACAATGGTTGCCAATATTTTAGGTTTATCTAATATTTATGATGAACACATCAACTTTATAACCCCTTCCAGAAAGTATAGTTTTTATACCGTCCCAAGCAGTCCCAAGAACGATACTTTAATTAGTTGGAACGTGAAAGAAAAAAAAGGTGAGCTTGCTTCTTATGCAAAGTAGAATGACCATTTTTCGTGAATTTTTCACCATTTTTCAAAAATTTTGACAGTTTTTGACCATTTTTGACGAATTTTGACAATTATTGAGGGCCTTTGACAATTATTGACCATTTTCGACAATTTTTCAAATTTTTTTACATATTTGGCAATTATTGACCATTTTTCCAAAATTTTGACAATTTTTTTTAAATTTTAACAATCATTGACCATTTTTGACAATTATTATTGACCAATTTTGACAGTTTTGACAATTATTGATCATTTTTGACAGTTTTTCAAAAATTTTGACAATATTTAATAATTATTGACCGTTTTTGACAGTTTTGACGAATTTTGATAATTATTGACCGTTTTTGACAATTATTGACCATTTTTGACAATTTTTCAAAAATTTTAACATATTTGGCAATTATCACCATTTTTTCAAAATTTTAACAATTATTGATCCTTTTGGACCATTTTGGACCATTTTTGACGAATTTTGATTGGTTTAGACAATTATTGACCAGTTTTGACAATTTTTCAAAAATTTTAAACATTTTTCAGAATTTTTGACGATTATTGACCATTTTTGACAATTTTTGTGAATATTTGGCAATTTTAACCATTTTTTCAAAATTTTGACAGTTTTTGACTATTTTTGATCATTTTTCCAAATTTTTGATAATTTTTGACCATATTTAAAAATTTTTGAGAATTTTTCATAAATTTTAACAAATTCGGCAATTATTAACCATTTTTTCAAAATTTTGACAATTTTTGACAATTTTTCACACCTATAGGTGTGCGAGCTCAGTGCGGCAAGAGAGATTGCGCACAGTCGCTTGAATGAGTTATCGCGTGACGAACGCTATCCAGTCCAGGATTACGCTCTCAGAGCTTCTGGACGGATGATATCTACCTTGTACTGACGCTTTACTAAAATATAACAATTTTTACAGGAAATAGGTAAACAAGGTCTTTAATGCAGCTATGCCCAGGATCCAAATTAGCTATGACCTTTTTGGGGTTGGTAACCAAATAACATATTATTAACAGGAATCTAAAATTGATATATAATCTACTACCTGCCTGGAACCAAATTACCAACACCCGGTTTAGGAGGCTACTGGTCAACATTCTAGGTTATCTACTACTTTTTTTACATTCAAATATACTTTTGTTTTTTCCTTATTTTTTCCAGATTCTTCTTTCATAATAGGTAGTTGTTTTGCTTTGGTCTAGACACCCAGTATAATTAAGTACTAAAAATTCATAAAAAAGAGACATTCTTGCAAGTAGTGATCTTTCCTCGGTATGCATTTATGAAGCTTAAAATATCTTCAATCCTTTGTAACTCAATCCGCATAAATACTTACTAATTATTTCAATTACTGATAAATGCTCTTTCATGTATAATCGACCCGTCAAAGTAATAAAAAGAGAAAGACCGAAAACAAGATTTCTCGAAGGTGGCGGAAGGAGATTTGTTCAAGTTAACATCAAAGCTGGATTAGAAACGAAAAAAAAAACCGAAATCAACTACAAGTGTCGTTTTATTAATACGTCTAAAGTTGACATTGAACAGCGTGCGTTCTAGCTTTAGTTTCGAGTTGTAACTATAAATAGTTAGTTTTCTTATGCTAGAATGAAAATGGTTTTCATTAACTCAAACCCGTCTTTAATATTATGTACCTACAAGGTTGCAATTATGTGGAAAAAAATGCTTTTCTACCAAATATCTGAGAAAAAACTGAATACAGTGGTAATGAAATTAATTACACAACAAACGATAGATTACAATTTTCATTTGTAGAGTTTTAAAAAGTTGGCAAACAGAGATTTCGTAATAAAATAGAGGCGTTACGATGAAACTCAGGAAATTAGAAAACTACAATCGTTACAGAAGTAAAGTGCAATTATAGGAAACTGGATCTACCGTAAGGATTAATGGCAAATCTGAGCTGACGACGTATGTTTAATAACACATTGTAAGAAACAATTGATTTAATTAAATAAAAAGTTGGTGGAAAAAGAAGATGATTTGAAAATATAATAAGAAAGTGAAAGAAAGAAAGCATAGAAGTAGCGATCAAGGTTAGTATTGGTCTGGTTCCTTATTTTGTGCAGTCACTATGACAATTTATAATAAAATGTAGATAGATGAATTTCTAAAATGTAGTGGCTAGGAAGTTGCTGCCAAGAAATACAGAAACGTGCACAAGAAGAAGGAATAAGCATCCAAACATGGGAAGGTACATTTTAAAGTTCTCCACTCAACAAGAACTACCTAGTCCAGGAAATATAGCCTGAATATGACCATTTTACATTGTTTCCTTCCTGGTGGCTGATTTTGCTTGACAAGAGGGCACTTTTACTATCTGGCTCGTGGCGACGGAGTGGGGACTCGACTCATTCCAGAAAATTTCTCTCTGCGTGCCTTCAAACTCGACCCTGGAGATGCATTGTTTAACGGTATATTTGATCATTTTTAAAATATTTAAAATTCACGTTCACGTTGTGCAGTTCCGTCTCTGGCCTAGTTTAATTTCTTTCCCTCTATATCGATTATTTTGTGTGAAGGCATGAAATAACTGTAAATTCTCTTTCCTGAAGGCAACTGATTGGGTAGAAATACCGGACGTAGGTCTTGGTTTGGGTCGTATGATAGGATGAGTTATTTAAGTCAACGGAATAGAGAATTTCATTCTTTTCTCGAGCAAACATGAACATATAAAGTCAAAATTAATTAAGTGGTGAAGATCCACCATCTTGCCGTAACGAAGTGCATACAACATTGAATGGTAAGTGTATGGCTAAACTGCATTCTTGCCTTCCGCTTATCCGCATAATCTTTTCTTTTCTTATTTTATCATAATTACATAGGTGACGTTCCAGAACTAGATACCTGCATCGTGTTTCTTATCGTTTTTTTGGTATATTTTTTTTTAGCTTTACCGATTGAGGATATTTATACGTTCAGTATTTCTTTCTAATTAATTTCTGCAGTTGGTTAATAAAAAATTTAACTTTTCGTTATGTGCTTTATATTTCTTTTTATTATCGTAACGTAAAATACAGGATGTTTGTATGAACCACGTTTTTAAATGATTTTCTTTTGTAATATCAAATTCGTTATCAAATTTATACTTCAGACATCCTGGATTTTGTAAAGTTGGGTAAATTTGTTCCTGATACTACCATTATTGTTCCTTAGCACTCTACCTGGGACAAGGACTTCATCGGAAACCAAGACATTATCCAGAACTTTATCTGTACCTATATCTGGAAATTTATCAAGGACTTTATCTGGAACCAGGACTCTATCTGGAACCATGACTGACTACACCACTCCATGAAAGTAATATATATCTCACCGAGATTGCTTCTTCAAACATAGAACAACCAAATAAAAAACTAGTCTTTTTTTCGCTATTTAATTTTTTAAAGTCAATAAACAACTTGTAAATTTAATAACGTTGTTCATAGATTATTTTCCCTTCCAATATCCCAGGATTTGTCGCTATAATGCTGATGTGAGTAACAAATAAACTAGTATTATTCAGGGTGGCGCCCACTTACCTTTCTTAACTTTCATAATTTTTCTTTTATTAATTTCATTAACTTGATTAATAATTAACTTCCTTCAGTACCTTAATTAAAATAAATTTCAAGTAGGATTACCCGAGAACCGGTAAGATTACTCTCTGAATTTTTACTAGTTTGGTCTCAGAATCTACACCTGAGGTGCTCTCTAAACTGAGTAGCCGTTGCAAATTGGCGCCCAACGTGGGACTTTTCTCTGGAACTATCCAAGATAAATTGATGATTTTTATAAAATTTCATACTACTCGATGAGAGAAATGAGGAGTGAAATTTTATAAAATAAATAAATAAATTAATAAGTGACCGATGGATATTCAGAAAATACACCAACTAATTAATAATAATTAATTTTTTTGTTAAACATTCAACAGCTACTAATTCGTTATATAACAGGTGTGCTTTCCGGCTCGTGGCCTGTATTTCGAATTTTTCACCAACGTGTTTGTGTATGTGTTAGGATATGATTATTGTCTGTTCGGCATGATGTGACTGTGAGCGGTCGGTAGCGCTGTCACTTTGAGTAATGACACAATTTGTCGCCGCTGGAGCATTTCGCTTGTTGCTAACTTCACGGTGATAGGTATGTACGAATATTCGAACGAGCAGATATTTTTAGTTGAGGGCGGGTGTAAAAACATGCTGTTGGCATTCTTGCAAAGTTTTTTTTTTAATGTCGGAGAGTTCGGTTGGGATGTGACATGAAAATAATTACCCATTGTCTATTCTCGAATTTGTTGTTTCAACAATGTTACAATTTATAATTTAAACTGTCTGTCAAAGTTTTCTATTTAAAATAACAACAAAGCACGAATATAAATGCTTCTAATCAAAAGTTTTGGTGATTGTTTCAAATATAGTGCTGCTTGAAAAGCAAATAAAAAAGACTGAATTAGCAGTAGTAGTGAAAGGAAGAGGAAACAGCCTCTCACATTATCTTCGAATGTGAAGCACTGTCTCATTGGAGATATAGACTCCTAGGACTAGAGTATCCAAGGGAGGATTACTCCAAAAAGGACCTAGTGAAAAGACCGTTGAGTCTGATAAGGGCTACTGGTCTCTTCACATAAACGGTAAAACCAAGCACAAAAAGTCTGAAGGCTGAGGTGCCGAGGTCTCTAAGCCTTTGACTGGTGGTGCCGAACTAATCAATCAATCAGAAGGTAATCATTATATGAATACCAAAATAAGGAAATGCTTGTACCTTTTGCTTCAAATCATAACATTACACTTCTACCTTATGCTTGTGAGAATATGAATAAGGAAGCTCAATGATTCATTTTTAGATATATAGCAAGCCTTTGACACTATTTGACCAAGCAATATTTTATACTTTCAAAACAATATTCAACTCCTTCATTACATTTTATAAAATTATTGTTAATTTATTTATTTATATTGGACACCAGAAGTATCTACGAACAAATAACCTATTTTATTAATTTCATACCGAAATGTGCGTAATTCTTGTTACATTTCAGTTTGAATTGTCTTTGTACCATCAAAATTTGGCCTTCGATAACGAAAATTCAACCATCACTCACTAGACAGCATTTTTTCTCAAATTTCCAAATATAAGAGCTCCCCTCTTCTCACCCTTACCGAAACAAAAACCTCTGAAGGGGTTATAAGAGGAAATCGAGGCGATAATCGACTGGAATAAAAGTGTCACTGTTTACTCAGTAGATAGTTATGAGAGGGCGCTGTTGTCTCCAAGTGCATACAAACAAAACATCAATTTTGAGTCGGATGCCATCAGAAGTATTAGGCCAGTTAAAATATTTATAGCAATAATTAAAAAAAGGCCAAAAGTATTTCAATCGCAGGTTTTGCTTGATAAGAAGAATATGGCCAGTCTGTAATAAATTCTGGTTACAGGATAGGCTGCTTCCGATATAAAACCATTATAATATAAATAACTTTATTGTTTACTGGGATTATCTACATACGTTCGAACATTTCATTATTATATAAATTAAGAAGGTTATTGAATAGAAAGTCAAGTTCAAAGCGTGAAGTAAGACAAAACAGTAATATGTTTATTTGTTTTATTTGAACTTGACTAGTTATATAAATATGCATCCAATATTTACTATAGGAGAAGTTGATTTAGAATATAAGTCATGAAGAACATTCTATATAGTCGAAAGGTCAGAGATCAGTAATCTTTAACCATTAAATTTAAGAATGCATACGGCTAGATACTTATGTATATCATTAGCCATAGGAAGTAGTGCAATGTATTATAGTAAATAAATCAAACATATCCCAATGCTAGAAGTAGTTGTTTAATTCCCTTCAGATGATCCTCCAAGTGACGCGCAACACCACCGATTCAGAGGCCTTTTCACACCTCAAGTCTACCCATTGGAGACGCATCCATTACAAAATATCTATTTATAGTCTCCCTCGGCACGTCTACTTAGTTTGTTGTAATAACTCAAGGTGATGTTTATAGTTTATAGGATCCCTAGCGTACGTTAAAAACTACTTAAAGATTTCGGAATACTAAAAAGTCAATGTCATGAAAGGACCCTTACTGCTTACTGGTAGATATGCGAAATCTTCAACATTTGCCTTATTAGGTGAAGAAATAAAAAGTATTTAAGTAATGTAAATATCACTGAAGACAACCCATATGGAATTGCATATTCGAGTGATACTCAGGGTGTGTTGTAGGAATTCATTTGGGCTGGCCTATTTTGCGAAGGAGTATAAAGGATGAGGTCGAAATGACGGACTAGATTGAACGAAGATATACAAAAGATGCTCTTCAAGCGTATAAATGAAAGCACTTTGGATTTTTTGATGAGCGGATGATAAATAAATAGAGGTATTGTTATATAGAAATTCAATAGAGATTGTTTATGAATTTTTGTGTAGATAGGTCGACAATCAGGAAGTGAACTATGAGATGTGTATTACATGGGGAGATATAACATGATATGCTTTTGTTTTTTTTATATATATATATTGAGAAAGTAGGAAGTACAAAGGATTTTTCAAAGATATTTATAATGTTCGTAAAATCGTCCTGTCAAAGAAGGTAAACTAACAAACTGCCGAATTCATTAAATATATAAATTTAATTTTCCACCTTATTGAAGATTCAATAATGCAACCAAGTCTCCGCCAATGGTTGAGGTACAAACCAAAGAAAACCAATCCAAAAATTTTTTTTTATTCCTCCAAGATCTACCCGATAGTATCGCGTTAGAAAGACAAATGGTCGTTTGTAGTGATTTTAAAGGCTTGGCGACTTATTGATGATACGCGATAAAAACTGTACAAATCGGCTTAGACATGTTAGATTTTGTTGGTAGAAGGTATTCAGTGGCGAGATCTTATGAGTTGGGTCAAAATTTTTAAAAGATTAAATATTTACATATAGGGATATATTTTTTTGAGCCGGCTCTTTTCAATCAATCAATTTTTTTTCCACTGTATTGTAGAAAGATTAGTCAATGAGACATTAATTTTTTTCGTTTGATAAAGTGAACAAAATAACCAATTGATATCAGGAGATAGATGGTCCTAAAATAATCTATCTAAAGGTATCTACTCCTGGATTACCCTGTATATGCTGCAGAAGAGTTAACGAAGTTCACCCATTTATCCAATAAATCTCTAATAGATTCAAGAAAAACCAATAAGTCACGAGGAAAATTTAAAACTATAAGCAAGTACTTTTATGGTCGATCAAAACTTCAAGAGCGTACGGTATCGCATTTTAATTAAAAGTTTTTCAAGTAAAGTGCAAGTTCAGCATAAAAAATAAGAAGAACTGATCCGGATACAATCTACAACGACTAGTTTTCAGTAATTTACGAAAATCTTGTTTGCAGTTTGTAATTCATAAAGTTTTCCAAAAAGAACACACGTTCCTTGGTAGAATAATATGATGTCGGAGCGGAAAATTCGTGAGACAAACTTTGAATTTTGCGTTTCAAAGTTGCATTTTCAATTAATAGTTTGGCCTTTGTTCAAAGTATTTTTATACCGCAGGAAGCTACTTACATTTAAGATTTGATGCTTTGACATCACTGTACCTTATTCATTAGGGATTTCAACAGAAGTAGATGGGTGGAGGTTAATTTGTAAACCTTAAAGGATGAGTTAGCTGCGAAATCGATAGATGGAATCAACGTAGCAAATAACGAGCAGAAGGAAGAAGACAATCCAGAAAAGAAGATAGTAGTCACGAGAATTCGACGCAACGTTAAAAATATTTTGTATGTATATTGGGGTGACATCCACTCTATTGTGCCCCCTTGCTTCTACTTAAATCCTGAGGAAACTAGTAGCTCCTTTAGTCCTACTCCCGAAGGAATTTTAGGATATCTGCATACTTCAAGTCCCTCCTCTATCCAGTAATCTCCTAGAATTCTAAATTGCTGTGCAATTCGCAAGTATGTGGATGGAGGTTTCTTCTTCCATGCCACAAAATCTACATTTTTCTTCCTGCAGTATTTTGAGCTTTTTCAGGTGCCCATTCAGGCGACAATGTCCCGGTTAGGATCCCTGTTAAATCAATGAAACAATTTTTTTCCTCGCCCCTTTAAGCAAATTTTTTACCACAGCACTGCTTGAAATCTACCTTTTGGTCATCATCACCGTTATCTCGTCTCAAGTCATCTCCAAAACTCAAAAAATATCTTTGAGAACATTTTACCACTACACAGGATCATTAATTATTCCTTTCTATTGTGTTGAAAGGGTTTTTTGTAGATCGACGATGAGGACCCACTACTAACTGTCTTTCTATATCGTTTGATAAACAGCTAATATTTTATACCTGAATGCTTCGAACCAATACAGGGTAAGTCAGACAAATCGATTACTTACCAATCAAAGGCATAAACGTAGCTTTGAAAAAAAATTGAGTTAATTAAACTTATTAATGGGTTTGATATGTAATTAAGACCTTTCACTTTAATTAATGATTTATAAAATTAGAAAATGGATCTATGGGGTCATAAATAGTTTCAGAAATAAAGAAGTGAATGGGAAGAAGAGGTAGAAGACTATTTTTTCGAGTATTTCTCTTAAACCACCCCATAAACTATTTAAAACTCTATCAAATGAAGGAGGATTTTTGGAGGATGACTGAGGTTGTTTTCTTGGGTTAGAAAGAAGCTTCTTGTCTTCTACAACATTTGGAAGCCTAAGAAGGAAAAACTTGTGTCGTTTAGAAGTCACAGGTCCTTGCACACTTATTGAGTTTGTAGAGAAGGATATATATTGAAATGTTTTCTAAGCTCAGGATAAATCCTTGAAACCCGGTGACCTAACAGGATATCTTGAGATACCATTCAATCAATGAAAATGCGAAACAGGATTTCAAACTCACGTTAGAAGTTGTTACCAATAAGCGTGAATTAACACAAAGCGTAATCGCCCTAATTACTATACTGATGGATCAGAAACAAACGAAGGAATAGGAAAAGAGGATACAGGTCCAAAAATTGGAATATCAACAGCTGCTGTAGATACATTTTCAGGATTTTCCACATACTTACATCCTTCAATTAATGCATGGTTGTATACAGAAAAAAAATTATTCCAAATAGCTAAAATGTAATTACGTAAAATGGATAAAATAATCATTTTGAATCCTTTGATATAAAGCATCATCCATATAAACAACAAAAATAATTACAGCTAGACTACTTTATCTGGCAATTGTAACCCTTTGTAGGGTTCTGTTTGTCCAAACATGTACTATGTATAACGTTAAATTTGACATTTCGTCCCTTTGATAAAATCGAGCTGGCCAGGAGGCATAAATCATTGACATCTGAGTGTATTGATATAACACTCCCCTAGGAAAGGGTATACGAAGTTAATCACTTTGTTTACCACTTTATTAGATTTGACTGTATGGATTAAAATTTTACACTGCCCAATAATTTAACTGCAGATAATTTGCTAGTTCGGGGAAAGGAATCTTATTAATTTTAATATCCTTTAAACAGGAGGTTGTTAAGTTTAATCCTGAAGGTTTACGAAAAAAATATTGATTAACAATTAAAAATGCATATAAAACACTGGATGGAGTACAAAGAGGGTTTCAGGCTGGAAGAAGTGTACTCGACCACATATTTGACAGAGTTGACAGAAAGAAAATATGGGACATATTAGAAGGAAGACAAACCTAATAGAAGAAATAATAGTATATTACCTTACCAGTGTGGAAAGTGAGTGAAAGTTTTGGAAAATTCTTCCGCAACTCTAGACCACTTCCAATCTCCAGATCTCTATTAGATAGGTTAGATCTCCTCCTGCCTCTACTAATATAAAAGAAGATGAACAACGAAATAAGTGCCCGGGGTATTTTCAAGGATTTACTGAATTTAAAAATTTTGCCATTACTTTGGGTATTTTTTCTATTTTGTTTAAACCCACCACTTGCTTTGTGCATTTTTGGCTCATGCTAGTTTGGTTCGCTATTTGGTGGTCTTAAATTACACATTTCTCATAAATGTCGTAAAAATGTCCAGGTTTATACATGGTGAGTTACGAGGAACTGTACATACTTCTACCATAAGTAGAGGCACGTTAGGGGATTATCAAATGACCATTAAAAAATGCCTTCTTGTTTTGATTATTAATATACAGGGTGAATTATGGATCTTCACCAAAACAATGTTTCGTCATATTTTTTCAATAATTAGGTCGATTTGTCTCATTTTTTGGTGTGTATTGGTGTATGGCAACTAACTGACATATTCAGAATTTAAAAAATTCAGGACCGTCTTCGTGAAAATTTGTGAGACTGTTTCATATTCATATGATATATGATTTTTCTAAAATCTGATATAATTTTTTCAGAGGGCATAAATAAACAGTTAGACCTGGCTATTTGACTTTTTTGTTACACTTTCCTCACATTTCCAATTAAAGATTCATTTTAGAGTCAAATTGAAAATTGGCATTAATGAAATATCTTACTGTATATTAAAATAAACAGAAACGACACACACTGTGCTCCAGTATGGTAAATACCATAATTTGAATTTATTTACAGGGCCGGATTTAAAAATCTGGCATATCTGGTTCATCTCAATAATTCACCCTGTATGTAACTTTTTTCACCCGTCATAGACAAAAAACAGATAAAAAATGTTTGTAATAACCTAGTTTTATTATTTGTTTGAGGAAAAATCATGTCTAATTATTTTAATCGGAATGAAATTAACAAGCTCAGGAAATGTTTATTCTCAAATTAAAAAATAAAATATATAAAAATAACCAAATAATAAAACAGTTTTAACTTATAGCCCAGTCAACTAAGACCAAATAATTCATGTTGAAGGAATGAATGAAGGAAAACGCTTTGCAATAAATAGGAACGAATGGAAAATTTTCGAAGAAACATATTCGAAAAAAAAATCTCCCTATATCGAAAGATGGAAGGGAATTTTATTTTACACATTCCTTATTTTAACTTTAACAAATTTTATTCACGTAGTAAAGACGTCGGAATCAACGAATACCTATAAAATCATGAGATTTCTATAAATAATTCAACTTTTTCCACTGAAAGACCACTTAGTTAAACCAGTCGGTATACTATAGATTATCCTGCAAATGATTACAGATGTATTTTTGTGTCTTTGTATCTGGTTTTCGTTAAGAGTTGGCAAATATCGTGGCACATGGAAGTGATTCTCGAGCACGTGGTTTGTGTAATAAATTTAGGTTAGATTGGAACCACTTGAATAATTTAATCGGTTGAAGCTTTCATCCTTTTGAAATAGATATTTGCTGTGTCGAAAGAAAATTGTAGTCACATTCTAGTCGTTAAATATGAAGTGCTTTAGATTCGAGGTGTCGAGATGTAAACAACCTATAGGTACTCGCCCACTTTTTTAAAAATCAGTTTTTTACAATAAACTGCAATATTATTTACTTGTTGAGCTTCAAATTGTAAATCAGATACATTATACTAAGTTAGAGCTAAAATCTTGAGAAAATATTTCCAAATTACACAAAATCCCATAATAGTCGACAAAAGATCCAATACACATGAATAAATAAGCTTTAACGTCACATGATCTATTTTTGGTCTCCATATTTACTCTAATAACATTCTCCGTATCTATCACACGCCATTCCTTTACTCCACTAACAAATTGTTGAAATACTTTTATTCCCTATTGACGGTTAAAATATATAAATGAATTTTGTTTCTGACTGAAATATGCGTTTGGTTTTTATCATAAACTGAGGTTACGAATGGTGGAGCACAGTGGCGGCTCCTCGAAGGAGACTAAGAAGGCTAGGCCTCCTCACCAATTTATCCAGCAAATAGCAATTATTGATCAATTTTTTAGAATTTTTTGAATATTTTTGACAATTTTTCAAATATTTTGACAGTTTTTAACGATTTTTTGACAACTATTAACCATTTTTTACCAAAATTTTGACAATTTTTCTAAAAGTTTTGACAATTATTGATCAATTTTGAGAATTTTTGAACATTTTTGACAATTTTTCAAATATTTTGACAGTTTTTAACGATTTTTGACAACTATTAACCATTTTTTACCAAAATTATGACAATTTTTCTAAAAGTTTTGACAATTATTGACCAATTTTTGACAATTATTGATGAATTTTGAGAATTTTCAAACATTTTTGACAATTTTTCAAATATCCTGACAGTTTTTAACAATTTTTGACAATTATTGACCATTTTTCGAAATTTTTGGCAATTTTTCTAAAAGTTTTGACAATTATTGACCAGTTTTGACAATTATTGATGAATTTTGAGAATTTTCAAACATTTTTGACAATTTTTCAAATATCCTGACAGTTTTTAACAATTTTTGACAATTATTGACCATTTTTCGAAATTTTTGGCAATTTTTCTAAAAGTTTTGACAATTATTGACCAGTTTTGACAATTATTGATCAATTTTGATAATTTTTGAACATTTTTGACAATTTTTCAAATATTTTGACAGTTTTTAACGATTTTTGACAATTAGTGATCATTTTTCGGAATTTTTGACGATTTTTCTAAAAGTTTTGACAATTATTGACCATTTTTTGACAATTATTGACCATTTTTGACAATTATTGACCATTTTTGACAATTATTGATTAATTTTGAGAATTTTCGAACATTTTTGACAATTTTTTAAATAGTTTGACAGTTTTTAACAATTTTTGACAATTATTGACCATTTTTCGAAAATTTTTGACAATTTTTTTAAAAGTTTTGACAATTATTGACCATATTTGACAATTTTCTAAAACTTTTGACAGTTTTTGACAATTTTTCATAAATTTTGACCATTTTTCAAAAATTTTGACAATTTTCAACAATTATTGACCATTTTTAACAGTTTTTTATAATTATAGACCATTTTCTCAAAATTTTGACAGTTTTTAACAATTATTGACCATATTTCAAAATTTTTAATAATTTTTAACAATTATTGACCTTTTTTGACAATCATTGACTAATTTTTGACATTTTTCTAAAAGTTTTGATAATTATTGACCATATTTGACAATTTTCTAAAACTTTTGACAGTTTTTGACAATTTTTCAAAAATTTTGACCGTTTTTCAAAAATTTCGACAATTTTCAACAATCATTGACCATATTTCAAAATTTTTGATAATTTTTAACAATTATTGACCTTTTTTGACAATCATTGACTAATTTTTGACATTTTTCTAAAAGTTTTGATAATTATTGACCATATTTTACAATTTTCTAAAACTTTTAACAGTTTTTGACAATTTTTCAAAAATTTTGACCGTTTTTCAAAAACTTTGACAATTTTCAATAATTATTGACCATTTTTAACAGTTTTTTATAATTATAGACCATTTTCTCAAAATTTTGACAGTTTTTAACAATTATTGACCATATTTCAAAATTTTTAATAATTTTTAACAATTATTGACCTTTTTTGACAATCATTGACTAATTTTTGACATTTTTCTAAAAGTTTTGATAATTATTGACCATATTTGACAATTTTCTAAAACTTTTAACAGTTTTAGACAATTTTTCAAAATTAAAATTATAAAGGATTTCAGCCTATGGACTAATGAATTCCAGAACCTGTGCTTCCTGAATGCTGAAGAATAATTCTTGAAATCCCAGAAACCCAGTTGGGCATTATCACACTAGCTTTAACTATATAAGCCAATGACTGCCGGTATGCTTAAAGCTTTATATCTAAAAGGATTAAATTAAGTCATCTTGAAGTCTGAAGTTGTTTATAAAACTGCAACTCTAGCGTGAATTGACGTAAAACGTCTGACCACTTTTTGCTGTTCTATTTAATCGCTAGACCATACTTAAAATCAAAAGTTTAAAACGTTTTAAAAGGATTTGGATGTTACAATAAATTCATGGATGTTTTGCAGCAATGAATTACAATATGAAGAAAATTGTTTCGAAAGTGTATGTTTTAGTGAATTAATAAAAACGGTGAGAGTAAATTGCTTTGATTTATACTTTTATCTTTGAATAAACTTGTTTTCATTGAAGAAAAACATATAGGGTAGCTTGAAAAACAGGATTAAAATAGTTATTTATGATACAAGTGCGTGAAGTGATACTTTTGCGCACGAGTTGCGAAAAGGCGTAGCTAGTGCCTTTTTTCGCAACGAGGGCGCAAAAGTAATTCACGCATGAGTATCATACAATGTTTTATCTACGACCACATTAAAAATACTTTCCCTTAATTATATATTAGATAACCTCTCTTTTTAATAATTGTGTTTGAATGATTGCCTACCTTCATCATAAGAAATTCATTATCTGGTGCTCCATTTATAAAATCCAAAATCTGTTCCCTTGTGAAAATTTTTGATTTTTTTGGTTTATGGCTCTGTGATTGTCGTTTTATGAAGGTAATAAGTTTATGAAACTATTTAAATTTATGGTTGTTTTCAACATTGAATAATGGGACCATAAAGTTGATGATTTCCATTGACTTTTCCGAGAAATATGCAATAAAAACATTTCCCGTCTGATTTTTAATTTTTTTAGTGTCACACCAATCCAAAAAAAAGATGAGCGGTCGTCGGACCGCGGACAGAAGCTTGCTTCTTATGCACAATAAAATGACCATTTTTGACAATTATTGACCATTTTTGACAATTATTGACCACTTTTTCAAAATTTTTGACCATTTTCGACTATTTTTTCAAATTTTAGCAATTATTGACCATTTTTGACAATTATTGACCAGTTTTGACAATTATTGATCATTTTTGACAATTTTTCAAAAATTTTGACTATTTCAGAACATTTTTCCAAATTTTAACAATTGATAACCATTTTTCCAAATTTTAACAATTATTGACCATTTTTGACAATTATTGACCAATTTTGACAGTTTTGACAATTATTGATCATTTTTGACAATTATTGATCATTTTTGACAATTTTTCAGAAATTTTGACCATTTTAGACCATCTTTACAAATTTTAACAATTATTGACAATTATTGACAATTTTTAACAATGATTGACCATTTTTGAGCATTTGTGACAGGTTCTGACAATTATTGACCATTTTTGACATTTTTTAAGAATTTTGACCATTTTTCAAAAATTTTGACAATTTTCAACAATTATTGACCATTTTTGACAGTTTTTTTTAATTATTGACCATTTTTACAAAATTTTAACAATTTTTGACCATTTTTCAAAATTTTAACAATTATTGGCCATTTCTGACAGTTTCTGATAATTATTGACCGTTTTTGACAACTTTCAAAAATTTTGACAATTATTGACTATTTTTGACCATTTTTTTAAATATCTAACAATTTTTGACCATTTTTTAAAATAATTAACAATTTTTACCATTTTGACCATTTTTGACAATTTTTGACAGATTCTGAAAATTATTGACCACTCACGTTTCACACTTCTAAATGACAGTACAAAATTATTACAATTACAGAACCTTTGACAGAAAACAAAACACAAAATTATCTAAGGTAACTTAATAAATATACAAATAAAAAGAGTGTTATAATGTTTATCCCATTTAAAAATCATTTCGACAATTATTGACCATTTTTGACAGTTTTTTATAATTATTGACCATTTTTCCAAAATGTTAACAATTTTCGAACATTTTTCAAAATTTTAACAAATATTGGCCATTTTTGACAGTTTCTGATAATTATTGACCATTTTTGACAACTTTCAAAGATTTCTAAAATTATTGACTATTTTTGACCATTTTTTAAAATATTTATCAATTTTTGACAATTTTGAACAATTTTTGACAATTTTTAACAATTTTTGACCATTTTTGACCATTTTTGACAGATTCTGACAATTATTGACCGTTTCACACTTCTTAATTTCAGTACAAAATTATTACAATTACAAAACCTTTGACAGAAAACAAAACACAAAATTATCTAAGGTAACTTAATAAATATACAAATAAAAAGAGTGTTATAATGATCATCCCATTTAAAAAGCATTTCAACAATTATTGACCATTTTTGACAGTTTTTTATAATTATTGACCATTTTTCCAAAATTTTAACAATTTTTGACCATTTTTCAAAATTTCAACAATTATTGGCCATTTTTGACAGTTTCTGATAATTATTGACCATTTTTGACAACTTTCAAAAATTTTGACAATTATTGACTATTTTTGACCATTTTTTAAAATATTTAACAATTTTTGACAATATTTGACAATATTTGACAATTTTTAACAATTTTTGACAATATTTGACAATTTTTAACAATTTTTGACAATTTTTGACAATTTTTGACCATTTTTGTCAGATTCTGACAATTATTGACCATTCACGTTTCTCACTTCTTAATGACAGTACAAAATTATTACAATTACAGAACCTTTGACAGAAAACAAAACACAAAATTATCTAAGGTAACTTAATAAATATACAAACTTTCAAGGATTTTGAAAATTATTGACTATTTTTGACCATTTTTGACCATTTTTGACCATTTTTGACCATTTTTGACCATTTTTGACCATTTTTGACCATTTTTGACCATTTTTGACAATTTTTGACCATAATGATGAATGAAATGAAACTTTCATTTAAAAAGCATTGTTCCTTTTCGCACGCTTTAAACGTATGTATAAAATGTAATTTCACGTATTTATATGAGTTTGTAAATGCTTAATTTTAATGGTGGTCGTAGATAAAAAATTTTATATGGATAGTGAGTTGTAAATTGGCCTACAAATAAACATATTTGGGACACCTTGTAATACATGAAGCGACCCTTCATTGAGAGAGAATCGCCCACATTCTTATAATTAGCACTTCAAATTCGTACTGGTAAACAATACCGTCAAAAACGCAGACAATCATTACGGAAATCTCAGGAATAAAAAATGAACAGAATCAACCTGTTCTTCTAATTGAATAAACTAATCACAAACGATGTCTTATTAGCAGATAAGACGCTTTTTCAATTACTTTGTTTTATCTGATATACCTTTGTTTTCGACATACCTACAGGGTGTAATCTCGTAAGATAATTATAAAACTTTGCAATGTTTGGGAATTTTGGAACCATTGGCGATACTTGACAATGAACAGGTGTTTTCACCTTCAGTCAATGAAGAAGATAACTCGGTTATCGAAACGCGCGTAAGATAGTGTAAAGTGTTAGCGTTGGTGTAGTGGTAGTGTAAATAGTGTTCAGGAACAAAAAAATTTGGGAAATGTTCAAAAGTGAACCAGTTATTTGTTTGTTTACCTAATATTTTAAGGTCCCTATAGGAAGCAGCAACTACAATAGAAGGGGTCAACTGGGTATTAATATACTATTGTCAACATTACTCATAATATTCGTCCTAGTCCTAGTAGAGATCTTTTTTGTTTATAACAGCACGCCACTGGCGGATTTGTTCCAACTGGCGATAGAACCGTTCTAGGTATCGTTCGCGCAAGTGCTGTATTTCTTTCGCGTTCCAACTGATTATGTATCGTTTGCGCCTCATCCTCCGTCCAAGAGCTCTAAGAGCATAATCCTGGACAAGAAAGGAAATTTTAAAAATCTGATAACAGCGACATCTCCACATCTAATCAGGATTATGCTCTTAGAGCTCTTGGACGGAGAATATCTACCTTGGTACTGATGAGGCGCAAATACGCCGAGACCGGTCTACAAGTGATATTGTCCCTTCTAATTACAAACCAGAATGGTTGGTTATATCTTGCAGATATACCTACCACGTTTATCTTAGAAGTGTAATTCAATGTCTGTCGGGATATATAGCCCGAGAAGTAGTTGTTTCTTCTTGGTTTGAACAGTCATTTTTTTGAGGTGTAATTCTATTATCTTCGATCTATTGGTAATACGCTTTACTAAAATATGACAATTTTACAGGAAACTGTAATTAAGTAAATGATTAACAGGCATTTTATGGCTAAATCATTTTTAATATCCTTTCGCTACTGAAATATACCATAATTAGAAAACGCTTAGAGGTTCTATCAATAAATCTTGGAAAGGAATCAGATCTAAACAACCTGTAGAGTTCCAACGAATTGTCAAAGACAACATAAATATTTGATTAGTAAAAAACCAACTACTACAAAGACAACTTGTGTAATTAAATTTATATCGGGTCCATCAGTTGCTGTTTTTTTTTTCTCCAAGTATCGTCTGCTCTGTCTTTTAGTCTTTCTTCAATACCTGCTTATTAATAGCGGTAATCAGGTACAATCAGTATATCCATTCCATTTCAGCTGGCATCAGCAGTCGTGAAACTCTAGTACCTACTTAGTGCTTTCAACTACACACATAATTACTATCTGCCTGCCCTCTATAAGAACTGACTTCTTTATACTCCGTGGGCTTCACCAGAAACTATTAAGTGTAATCCTAACATCAATATGGTCAATTTAAAATGCACCATAGGCTATGAGACTTCAATTGGATGGTACAAAATGAAATTACTAACTCTGGTCCATCAAGATTGCCTATGGTAGCGATGATAACACTGCGTCTTTTGGACATTGTCCACTCGCTTCGTAACTATCTGTGTAAGAAAATCTGTTCACTCCAGAAAGGGGGAAATTGCCGTGGGTTTCATTGGAAAAAATTATTCACAATGTAGATTGTTGGTTAACCTAGTAGAGGACTACCTGATGAGGCATGTGATAGTAGACTCTATAGAGGGAGGTGGTATGAGAGGAAGGCTGGAGTGTCCCAGGGCTAGATTCTGGGACCGACGCTCTGGAAGTGTGTGTTTGATGATAATATGTGGGATAATATGTGGAGAGGGATGTGAGATTACGGTGTGTGGGCAGGATTGGGAAAAGAGAGACTGGAGTGTACTAGAGGTGTGAGGTGGAGGATGATGTGGGGCATGTGTTTAGATGCTGGAGGAACGAGGAAGTGCTGAAGAAGTTGAAGAGGAAGCTAGGGGAGGCGGTGTATTGGGAGAACGTGGTGGAGTGGAATGAACAGTGGCCGCTCGTTAACTTTTTAAGAGAGGAGGCTGGACATAAAAATTGTTGAAAATTGTCAAAATTTTTGAAAAATGGTCAAAAATTGTTGAAAAATGGTCAAAAATTGTTGAAAATTGTCAAAATTTTGGAAAAATGGTCAACAATTATCAAAAATTGTCGAAAACTTTTGTTGAAGATGGTTAATAATTGTCAAAAATGGTCAATAATTGTCAAAATTTTTAGAAAAATGTCAAAAATTATTAAAAATTAGTCAATGATTGTCAAAAATGATCAATAATTGTTAAAAACTGTCAAAATTTGGAAAAAAATGGTTAATAATTGTTAAATATTTTCAAAAACTGTCAAAATATTCGAAAAATTGTCAAAATTTTGAAAAAATGGTCAAAAATTGTCAAAATTTTTGAAAAATTGTAAAATTTTTTCCAATTTTTGTAAAAATGGTCAATTGTGAAAATTTTGAAAATATGGTCAAAATTTTTGAAAAATTGTCAAAAATGGACAATTATTGTCAAAATTCTGAAAAATAGTTGATAATTGTCAAAATTCTGAAAAATAGTTGATAATTGTCAAAAGTTGTTGTTTTTTGAAAAATTGTCAAAAATTTGGAAAATGGTCTACAATTGTCAACAATTGTCAAAAATTTTAAAAAAATGGTCATAAATTATCATAAATTGTTAGAAATTGTCAAAAACAGACATTTATTGTTAAAAACTGTCCAAAAAGGTTTAAAAATTGTCACTAATTTTGAAAAATGGTCAATAATTATTAAAATGTTGAAAAATGGTCAAAAATGGTCAACATTTTTTAAAAATCGTTAAAAACTTGTCAAAAATGGTCAAAAATTCTCAAAATTGATCAATAATTGTCAAAAATGGTCGATAATTGTCAAAAAATGGTCAATCATTGTAAAAACTTTTAGAAAAACTGTCAAAAATTTCGAAAAATGGTCAATAATTGTCAAAAATCGTTAAAAACTGTCAAAATATTAGAAAAATATTCAAAAATTCTCAAAATTGATCAATAATTGTCGAAAGTGGTCAATAATTGTCAAAACATTTAGACAAATTTTCAAAAATTTCGAAAAATGGTCAATACATGTCAAAAATCGTTAAAAACTGTCAAATTATTTGAAAAAATGGTCAATAATTGTCAAAAATTAATAAAATTTTTGAAATATGGTTAATAATTGTTAAAAACTGTAAAAATTTTGAAAAAAATGGTTATTTATTGCCAAATATTTTCAAAAATTGTCTAAATATTTGAAAAATTGTCAAAATTGTTCAAAAATTCCCAATATTTTGAAGAAATGGTTAATAATGGTCAGTAATTGTCAAAAATGCTCAATAATTGTCAAGACTTTTAGAAAAATTGTCAAAAATTTCGAAAAATGGACAATAATTGTCAAAAATCGTTAAAAACTGTCAAAATATTTGAAGAAATGGTCAATAGTTGTAAAAAATTATTAAAAATTTTGAAATATGGTTAGTAATTGTTAAAAACTGTCAAAATTTTGAAAAAATAATTAATTGCAAAATATTGCTAAAAATTGTCTAAATATTTGAAAAATTGTCAAAAATGTTCGAAAATTCTCAAAATTGATCAATAATTGTTAAAAATGGTTAATAAGTGTTAAAAATGGTCAATAATTGTCAAAACTTTTAAAAAAATTGTCAAAAATTTCGAAAAATGGTCAATAATTATCAAAAATCGTTAAAAACTGTCAAAATATTTGAAAAATTGTCAAAAATGTTCAAAAATTCTCAAAATTCTGAAAAATAGTTGATAGTTGTCAAAAATTGTTGTTTTTTAAAAAAAATTCAAAAATTTTGAAAAAATGGTCAAAAATTAGCAAAAATTGTTAAAAATTGTCAATTATTGAAAAAAACTGACAAAAATGGACATTTATTGTCAAAAACTGTCCAAAAATGGTTAAAAATTGTCATTATTTTGAAAAATGGTCAAATATTGTCAATAATTTTGGGAAAATTGTCAAAAATTCTCAAAATTGATCAAAAATTGTCAAAAAATGGTCAACAATAATTGTCAAAATTGATCAGGAATAGCTATTTGCTGGATAAATTGGTGAGGAGGCAGAGCCGCCACTGGGAATGAATGGAGGTAAGTGGAGTAGTGGAGAGCATGATTAGGGAGAGAGAAGGAGTCGAAATGGCATGAGAGGTAGGAGTGATAGGTAGGGAGAAGACGACGGTGTGAGCGGAGAGTGTGCGAGGAACAGCATCTCGTTTCGAAGTATGCTAGGGAAGTGATTCCGAGGCGGGAGTAACGGCGAGTTTGAGGTGGATTTGGTTGGTAGGTATCCCCTTGAGGATGAGTCCAACACTGTTTGGGTCCTGGATTTGATCCATTCAAACATGAGATTCCCATCTTAACCCGAAAAAAAAAATTGTAAAAAGTTATCTACTGTTTTTTTACAGCTCTATATACTCTCGTACTTACTTTGGTCATCTTTTATATTTGTCGTTTATAATACAAGTAGTTGAAGTTTATGCATTACTGATTGAGCCCATATACTATTATCCATATACGTAATAACTATTTTATGAGCTCGCTATATACCACATAATTTAGCTGCGAGGGCCACGGTAAATACCGTGCTTAAAACAAATATTCTCATAATAGTAAAACAGCACCACCAACCGATGAAGCATTGTTTGTCTTTTTTCTAATTGCTAAATTATAGGGAGTCGAGAATTTTCAAGTGGAGACGATCTGTTGTGATTACGACAGCGTTTTATCGACTTCTTTGAGAAACTGAATGAACTTACGAAGGATTCGGTAACGATATTCGTGGAAGAATATAAATCACGAATCGCTGCGAGATATTCGAAAAAAAAATGAGATGCACTAAGACATTGTTTGTATGGAGTAAGTAAGTGATACACATTATGCAATACTTGGTAGGTATATGGTTTATTGTATGTTGAAATCCTTTCGATAAAGAATTTCTAGCTACCTACAGTGAAGTTAAGCTGACATGGTGAAACTTTTGATAACCGCTAGTCTAGTGTATGATAATTATTCTTTTAATTTTAAAAATTCATTGCCAATAAAATTCTTTTGGCAAAGTGTCTTACATTTGTGATGCCTTTTGGACCAATATAATATTATAATAATAAATATTTGAATTTCGAACATTTCATTATTATATAAATATAAATAAAGAAGGTTATTGAATAGAAAGTCAAGTTCAAGCGTGAAGTAAGGCAAAACTGTAATATGTTTATTTGTTTTATTTGAACTTGACTGGTTATATAAATATGCATTCAATATTTATTATAGGAGAAGTTGATTCAGAATAAGTCATGAAGAACATTCTATAAAGTCGAATGGTCGGAGATCAGTAATCTTTAACCATTAATTATAAGTTTGCTATACGGCTAGGTACTTATGTATATCATTAGCCATGGTAAGTAGTGTAATGTATCATAGTAAATAAATCAAACATTAGTTGTTTCATTCCCTGACAGTTTCACCTATGAACATGCGCGCAAAAGTATGATAGAAGATTGTTCAATTAGTTCAGTAGCCACAGAGTAAAAAGACATTCCGTAGATGATAGGGATTTTTGAGTCGGAAAATTGTGTTCCTCAAGTGATATCCAATCGGAGACAAACAGCTATAGATATGGGAAAAATAAATGGATCCATTATGAAACTTACGAACATTAACAAACTTAAGCAACTTGTTTTAGAGAACATTATAACTAACTATGATCCTAATTTCTTACGACCTTATTTACCTTCCACGACCTCTTTTATGTCTTGATTTAATTTCGTTATTAGACACAGAAAGTCATTTATGCCCTTTTCCTAGAAACACACTAAGTGATACTAGGTATACTTTCGGGAATTGCCGGTCACGTCTTACTCTCACCTGGGGAGTATTAAGTAGGACTCCGGACGAGTAAAATTCCAGGATTTGGAATCTCCAGGCGCGGCGAACTTGGCTAATTATCTCCTTTACTACATCTTGTGTAATTTTTGGGAGAATAATACTTACTGTGATTGTCTTAAGGTTAGGGTTCTATTAACAGAGTGACCTTCTTGCTATGTTCATATAGGGTGGCCAATATAAATTTTTTTACTTTTTCCAACTTTTTCTCCTTGAAATAATTGATTTGGACGCGCTAATGTCTTTCAGCTTAAACCGTGCTGCAATTATAAATGATGGCTGGTCTTTGTTGTACTTGTATACATGGAACATATATATACATATACTGATATACAACACGTCAAATTAATACCCGACCATTTTATCATGGCTGGATACATTTAATTTAATACAATGGTGATATGTTGCAGTGTTCAAAAATTTAATTTTATGCTACAGTTGCTAACAAAAGTTAATTTTTGGTTTGCCCGGCAAACTTTCTATGAAAGTTGATATGAAAGTATGCAACAATTGTGTTTGGATAGCAAATGAATTTTTTTGGGTAAAAATATTTTGAAAGATTTATTCATTATTAATCTTCACACGTTTTAACAATATGCTGGGTGTGATTCAACTGATATAATCGCGAAAAAAGGATGTGATGTGTTTTTAGGATGCAGCATGCACATTTTTGTCAAGTTTATAAACAGATGGTGTCCAGTTTACTCACTACCCTGGTGTTGTTAATGGATAGAACAAAAATTGTCAATTGTTATATAAAAATTACCTGTACATTGTCAGCGTTCACAGTTGTTATAATGGAGTAATTGGATTAGTTTTTAAATAAAATAGGTGAAGGTATCACATTTTTGAATTGAACTGCACAAGCTTCTAAACTCGTTCACTGCTCGAAATAATTTCAAATAGTGAAGGAGAATTTGATATAAAAATACTTTGGACCTTTGATACCGTACAAAAACAATGAATAGTAGGTTCACTTGTCGTCGGCAGTTTCATATAGCGCTTATAAAGACGTACCGAAAAACGGTCGCTAAAAGACACGTGCACCGTATATACAGGGATCGTTCGAAAATCTCGAAAAAGAGTAGTAGTGGTAATAGATAGGTATTCATTGTTTATGTACAGTGCAGATAGAATTTTAAAATTATGTCGATATTTGAAGTAGTTTTCAGCAAAACTAGGAAACGAAACGGATGACAATGGGGAGTACTTCTGGGAACTATTCAACAGGGTGCTGCGGGAGGAAAAGTCCCCGGAAGGATGGAAGGTGAAACTGATGAAGAGGGCGGGTAGAGAAGGGAAGCGGGTGGGGGACTACAGGCCCATCTGCCTGCTGTGTGGTATGGGTAAATTGATGGAGGGGATAATAATGGATAGGATTGAGGAGGAAGTTGGTAGGAGTGGTAGGTAGGAGAGATAGGTAGGGAGAAGACGACAGTGTGAGCGAACCTGACTAGAAGTATGCTATGGTAGTAGTTCCGAGGCGGGGGTAACGGCGAGTTTGAGGTGGGTTTGGTTGGTAGGCATCCCCTTTGGGATGAGTCCAACACTGTTTCGGCCCTGGATAAGACCCATTCGAGTTTCCTATTTTGACCCGAAATTAAAAAACGGCCATTTGACAGCGAGGTGGCTATTGCGCTTCCAGAAATTAAATTCAATTAAGGAAGTGTATATATTTTATCTTTCTTTTTGAACAGTGTTGCCAGATTTCTGAAAAGGCTCGTGAAACGTGTGATGTTACGAAAAAGTGTTCATCACGCGATAACTCATTCAATGGTCAATAATTATAAAAAACTGCCAAAAATGGTCAATAATTTTTAAAAATTGTCAAAATTTTTGAAAAATGGTCAATAATTGTTAAAATTTGGAAAAATGGTCTAAAATGGTCAAATTTTTTGAAAAATAGTCAAAAATGATCAATAATTGTCAAAACTGTCAAAATTGGTCAATAATTGTCAAAAATGGTCAATAATTGTTAAAATTTGAAAAAATTGTCAAAACTCGTCAAAAACTGTCAAAAATTATCAAAATTTTTGAAAAATGGTGAAATATTCGCGAAAAATGGTCATTCTAATGTGCATAAGAAGCACACCGCTCACCTTTTTTTTATCAATGTAATAACCTTAAAAGTGATGTCAAATGTACATCAACAATGGTGTTACGTGATAAAAATATTCAACTGGTAATCAATGAACTGACAGAATTACATATAAGCGAGTTAACCAACTAATAAGTCGCTTATCCAGTAGATAAATTATATATAGTTATTAGAAGAAGGCGAATATTAACGTATTATCCGATATTCTTTCCAGTTAACTCGACTATCGTTTTACCCGAAGGTGGAATAAACGACCGAGTTATTTACATCGCGAACAACTAACCATGATGCCAAAATGAGAAAATGTTTTCATTTGACACTTCGAATAAGGAAAATAATTGATTGCCGGCCGTAAAAGTCAATTCGGTAATTTTTTTAACGTCCTAACCGAGCCGGTCTTTTAGGGTCAAACAAATATAAGGGTCAAGTCGTATCGAGTTTTATATAAATCGAATACCTCAGGGTGAGATTACTCGAAATTTTTTATGGTCTTTGTTATCACGAACATCTGATTTTTTTTTCGTTTGTATTATACAGGGTTAGATATAATACCCTTTTTATTATTCAGAAATGTATTTATATATAGGGAAGACCATCTCTTGTGTCCCCTTCTTTACGTATCTATCAGCTCCTGAGGAAAGTTTCAGAGACTTTCACTACTAATTGTTGAAGGAAGTTTAGGATATCTACAGGCTTTAGTTGGGGTCCCTCTTTTATCCAGCAGCCTCCCAAGTTTTTTTACCCTTGCTATCTGTAGAGCTAAGCATTTTGCATCTCTAATCATTAATAGGCCAGTCCCACTGCTCCAAACAATTGCTCCATGAGCGATTATTGGTCTCACTATGGCTATTTATTGATATGCATTTTTAATTTATATTGTTAATATGTGTTTTAATTTATTGTAATATATTTATTTGGGCGCCAATTAATATGAATTTTAATTTAAATATTAGTGATATCATACATCACTCACCTTTTATGATGACTCTTCACCTCAGGTTGGGTTCATGGGTCTAATGCTCACTTAGTTTCTTTATTATTTAATATATCCTCAGGCCGGTCCTGTGTCCTTGCCCTTGAATAATAGGAACTATCTAACTGTGAAGCAGTTTTGCCAACTTAATAGGAAGAAAACTCTTTATATTAGGAATTTATGAAATATTATTCAATTTATTTTTTAATGAACGGCGCATTTATATAGAATTGATAAGTAAATACATAAGAAATAATTCAAAACACTTATCTAAATGATCTTTCGCTCAACGTTCACACTAAATGAAGTTCTTATATCTAATAAATATATGAAAATTATGCAACTCTTTTTACATGTAACACTAATAACCAAAGACAAAATAGAACATCTGTTTTTAACAGATTTTATATACAAATTGGACGATATTGTAATCGTAACGAAGATGAATAAATATTAAGTTCTGGATTTAACCGCACGCACGTAAGTTTAATGATTTAACTTATAGTTTATGAGATACCTTTTTATCTTGTATTATTTTTTTAAGATTTTCTATGTTTTAGACCTTTCTGGGCCTTGGAGTCCCTCGTAGAAGTGGCTTCAATATGGCTTCGGGGTCGGCTTGGGAAGATTTTCAGTTTTGTTTACCTCTCGGAATTTTCACTCATGGTTTGTTTAAGGAATTTTATATTTACAGAGATTATTTAACCTCTGTTTTTAACAGGAACTTGTTAAGGAAAGGTTAGTAACACCAATTCACTTTATAGTTTCACTTTTAACACAACGTAGTCTAATTTTAAATAAATTTTTAAACATGAAAAGCTTCTGTATATTTTTTTAACTAACCGTTTTCTAATCAATAGCAACCAATATCAAATTTTTCTATCTTTTCAAAATCCATATGTCTCTTTATTTTTAAGTTTTTCTATATTTGCTGACCAATCAAATTCATTTAATAATTTTTGATTTCTGTTATTTGACATGATTGTTTTATAATTTGGTCTTTTTCTGATATGAAAGTTTATTTTTAATGTCTCCAAATAATTTATTATTGTTTTTATCTTTTAGTTAAAAAATAAAATTTTTTGACATCTGTTTTAATTTCAGTTGTCATGTCCTTTCTTCCGTTCGAGTTGACAAATCTAGATTCACACTTTGTTAGATATATTCATAAGTGTACTTCTTCTATTTTTACCAGTGTCAGATTTTATAACCTAATTAATAATTTTTAATTTTCAGGTTCTTTCTTTTTAGATTTATGATGAGCCAAGAAACTTTTGCAAAGCTTTTGAAAATTCTGAAACTATGTGATAGGATTTCAATAAATTAGAGAAAAGTTATAAAGATTCCCGTTTAAAGTTTGGGTTGTAAATATTTGTCAGGTGATTTGTTTATATTTTATTTAGATTTTATACTGAAATAACCCTTGTTTGGTGTATGTGTTGTATGATTTCACTTTTCATATCAGTATATTCACCTCATAATTTAGGAATTCAAAGAGTACTTACTAAGAAAAGGAGAGCACCCTTAAAGCATCCAGTTTGTACATGAATAGTGACAGATGTCAACGTCAAAAAATGTTTTCTATTTTTATCTGTGAATTCAGCGTTACTAAGGTTTGTTTACGAACTACATTCTTGAATTCATAATTGGAAGCAGAGCTGATGTCTAAAAATAATTATTTTGATCTTAGTAGTTTTAAAAATAACCCTGTATTGTAAACTTTTAAAAGGTGTCTGTAAAAATGACTTGTTTTGAGCCATGGGACCGCTAGGATGTGTCCGACGGTTGATGGGTAATGGGTAAGCAAATAAAATCGTGCCTACCATCGCAGTCGATCGACAGTCTTGACAGCCTCTTTATTAGCTGTCAATCGAGTCTGATTCATTCATTACCAGGAGGTCTGCCTTTTTAACTTTTAGTTATTCAATCTTGACTTTTGACGCTTCTGCTGTGAACCGTGACTTTTTTTTTTTTATTTAGTTTTGTAAGATTTTTATTAAGGTTATAGGATGTCAGCGAAAATATTTTTACATAGGTAGTCATTGGTATACAGAGTGAGTTTTAAATATGGAACGCCACAATTATCTCATAATTGGATAGCACGATTTTTATAGAATTTGGGTTGCAAGGATCTTTTCATTTGGCCGATATTATGGTGGTATTTACATTGTTGTCAGATCTTTCCTTTTTCCGGAATAATAATGAACTTTGATATTTCGAATGGATCACCCTGTACATTTTTTGCCTTTTGAAATCCGTGGGATCCGTTTCCGAGATATTTGAGGCGTTACATACTTAAAATTTACTCTGTATTACAGACAAATCCTTTTTAATCCAATATTTGTAAACTACCCTAATTTTTGTGAAGCAATTTATTACTTTTATTTGTTTAATTTTATGGCAAAATATTTGATAAAATATAACGAAATGTTTTCTACTCTAAAATTTTTATTATCCAAAATAAATAACCTAAAAAGTTATTCCGATAATGGTGTGATCTATATATTTTCGACAACTGCGTATATTATTTACAATAAAGTTTTTATAACAATCAGTGATATCGTTTACATTTTAGCATTTAATTTGACAGTTTTTATGATGTTTGTATGGTTGAAATAATGATACTTTTATTTCACAGAAATTAATAGTCTACGAATACCAAACAGAATATTTTCTAGTTTTATTTGATTTTAAACAAACAAACATGACGGTAATAAAGTGGATATAATTTTCTGAATTATTAACCATCTAGTCTAGTTACAACTCTCAATAATGTTTTTATGGGTATTATGTTATTTCACAATTTGAGTTCGTAATTATTCAGACAAAAGATAATGTTAAATCACTGAGTTTAATTTGTTTTTATGCTAGTGGAATATAAAAAATAGTTTGAATATATAATTTCCATTTTTCTTTCTTGGAAAATATTGACAACTGCATCTTCTATCCTCGGAATATTTCGCGATATAAATTGCTGAAGCAAATCCTTCAGTTTGAAAGCAAATGGTACTTTTTATGAATTTCAAAAAAGTGAAACCTTTCTCTTTGCAACAACTTTTAGCTCAAATATTTTCCTTCTTTGTAACCTTAAGAATTGAGCTCGAGCACAAATATGAATTTATTTGTAAAATTTAAATGATGATAAGAAAAAAGAAAAACAAAATATACACAGGGTAACAGAATAGACTGTCTTACTGCCTTCCTAATCAAACATTTGCAATCAACAGGTAGTATTTTACCACCAACTGTTCTAACTACAAAATACTACAAATCTATGAGACATACCTTTTCCAAAAAAGGGTCCAATACTCAAACTTTTCCTTACTGGATGGCAACCAACGAATAATGAACCAGCAACAACATGTAGCACACCTCCAATTCCAAAACTTCAACGTTGGCAGTTTTCTTTAAATAGTGATAAATACATAGTGATGCGAAATCAGAAAGTAGAGAAAATACTTACAAACGTTTTAGTGCAATATATCCCTTATAAGGGTTTGTGAAAACGGCTTCCAGATCGGGACGGAATTCTCCAACAATACAAACTCCCGTAGAACAAAAGACTAAACCGTATATTCCACAACTAATTCAGAACTAGAACCTATCAAACCCAGCAAGGGATGACTTCCCAGTCATTTACAAAATTCAGATTCTCGTTCGATGCACTTTTGGAAACTAAGCCATCTAGTAGCAAGCACACAGCTAAAAAAAATGAGTGACTCTTCCTAAACTTCAATACAGAATACTACCATAGAGAAATCCTACCCGAAACATACATCCGAACTACACTGCTCACTACACCGAGCATGTTCCGCACGGATCAAGTCATAAAGTGCTACACTTCCCTGAACGCTTTCATCCAAGACGCGACTGTCACGGCCAATTGTCAATGTCATCCAACAAATAATTCCAATTTGTAAACAATGAACAGAAATAATAGTGTATTAGAAATTATTCAAATAAATTTGAGCAATAATAGTACCCTCTCCGATTTTAATGTATATATATTTCCATAAGATATCTCAAGTGCCTTATTGACTACGTTATTTGTTACTGATTCAGAATTGTGACATTCTCAAGTTCACGAATTTGCAATAAAATATATCTCGGATGCAGACATTTCCATTCTTTGCATCTTAAGAAACTCACAGAAGTCGAAAGAGAAATAAATTTACAATAAAAAAAAAGAATAACTTAGTATCACGACATATTGTACCGCCACTGTTCTGTTGAGCATTCCTACTCCGTACATATGTAAATTTTTTCTTTATACCATCCAGCAGTGGAGTCATTTACAGAAGGGTTTTTCGTTATCAGTTTTTGTGTGACTGAAGATGGTGGTGATCTGTTGATTTCACTTTATAAACAACATTTCAAGTATAATCACCACCAATAATTTTTTTACAGTCCCGCCCCTGCATATTTATGAAGATTACAATTATTATGGTTTTTTGTCAAACAATTTATTTTGGCTTTAAAAAAACCTTCAATTACTTAAACCAAGCAAAAATTTATGCGTATTTAAATTATGTCGAGATAATGATCGCTAACGCCTTTTTACGTCTTTTAAATTATGAAATTAACATGTCAACTTGCATTTTAAATGCCTACAACTTTTCAAAATAAATGGAGTATAACTACTCTTGGGACATAAAGAGTGCGTTTCTGGGAAAAGAAAAAAGCACTTAAGAGACGCAATTCTAGAAATTCTAAAAATAGTTCCCGCGGTTTAAATTTTAATAGGGATCCTTACTGCTAATGAGGACATGGAAGTTGCTAGAATAAATCAAATGGTTTTTTTTTCTAAATACTTATTGTAAATTATTAAATCTTATAATTTTACCCTTCAAAATGATCATTTGATTTCACTTAGATCAACAGAAGCTTTATTAAAATAACCAAGCAATAACAAATCTTACTGTATCTCAAATATTTCCAATCAATCTGGGGTATTTCAATAGAGCTAGAATATTAGTTCATTTTAGAATTTATACAAAAATTCTTTTTTCTACAGTCGCGCGTAAAATGACTAATTACTGTATTCAAATGAAATCGTAAAGTCGACAAATGCCGAGGATTGTTACTTTACGCTCTAGCGCAAAAAAGGAATCTTTTTCGCTCGCTTATTTAATCAAACCACGCCCTGCGAATGAACTCAATTGGTGAATATTTAACAATTTATCACATTAAAAATCAAATAAAATTATATGAAAATTGTCAAAAATTTTGAAATATGGTCAAAAATGGTCAATAATTGTCAAAAATTGTCAATAATTGTCAATAATTGTCAAAAACTGTTAAAAATGGACAATTTTTGCCAAAAACTGTCAAAAACTGTCAAAAATGGTCAATAATTGTCAAAAATTGTCAAAAACTTTCGAAAAATTGTCAATAATTGTTAAAATTCTGAAAAATGGTCGATAATTGTCAAAAATTTTAGAAAATTGTTGAAAAATGGTAAAATTTTTAAAAAAATTGTCAACAATTGTCGAAAATGGTCGATAATTGTCAAAAACTTTTTAAAAAATTTGAAAAATGGTCAATAATTGTCAAAAACTATCAAAAAGGGTCAAAAATTTTCAAAAATGGTCAAAAATGGTCAAAAATTGTTAAATTTTGAAAAATGGTCGATAATTGTCAAAAACTATCAAAAATGGTCAATAATTTTGTAAAAGGGTCAAAATTTTTGGAAAATTGTCAAAAATTTTGAAAAATTGTCCAAAATGGCCAATAATTCTCAAAAACTATCAAAAATGGACAATTATTGTTAAAAATTGTCAAAATTTTGAAAAATAGTTTGAAATATGGTCAACAATGGTCCACAATTGTCAACAATTGTCAATTATTATCAATAATTATCAAAAAATGGTCAATAATTTTGAAAAATGGTCTGAAATTTTGAAAAATTGTCAAAAATGGTCAAAAACTATCAAAACTGGTTAAAAAATTTTAAAAACTGTTAAAAATGGACAATTATTGTCAAAAACTGTCAAAAATGGTTAAAAATTTTCATCATTTTGAAAAATGGTCACTAATTTTGTGGAATTTATTGTGGAATATTTAACGCCCCTGTGGCCTAATGGATAAGGCATCGGCCTCCTAAGCCGGGGACTGTGAGTTCGAGTCCCACCAGGGGTACAGAGCTTTTTTTTTATTTGGATTACTGTATACGAAATATAAGTTGTGAAAGAACAGGGATGTCAAAAATAATATAGTAGGGGAAGATCGCCTATGTTGGCACACTTAACTTTAATGCTCTCGTATTTGCTTATTTGCAAACGTAACATTTACTGTTCTGATTAAGTAATTTTTTTTTCACACTGCAACGACATGAAAAATGATTAAGCTGTGCCATCATAAGAGTATGCCAGGACCTATGATGGCATACCCATCAGAAATTAAATATACTCGATTCAAAAGTAGTTTTATTTGAACAAAAAGTAACAAAACAAGAAAAATTCTCATAAACAACAACAAAATAGGTCAACAAAGTGGCAAAATAAATATTCTTGAAATTCAACGTAACAGATTGGGATGTAACATAACAATTAAAAAAATTCTACTGGCATTGCTCGCAAACAAACAATTTTGTTTGTTTAGGTACTCCAGCACAATTACAGTGGCACCAGGACAGGTGAGTCCACTTGGACGCGCAGGGTTAGTCCATTATTCTTATTTACGAGACATTGTGTTCTGAATAAGAACGATATATCTGTTAGCTGTTTCTGTGATTAAGATTTTGGGTGATTAGAATTATTTTATGGTTTAAGTCTATTTTGTTGGTAATTATCAAAATTATTACTTTTGGCAACCATTCGAAGAGGAAGATGTTGCAATGTAGCTAGATTCACTAGATTCTGTTTTGTCAGCTGAAGGATGACTCGATTGAGTGAAGGATTCTATTAAAGGAGTTGTTAGAGAACTATACTCAGTTATTGAGTCAGGCAGCCAAAATGCACGCATCTTATAGGTATGTATTCTATAAATATGGACAGGAAATATTTCACCTTTTATACTGCAAAAATGTATGCAACAAAAGCAACAAAATTAGGTTATAATTGTTGATCTATTGTATTTTAGAGCCTGAAAAACTGAAGAAATTCCTAAAGCAAAGGATAGGAAACAAGTAATTGCTGATTTTCTGCAAAAAATGGGTGTCAGCATTCCAACACAGTGTCTAAAAAAACATTCTCGGTCTCGTTGTTCAAGAGGCTTATCCGTAGTTATCACATAGAAGCGACACCTTCGTTCTTATTAAAACGTCCTCCATTATTAGGTGCCCATACTGTCATTTTATCGTTTATGGTTATTGTCAATTAACTTTTTCCACTGAATTGAAGAAGGAGTTCGGTACTAAATCATCAACGAAACTTAATACGTTTCGTATTTAATAATTTTAATAGAGATGACAAAAAAAAAACTGTCGCGTACATTTTCCGAGTGTATTTATAGTGATCTGACAAATCACACAATTTGTCTAAATTACAGTTTTGTAGGTTGCCGGCTACGTTTAATCTTAGTTTATTTATGACCCCAATTAATCAAGACGAGGAACATACTATAATTTTGAAAACATTTCTAGAAATAAACCAACAGATAATCTGTCATAAAGTTTTCAGATTTTCAAATGGTATATCAAAAGGTCCAAGCTTACAGAATCGGACTGAAACTTTTCAATTCAATCTTTATTATCAAGTGTCTGTCAGTCTATTCGGTTGTCAAAATTTTTTCCAAGGTATTCTTTATGCATCGGTTCCTTTTCCAGTGATTAGATGACAAAAAACAATATTGCAATTCACTAGATTCTGTTTTGTCAGCTGAAGGATGACTCGATTGAGTGAAGGATTCTATTAAAGGAGTTGTTAGAGAACTATACTCAGTTATTGAGTCAGGCAGCCAAAATGCACGCATCTTTGAGGAAGCTTGCATGAGTATTCCAGGTGGAAATATACTTCCCAGATCAGATCCAGATTGGAATGGGACTGCCTTCAAAGTGGGACCCGGGGCGGCAGATACGCTAGTAAAGCTAAGGTCTGGAACGGCATTCACTGGTATATTTGGAATTCAAACAAAATATCATACGTACTGGAGCCAAGTGTCAAAGCAGAAAACAGCAAACTTCTGGTAAAAAAACAGTGGGCTAAAAAAGAACTACCACTGCATAGCAGTGTAGATAAAGATGAATAAATCTCATCCAATTTTTCCAGGAAAGCAGGAAAATATCGAATTCACTTCCAATATAGATCCAGTTCCCTTGGAGGCGAGCACGCTTTGAAATGTATTATTTTCCAGACACCAGTAGTGAATTTGACCATTATCGGTTCACCTTTCCATTAAAAATGTGAAGATAAAATTAAACAGAAATACTTATATATAAAAAAAATACTTATTGTATACGGTCCTGTTGATAATAATTATAGAGTAATCGAAACTTAAGATCTCACCAAAGACGTTGTTTACGCCATTCTAAGAAGATGAAAAATGTTTGTTTCTTTTGATATTATCAAGAAATACGAATACCGTCGTGGTTCAAAAGTTTTATCTGTCAACGGTGGAAACATGACGTTCCGTTATTGAGCAAGACAAAAACATTGATCAAAGTTTTGAGTTTAATTTCGAGTTTATCTCATGACTATTAATATAAATTTATGCGATTAATTACTGTAAATAATGAACAGCGGAAACGAATACAGTTTACCAAACTTTAAATCTTTAAAGGACTTGTGGAGCTGTTTTTATTGTTGAATTCAGTTCTTTTAGGGTCTTCACTGGTTTTTTATATTAGTTAAAAGTTCTATAAGGTGTCTTCCTAATCTAAAATAACCCATGCATGAGTTCCCCAGAGTTGACAGAGGGGCCGAGCCTAGACCAGTACTAGGAAGACTAGCTTTGGCGTACCTATATAGGGCCATGCAAGGGCCAGGACACTTAACCCAGCCTTGGCCATGCCTATGATAATCCAAGCTTGGGCCAACAATGTCTGACCTAGCCTTGGCCATGCCAATGATAACCCAAGCTTCGGCCAGGATCAAATAAAAAAATCGGGGTGATAACAGCAGTGAGTAACTTTTTATCCGGAGCAAAAGACAGGGAAGGTGGACGTGCTCATCGCAACAAATAGAAATCACTTAAAGTATATGAAAGTAAATGGTTTTTAATAATTTAATTATATATTTGCGTATAATAAAAGAATAAATAAATATATATTTAAGAATATTATTATTAAAGAATAAATAAATAAATATTAACAGAGTTTTTGTTAATATGTTTGTACCATTATTAACCTCTTTGTTTAATTAATAGCAAATAGTTAGCGTTTAGTTTTGAGCCAGTATTCGCAATCAAGGATGGCCCAGTCCTGGTAATCGAGCCTGGCCCAATCCAAGTAACCGAGCCTGATCTAGCCCTGGCAATTGAGCGTGGCCCAGTCCTGGTAACCGAACCTGGTCCATTCCTGGCTCACTCCTGGTACCTGAGCATGGCCCAGTCCTGGCAACGAAACCTGGTCCAGTCCTGGCAATCGATCCTGGTCCAGTCTTGGCAGTAGAGCCTGGCCTAATCCTGGCAACAAAGCCTGGCCCTTCGTTATCACTCTAGACTTCTACCAACGCTGGGCCAAGCCTGGCTTAAAAGCTTGGCACAGAGTTCTACATAGTTGGGCCAAGTCTGAACCAGCACGGGCACGTGGTACTTTCCTCCATGGGAATCCAAGACGGTTTCACATATAATATGGTTGTAAATAAAAAGTATTATTACAAAAAAATCCAGCAGACAAAAAAGACTTCGACAATAATAAATTCAGCTAATTAAATTCAAAAAACCACCTAAACTACAATTAATTAAACAAGGATACAACAAGAATAATTTATTTTCACTCTTGAGTGACAGTTCACGAAAACCAATTGCTCCGTTGACGCCCATATTGTTTTATCTTTCGTATTTATCTTCATTTTATTTATTCTTCTTTCTGCCTACCAACCAATTTACAGTATAATGTTTTGAACAGGAAATTCAATTTGAATTGATAACGAAGATGATGAATTTAAATTCTTTTTTTTTTTCAGGGAGATACAGATATGCCATCTCCGCAAGTTTTGCTTTATTTTTTTTTTGTTCGAGGGTTTTTGTGTCTATTTTATTTTTAAAATTGGAAGGTTCTTTTGAAAAGATACGCATCACCTATTATTTTGTTCCGAAGTATAAAAATACGTTTAAAATTGTATTATACTTGTCATATTTTTGAGAGATAAATCAAATGATATAGTTAACACTGCATTAGATAAACATATCATCAATCTTCACAAGTTTTACTTTTAAATATTTTTGAAAATTATAAATTATAAATCCGTGTTTTTGGCACAAGTTAAATTCTCTTTCATAAACAATTTCAAATTTCTATTTTGGCACAAACTGACGATTAGAAAGAATAATCGTTTTCAAAAATTAATTTAAAAATTGACAAGCTTTATTAAGCGAAAAAGCAATTAGAGTTCAAGATATTAAAAAAAAAATAATGACCAAACAGGTGGAGCTTTGATAGTGTTTAGAAACTTGAGAGGTTATAATGGAAAAATGTAGGCTTTCATGGTCGGAATTATGATTAACAAAATTTTTTTGGTTTAAAGACCGTGGTCTATTTTCAGATGACACTGACGTAATTTTGACTCCCAAATGAGGTAAAATTCATCTATTGATACAAATATCAATTTGTGTTCTTCAATTGTATTCAATATTGCTAAGTATATCTATGTAAAAGCATCCAGATTGAACAGAAAAGTATTTTTTCTACAACTGCTATGAAAAGTGACGTATTTCTCATAGCTTACTTAATTTCAAAACCAAATATTGCCCATACTGTGAGAAATAATATTTCTCTCGGCACTTTTCCCTCGCCACATATATTTATATGGAGAATCAAATAAAATCGACAAAAACTTAGTAGGCTACTGTCATTTTCAAATACCTACTTAGTTGTCACAAAACTGTCAGATTATTTTCGAAAATATGTTAAAAATTTTAAAAAATTGTCAAAAATTGTCAAACATTTCGAAAAATGGTCAATAATTGTCAAAAACTGTCAAAGTTTTGGAAAAATGGTTAATAATTGCCAAATATTTTCAAAAATTTGGAAAAATGGTTAATAATTGTCAAAAATTGTCAAACTGTCAAAATTTTGAAAAAATGGTCAATAATTATAAAAGACTGTCAAAAATGGTGGATAATTGTTAAAAATTGTCAAAGATTTGGAAAAATTGTCAAAAATGGTCAATAATTGTCAGAATCTGTCAAAAATTGTCAAATATTTTTAAAAATGGTCAAAAATAGTCAATAATTGTTAAAATTTTGAATGATGATGAAAAACTGTCTAAATTTTTGAAAGTTGTCAAAAATGGTCAATAATTGTCAGAAACTGTCAAAAATGGTCAATAATTGTTAAAATTTTGAAAAATGGTCGAAAATTGTTAAAATTTTGAAAAAATTGCCAATAATTATAAAAAAATGTCAAAAATGGTCAATAATTGTTGAAAATTGTCAAACTTCTTGAAAAGTTGTCAAAAATGGTCAATAATTGTCAGAACCTGTCAAAAATGCTCAAAAATTGGCAAAAATGGTCAATCATTGTTAAAATTTGGAAAAATGGTCAACATTTTTGAAAAATTGTCAAAATTGATCAATAATTGTCAAAAATGGTCAATAATTGTTAAAATTTGAAAATATGGTCAAAAATTTTGGAAAAATGGTCAATAATTGTCAGAACCTGTCTAAAATGTTCAAAAATGGTCAATAATTGTTAAAATTGGTCAATAATTGTTAAAATTTGAAAAAATAGTCAAAAATTGTCAAAATTTAGAAAAAATGGTCAATAATTATAAAAAACTGTCAAAAATGGTCAATAATTGTAAAAAATTGTCAAAATTTTCGAAAAATGGTCGAAGTTTTTAAAAATTGTCAAAATGGTCAATAATTGTCAGAACCTGTCAAAAATTGTCAAAAATGGTCAAAAATGGTCAATAATAATTATTGTTAAAATTTGGAAAAATGGTCTATAATTGTCAAAAATGGTCAATAATTGTTAAGATTTTAAAAAATTGTCAAAAATTGTCAAAAATTGTCAAAAATTGTCAAAAATTGTCAAAAATTGTCAAAAATTGTCAAAAATTGTCAAAAATTGTCAAAAATTGTCAAAAATTGTCAAAAATTTTGAAAATATGGTCAATAATTGTCAAAAATTTTGAAAAATGGTCAAAAATGGTCATTATATTGTGCATAAGAAACAAGCTTCTATACGACTGCTCACCTTTTCTTTTTGTTTTACTAACCATAAAAATAAATAGTGAGTTACTTTACTTGTATTCTTTAAATTTGTGCAGTTGTAGAAAAAGTATAGTGTGCAACATGTGGGGAAAGTACTTTTCTCACTCGTGTGTTTGCGGCACTTGCCCTTTGGGCTCGTGCCACAAACTTCCACACTCGTGAGAAAAGTTGAACTTTCCCCACTTGTTGCACAATATACTATTTTCTACGATCATTAATAAAAGTGACGTTTTTTCAATAGATTTTCGTACATAAAATATGTATTTGTTAAACAGTTTAAAAAAATGACATTAGAGTGAGATAAAGTGACATTAGGGTGAGATAAAGTAGTTTTTTTAACGTTAATTTCAAATATTTCCTCTAATGGCTCTGCAGATTGCACTCATCTGACATTTTACTTAGCGTTTTGTCATCATGACAAACATAAACATTCAAATCGACGCCATTTTTAGTCCATTTAGAGCAACCTAAATAACACATTTTTTGGTTTTTGCTTGATTGTAGAAAAAATAGTGTATGCAACATATGCATAAAGTGTCTTTTTTTCACTCATGGAATTGACGCATTCACCTGTGTCTCATGCGTCAATTTTTCCATTCGTGAAAAAAGCACCACTTTATGCACTTGTTGCATAAATAACTATTTTGGTTGAATTTACTGTTTGGACCCTTACTTTGTGGAATCTACTCATATTACTTGATGATAAATATGTCAATATCGAAATAATTATCAATATCTTAGAGTTTTCATATTTTTTTCATTAAATAGTGGAATTAATTAGAAACACTTAGTTTCATTTAAAAAAGTAATATATTGGTAGCTTTTTGAAAAAAATTTCAGATTGAAAAAAAATTTTGAAACTTGAAAACTGACTATTAATTCTGAAAAATATCGTGATCCTAGCATAATATATTAATAAATTCACTGTTAAACATCATTCTTCAAATAAAACCATTTTATTTGAAATTTAAATACGAGTATCTGTCTACGAACTTATGTACACTCGTAGTTATCTTGAGGAGTTTTGTCGTAGCTGATGATTTCGTACAGACAGGTTGTCTAAACAAATACAATGTGTTTGTTTACTCCTCACATTCTACACTAAAAATTTTCAAATATTTTTTGTAACATTTTTCTTTTTGTTTACTTTTCAAAAGCCGTGTAACTTAATATCAGTCGAATCAACATGACATATGTCACTTTATTCTATGTCAGTTTTGTATTGTCATGGTAGAAATAGCAAATATGATAAAAAAAAGTAAGCTATATATGGATATGTGAAAAATCGAAAACATGTGTTCAGTTCACAATCGTCAATGTTTGAAGTACATTTCTGAAATTTTCTAAATATTCAATTTCTGCAGTATTTCCCTGAACTCTGTCAAAACTGAGTGTTGAAATGTTGGAACCCTTATCTTTGAAATGAAATCGCACACCAGACTTAAACTTTGTCAGCAAATTTTGTTTTAGCATTCAATTTCGTTACTTTTTTCACCTTTTATTTCGATATGTAAAATACCACTCATCATCCACGGTATTATTCGAAGTTTGGTGTATTTACGACACTTTCCCCTTTTTATATTAACTACAGTACTTCTTGACATAATTCTCTAAAGATTCTTGTAAATCTGATAGTTTTTATATTTTAAATGTTGGTTTCATTGAAATTTAACTCTCAAATAAAAATTCTCACTTTAAGTTCATTAACGGAAAAATCCTGAAGAATGATGGATAATTTTAAATACTTCAAGGAATATTTAACGAAGCAAAAAATTTCTTGGATAAATAAATAAATTTTTGACAGGCCAACTTATTATTTAAATTGCGTTTACCGCATTTAAATTGTTATTATAATTCTTTCTTGAGGCGTAAACATTTTTTGAAAACTTTAACACACAATAAAAAACTTTTTCCACAGACTAATTTAGTGTTGGCAAAATGTCGTATAAATGAGGAAAACGTAATAAAGTTAAAGTAGAGCAATTAAGTGTGCAATTATTTTGAATGAGAGGTTTAAAATGTCAACTGGCTTTCTACCAAAAAGGACTTTTATTCCAGCCTCTTTAAAAATGAGATATAGGGCCGAATGGAACTTTGCCAACTATATCATAGCCGATATGATACGACATGCTTCATTATTTTGTGATGTACTGTGACGTTGTTTTGGTAAATAATAACCGGGTAGTTTAATGGCTTTATAAAACTGGTTGTGTTAAACATAAAAGTAATCGTTTTTGTTCGTCTAACTAGTACAAAAGTACAATACTAGAATTCTCTTCTACATTTTATAAATAAGGCAATGATTGGATGAAACTCACAATACAATAACAACTATTATTAACCTTTTATATATCTGTTGGTTATCAGTCTGGTAATCACCTGTTTTGTAGTGGCTGAATACGAACCAGTCAAACCTCAACCGATATTAGGCATTCCAATTAAAATAAAATAAAATTCAATATGGTTAATATTTATCAATGGTAAAAGTGTATCTGGAATGAATTTATCGGTTTTAATTTGTTTGAAGATTGGTTTGTATTAAATTCAGAAATATTTGTATCATTATGGGGTGTGAACAGAGGGTGAAGCGTGCAAATTTTTAGAAAATTTACAATGATTTGAAAAGTGGCGCCAAAAAACTCCACGACAAAGTTATAAGAAATATAGATAATATTTGCTTGCCCATACAAGTATCTTATCTTTTAGGAAGGGTCAAACCCGCTGGAAAAAAGAAGCAGCAGTAGGCATCCCCCAAGGGGATACCTACCAACCAAACCCACCTCAAACTCGTCATTACCCCCGCCTCGGAATCACTACCCTAAGATACTTCAAGACGGGCAGCGGTCCCTCGCACAATCTCCGCTCACACCGTAATCACTCCTACCTCTCATGCTATATTGAGTCCTTCTCTCCCTTAATCATGCTCTCTACTACGCTACTTATCTCCATCCATTCCTTCTCCCCCTCAACATTATCTCCACTATGTTCTCCCAATACACCTCCCCTAGTTTCCTCTCCAACTTCTTCAGTACTTCCTCGTTATTACAGCATCTAAACACACTCCCCACATTATCCTCCACTTCTCACCTCTCGCACATTCCAGTCTCTCTTTTCTATGGAGTCCTTCTCTCACCCTAACCACGCTCTCTAATACGCCACTTATCTCCATTAATTCCTCCTCCCCCCTCAACATTATCTCCAAATACACCGTCTCCCCTAGTTTCCTCTCCAACTTCTTCAGTACGTCCTCGTTATTACAGCATCTAAACACACTCCCCACATTATCCTCCACTTCTCACCTCTCGCACATTCCAGTCTCTTTTTTCTATGGAGCCCTTCTCTCCCCCTAACCACGCTCTCTAATACGCCACTTATCTCCATTAATTCCTCCTCCTTCCTCAACATTATCTCCCAATACACCGTCTCCCCTAGTTTCCTCTCCAACTTCTTCAGCACTTCCTAGTTCCTCCAGTATCTAAACACATCATCTTCCTCTTCACACCTCTCGCACACTCCAGTATCTCTTTTTCTAATCTTGTGGAGGTACCCTACTATCGACCCATGTCCAGTGAACACCTATGTCAAGAAGTAGTTCAGGTCCATTGCAATATCTCCTACTCCCAATCGCTCCTTTTAGCGCGCCCTCATACTCCTCCCACATTCCCTCCATCCATTCCTGTACTTTCTCTTGCCACCTAGAATTTACATTTCGTCGAACCTGCGAAAAGTGGTACAAAGTCCGTTGATGTTGATGCTGCTGGAGGAAACCATAATGGGAGTCCCAAAAATACGAAATTCTTGGCTTGAGTCAGGGAGGTGAAGGGTACAAGATTGCCTCTGCGAACCAGTAAGAAGTTAGAAGACACCACTATATCATCAGTTAAAATTCATATAATTTAGTTGGTTCTGCTGATGCAGCCTGTTCAGACTGTTGGAGGAAACCACGTTGGAAGTTCTATGAATATGGGATGGAGGGAGTCTTTTCTTTGCTCAAGGATATAAGAGAGTCTCTTCGAAGCAGTGATAAGATATAAGACAGCACTCCAGTAAGAAGTTACATCTGATACAATCTGGTGTACCATGGACAAAGTTATAGTGAAAACACTCAACAACCAATCATTTTACCAGCGAGAAAGAGTAAGAATGACCGACCAGTTTTGTCGACCATCTCAATCAACATTGATGGGATTTCAACTTCTTTTCAACTCTTTTGAGCGAAAAGGATCAACCAATTAACTTTGAACGTCAAGTCAAGTCTCCAAATCAGATAGTTTACTTTTAGCTTATTAGCTTATATTAAGTTCCTTGCTGTACTACCAGTACAAAGTTTGAGTTGTTTTGCAATAAATTATTCAAGTTCACATCAACAGAATGAAAAACGATACCAGCTGCAACAAAAAGTAAGAGCTGCTAGCGAAAACAAATAAGCGTGTTTGATCTAAAATTAATGGAGAAATTATAATTTCGCAAAGTAGTTTCTTCCTACATACATGAGATGGATAATTTGCAACATACAATGATGCATCAGTAATACGTTGAGCAAATATATTGTCCAATCAATGGTTAATGAATCTTTATAATTAAGTTGGCGATAAATAATGCGATGTAAATTTAACTAACAAACGGCTAAGTGTGTACGTTGAGACGAGCTAGGAAATGACAAAGAAGGAGATATTTGGAAAGGAAAGGAATACTTACAGGATGATGCTTCGAATTTGTATGAAATAAATAAATAGATATCTTTTAGCTTAGGAAAAAATAGAATTTGGTATCACCTTGTAGACTACATAATGTCAGTTTTGGTGGTTTCAGTACACGCAGTTAATGCGCTAAATGAACCGGTAGAGAACACTCAACTTCTACCAGGCCTGCTCTGATTATGTAAACACTTCAAATTATATTAATTTGCGGTTATGGATTTTGCTTAAATTATGTATAAGTATCTGTTTGTAAATCGATTTTGATTTCACATATAAATGTGCTTAATTAAATTTCGTTCAGGAACCGCTAATGTTAAGAACACCACCGCAATAATCATTAATTCGACTAATCGCAATCGGAAATTTTAGACAGTTACTCGAGATTTAATTAAGGGGATCCCCAGTTCTATTCAATCTGGTGCTGGAAAGATGTCCTAGAGAAAAGAGATAGCGATATCAATTGTTTCATATCGACGACTATTGGTTAAGCGTATTTGAGCAAACGCCCAACCAGTGTAAAACTCTCAGTAACGTGCAAGCTGTAGTTGTGTTATAAAGTTATATTTTTGTTGCAATGTAATTATTGTTTATTCGTTTTTGTAGAAAACATTGTATTTGTTTTAGTTGTCTTGAACTCGAGTTTTGTGAGACGGTGTCTTACAGGTGACCACAAACGCAAATTCAAATTCTCCGTACTTTCAGCTTCAAAGGCTTGTTTTACAAGGAAATTCAATTTCTCAACTCAAATCTGCAGACTACAAAGTCCACACAAGATCCAACTATCCAACATCATCTTGTCTCTAAGGCCCCTGGCTGTATGTGTTCGTACAGGGTGTGAACAGATTGAACGTAAGTATTCTGTTGAAAAGCTATTTAGATTAAATAAATAGATACAGTTAGACAAATCTCATAATTAGAATAATCTAAAAAATTAATTATGGTAACAATAAAAAGCGATACTGTACAAACTCATGAATATGCATGTTTTTAAAATTAAAATATATATAAATATGCAAATTATTCCATATTTATTGGTTGCAAATTATAGTATACCTACAGGGTTATTAATGGAATAATATTTCGATAAAATCAGTTATTATTAAGAAATAAACGATATCAATAAGTTTATATGTTCCATTTACAAAAAATACCTAAGATTTTGTTATATCTCCTAGCTTGAACCCACTAAAAATAAATTCCTACTGCACTTAACTTTCCTTCGGCTCTTCTATGAAAAGTCGCTTTGATTTTTTTTGTTCGCAAATGATTTTACAAGTGAAATTTTGAATTATCCCGAAGAGATTGCATTCATCAAGCTAACGCAAGTTATCTCAAGAATTTTCTGGAAGTTTAATGGCATGGCATTGGATTTTGATGAAATATTTTTTTTTAAATTAATTCGAGGTCGCTGAACACAAAAATGAAAAAAGAAATCGGCGCTCTCTTACCAAAAACGAGTTATGAATTTTAATGTCATATTATAACTGCTTTAAAATGATGCATTATAACTTGTACACAATATTAAATACACTATAATTGCTTTTTAAGATATTCCTCTCACACACACATTTAAAAAATACTGATATTGATATTCATTCCTTTTAAATTATTTTTTTAATTCCAAAATTATTATATATTTTGGCATTTTCAGTTTTGGGAGAGTGATGTGGTCTGTTTCCTCGGGTTTGGTGGTTGTGGTTTACCTTTTCGGGCCTTTTGGATCATAGGGTCGCCACCACAGTTCCTGCAACAAGGCTTTTTTGCCTTGTCACATTTTTCGGATCTGTGACTTCCACAGTTTGGGCAGGTGTAAGGCTTGGCTTTACATTCGGAAATGGAGTGGCCCTAAGAGGATTTGCGTTTGAAATTTCGCAGCGATGGCTTAGGCCGTAAAGGAAGATTCCTTTGGAGAGTGCCTGTTGAAGTTTGGTTTCAGAGTTAGTGATAACTCCGATTAGAGAGGTTGGAGAGATGGTAGCTTTGGAGACGATCCTCCAGCATTTTAAGAAGTTTATTTAAAGATCTTTGAGAAGATCAAAGATTTATTCATTGGAAATATTTTTGTCAACATTCTTGATGACGAAGGAGAAGTTTGGAGTGTGGGTGTTGGCTGAAGACTTGTTTATGGAGGCAAAAGTGTTTGGATGGAGCGGTAAGCATAACAGTTTGTTGTCTCCGATGGCATTATGAAGTCTGAGTTGAAGTTCTTTAGGGGAGATGTCCTTCGGAGCTTTGAGGAGGGCAGTGCCATTAGAATTGGCTTTTAAATAGGAGATTTTGTCTCTGAGAATTTCGTTTGTGTTCAGAAGGATGAAAAGTTCCTTCAGAGAGGTTTCGGAGGTTCAGAGTTTGTAATGGAATTATAGATGAAGATGATGTATGGGAGGGAGGTCTAGAAGTAGAAGTTTGAACTTCGTTGATTTGAGTGAGTATGGATTCTCCATGGATTATAGAGGCTTGGGAGAAGCTTGAAGAGTGTGAAGAGGGGGCAGGAGACTTTGCAGTCCGGGCGTAAGACGAAGATCTGGGTTTTGAACTTCGTTGATTTGAGTGAGTATGGATTCTTCATGGATTGAAGAGGCTTGGGAGAAGCTTGAAGAGTGTGAAGAGGAGGCAGGAGACTTTGCAGTCCGGGCGTAAGACGGAGATCTGGGTTTTGAACACAATGATTCGAGGTAGGCTATTGTTTCGAGCATTGTTTCCATAGATGCTTGCTCTGAAGTGAGAGGTATATGAGGGTGTTTTTTTGAGTGTTTTGGAGTGGGTCGTGGAATCGGAGATTCCATAAGTGGGAGTTTTTGGAGCTGCTGGAGGGTGTCTCGGAAGCTTTTTTGGCAGAAGATTGGGAGGTTGAAGTTTTGGAGGTTGAAGATTTCGGTTTAAATTTGGGAATTTCAGGAATGTCCACTAGAAGGAGTGGTTTGGAGGTTTTTGGGGGTTAAGAAGTAGAGGGATCTTAAGGAAATTCCTCAAATGAGTCGTCGTGTTTATGTTTGGACCTGGATTTAGGCATGGTTGGAAGGGAATTTAATAGGAATTGGGATCACTAGCACTTTTTCACTGTTTAGCACCAACGGAGCACCCAAGGAGCTGTTTTTGCGTTGGATTTGAATATTGTTGAAGACCTGGTCTATTTTTCAGACCGTAGCAGGTAACGGTGTGAACCAGTGACCGTTAATTTAGCTACGTTCTGTTCGAAAAGTAAACCGGTACTGTGGTGTTGAGTAACATCTGATGAAATGAAGAAGATATTTGCGATAGCAGTTTGGGTAAATTTTGGAAAATTCGAAAAAAAATCAACTTTTTGCAGATCTGGTTGGACCATGGCTTGTATAAAAAAATATGTCATGATACCGTCACTACTTTTTATAACTCCTCTCCATCTTTTGCAAAACTTTTTGAAGCTTGCTTCTTATTGCACGACATAGGACTTTTGAGAAGGCTAGTGAACTCGTAAAATGTGTAACCGTTACGAAAAGTCCGTCACGCAACAGTGTTGCCATATTTCTGAAAAGGCTAGTGAACTCGTGAAACGTGTAATGTTACGAAAAAGCGTTCGTCACGCAACAGTGTTGCCAGATTTCTGAATAATCCACTAATCCAATGAAATTTAAATTGAAGCTTGCTTCTTATTGCACGACATAGGACTTTTGGGAAGGCTAGTGAACTCGTGAAACGTATGATGTTACGAAAAATCGTTCGTCACGCGATAACTCATTCAAGCGACTGTGCGCAATCTCTCTTGCCGCACTGTGCTATGGGTGTGAAAAATTGTCAAAAATGGTCAAAAATTGTCAAAATTTTGAAAAAATGGTTAATAATTGCCAAAAATTTGGAAAAATTGTCAAAAACTGTCAAAATTTTGAAAAAATGGTTAATAATTGCCAAATAGTTTCAAAAATTGTCAAAAATGGTCAATAATTGTCAAAACTATGGAAAAATCTTTAAAATTTTTGAAAAATTGTCAAAAATGTCAATAATTGTCAAAAACGGTCAATAATTGTCAAAACCAATCAAAATTCGTCAAAAATTGTCAAAAATGGTCCAAAAGGATCAATAATCGTTAAAATTTTGAAAAATGGTGAAAAATTTTCAAAATTTTGAAAAAATGGTCAATAATTGCCAAATATGTTAAAATTTTTGAAAAATTGTCAAAGACGGTCAATAATTGTCAAAATTCGTCAAAAACTGTCAAAAATGGTCAATAATTGTTAAAATTTTTGAAAAATTGTCAAAAATTTTTAAATATGGTCAAAAATTGTCAAAAATTTGGAAAAATCGTCAAAAACTGTCAAAATTTTGAATAAATGGTTAATAATTGCCAAATATTTTCAAAAATTGGAAAAATTTGGAAAAAGGGTCAATAATTGTCAAAAATTGTAAAATTTTTCGAAAAATGGTCAAAAATGGTCAATAATTGTCAAAACCAATCAAAATTCGTAAAAAATTGTCAAAAATGGTTCAAAAGGATCAATAATTGTTAACATTTTAAAAAAATTGTCAATAATTGCCAAATATGTTAAATAAATTGCATAAAAAAAATGCATAAATTTTTGAAAAATTGTCAAAAATGGTCAATAATTGTCAAAGACGGTCAATAATTGTCAAAGACGGTCAAAAATTGTCTAAATTCGTCAAAAACTGTCAAAAATGGTTAATAATTGTTAAAATTTTTGAAAAATTGTCAAAAATTTTTAAATATGGTCAAAAAATGGTAAGAATTTAGAAAAATCGTCAAAAATTGTCAAATACTGTCAAAATTTTGAAAAGATGGTTAATAATTGCCAAAAATTTGAAAAAATGGTTAATAATTGTCAAAAATCATCAAAATTTTTGAAAAATGGTCAAATATGGTCAAAAATTGTCAAAATTTTGAAATGGTCAATGATTATAAAAAACTGTCAAAAATGGTCAATAATTATTAAAAATTATCAAAATTTTTGAAAAATTGTCAAAAATGGTCAGTAATTGTCAGAACCTGCCATAAATGCTCAAAAATGGTCAATAATTGTCAAAATTTGGAAAAATGGTCTAAAATGATCAAAATTTTTGGAAAATATTCAAAAATGATCAATAATTGTCAAAACTGTCAAAATTGGTCAATAATTGTCAAAAATGGTCAATAATTATTAAAATTTGAAAAAATTGTCAAAATTTTGTGAAAGTATTCACGAAAAATGGTCATTCCATTGTGCATAAAAAGCAAGCTTCTGTCGGCCGTCCGACGACCGCTCACCTTTTTTTGCATGCAAACCCATCCAATTTGTGACACCCTGTCAAATTGTTTGATAATTCTGTCACGTCAATGGCAATGTTATGAATTTAATATTTGATTAGGTGAATTATTTTTTATTTCATCGTACTTACTTAATAATTACACTGATTTTTCTCGTTCACGTTTCACAATTTGTAACTATGAATCCTTTTCTTTTTTTTTTTACGACACGCAACGTTGAAATATGAACTAATTTTTGTCAAAACCATAATTGGATGCGGTGCACAGGTACAAGCCCTACATTCGGGTATAAGTATGAATCGCTTTAGGTGTTTCCGTGTAGAGAGACTAATTACATTTTTGACCGCAGCATATAACGAGACGAAAACGTATACAATAGTATAAATATTTTGAGAACTGCAAAATCCAATTAAAGTATATACATGCGTATTTGTATAGTATTAATAGTGAAAAGTCTAGGTGGATATTCTACAAAAATAATATATGTAATTTTCTACTACTAGTGAAGTGGGACGTGTTGCAATTACTTTTCTTTAACGAATTATTCCGAGTTAAGCCCTTTGCTTGGTTCCAGGTTCTTTCTCTTTTATCAATAAATCTAGCTATAACTTTTTATTGGACTGCTCTTCCCAACTTTCGGTATCCATTTTCTTTTGACCTGCCTTCCTTCATCCATACCATTGCAGTTGTCTTCCTTCTATATTGTTTTAAAAACTTTTATTTTCGTTTCCTTAGATATTTCTATTTTATTTATAAATTCAGTATCCAGGCCATAGTAAAGTTTGTTAGATTTAACCATTCCTATCATTAATATCTGATTCTTGTGTGACGTTTTCGTCTATTATTGTTCCAAGTTACTGGGAATCTTCAACTTGCTCTATTCCACCTGTAACTATTCTTACATCTATTTCCTCTTTGCCTTCTCCAATGACCATCATTTTTGGTTTTGTTCAATTCCGTTCCCATGTCTAGGTACCATTGCTGCATTCCAAACATTTATGTTTTCTTGTAGATCTTGTCCATTTTCTCCTATTAATAGCACGTCGTCTGCAAATGCTTCTCCACTGATATTTACCCTTCACAATTGCAAATGTCCCACACATACTCAAGCTCTCTATCCAGGAAAGTTAGGAAGAGTTTTTTTTTGTACTGCTTTTTCTGAACAAAGAAAAATCCAAAAATTGTCGAATCCTCAGCCTTGTCTACCGATTTGATGACAATTAAGCGATTAAAGTTTAAATAACGATACTTATTGATACTGTTCAATTTCGACTTTATCACATTTAACTTAATCTAAATTAAATTAATTAAAACCACATAAAAACGATCGCCGTGAAAGCAAAAAAGCAACAAAATTCAATTACATTTTTTTTTTCGGTTCTATTTGATGATATAACCGAAAGTAATTTACTGGATATCTGTAGGACGTTAAACATGGAATGTTTGTAATTCTGTAATTTGGGATATGGATGTGGAGTTTTTTACTGTTTGTAGATAAATCCCGCATTGCGTCGAGTTACTTGGAATCATTTTACAGAAGCTGTGATCTAAATGGAAGCTGTAAAAAATAGATGGAGTTTAATTAAAATGGGAGGTGACAAAAAATGTTGAAAAGTGGATGATATTATTTAGAGGCAGAGATAGTTTTTTTTTTGCAACCATTAGTGTGTGTTTTTTGTTTTTCAAATAGAAAAAATGGGAAACAGTAGTGAAGGTGAGACTGTGAATTTCACATGAGATTCGTGAATCTGCTAAATCGGTTACTTATGCTTTTGGATAAGTTATTGAATGCTTATGACCACAATTAATATTAAAAATAATAAAGATATAAGTTATTGCTTTCTTTTGAAGAACCAAAAAAACGGAATTTTATTGAAAGATGTTAAGATAATTGGAGCAGTTTTGAGAATTTTGATACCTTTTGACATCGTAAAATTAATACTTTTTTCCCGAATAATCATTCTGTTAGAGCAAATAAAGCAATTTTGAGTATTGTAAATCTTCCACAACGAAACTCAGTAAACCATTTCTCAAAAACAGTCCAAAGCAGTGAATTTTCTTTGTTAAAATGCCGATTGGCATGTAACGGCATAAATTTATCATTAAAGCTTCTATTGCCTTTTTAATGTTGCAACTAAAGAAAATCCGACATAAAATTACAAACTTCCATATAAAAATTATACACTACCACACACATTGTTCAAAGTAGCCAGTAGGCATCACCTAGTAAGATTATAGATAATGGATTTGTTTGTACTGAAAATTATAGCTGTAGAAAATATCTCGTTCTGTACAACAATGTCCATCACATTTACACAACAATTATTATTAAATAATTTAAATAAATTTATTCACATTGGTAAACACAGCTGTCGACCACATTTCGAACAATTCTATTTACTCTATAAATTTTTAAATTGAAAGTTAAAATGTATCAGTACCGTATCATTTGAAAAAGGAGATTCAAAATAAATGGTTGTCACCAAAATTCGCCTAAATGTTGGAGGAAAGTGGTGCAACAGATAAAGTTAATGCAGCTAAAAATGCAGAAAAGTCAATAGTTTTTGGTTAAATTTGAAGAAATGATAATAAAAGTGAGCTCAAATAAGAAGAAGAAAAGGTAAACTTAGTTAAGAACAAATCAAAGCTGGATTGGAAATTGGAGCTGGAAAAAGGCAGAATATGAGGAAAAAACTGAGTTAAATAGAAGTACAGTGGTGAAGCTTGTGAAAAACCAGGTCGAACATACAGGGGATATAAAGGTAACTATTCACAGAGTGGTCGAAATTCTAGAAGAAACAATGACAGTATTAACAATAAAGAAAGACGTGAAAATGGCAGAAGTCAAACAGAATGTGGAAATCAGACTAGAAGAGGAACGAAGGAGCAGTTTTAATAGACATAGGAAGGAATATTTGATAATGGTAGTGGACATAAGTGAGTGGAAATGTAGTAGCTAATAATGATTTGCATTTTATTATTAATCAATTTTTTTAATGATAGAAAATGAATTTCCCATAGTAAGTACTTGAGTAGATCCGAGTCAGGTGAATGATTATTTTTAGTTGCATATTATCGCCCTAATTGACATCATCCCGGAGAGCGTTTCCAAAATAATGAAAAAAAAACAAGCTAAAAAACAAGAAACAATTAGTTAGTTGGAAAGCCGCAATTCGAAACATAACGAAAGGAACGCCGGCAAATTAAAAGAGAGGAAAATTGTAAGCTCTGTGAAAATTAACAGAGCAACAGCCGTAAAGAGAGTCGTTCTCTTTCGTCACGGTATAGAAGCAGGAAGCTCTAACCAGTAAAAACATTGGCGTAGAATAATAAAGATATTAGTTAAAGGAAAATTCTATACTCTATAGAAGTTTCAGTCAGTTGTTTATAGAAGAAATTTGTTTTATCAGTGTATATAATGTACTATTTATTCACTCTGGGTGTATATAAATAGTATTATTGATAGTATAAGAATCAACTACAAAAGCTTCAACACATGTTCGTTTTTTTCTTTGATCGGCATACCTTTTCATTTGATCAGCATATGCCGATCAAAGAAAAAAGTCGGCAAGGGTGACGAACACGTGTATAAACTTTTGCAATTGATTTTGGATAAACTTTATAAATTTTCATACTAACTTGGCTTCTAGAAATATCCAGCTAAACTGTATAATTACTAATAATAATATATCTAACAATTGATATCGAGTATCCCACTCTTTTTGTAAGAAATTAATAAAAGCTTGTTTTTTAAATTGCAAATTATCTATATAAGTTTATCAAGAATCAACTACAAAATCTTCAACACTTTGTTCGTCGCCGTTGCTGACTGTTTTCTTTGATCGGCATACCTTTTCATTTGATCAGCATATGCCGATCAAAGAAAAAAGTCGGCAAGGGTGACGAACACGTGTATAAACTTTTGCAATTGATCTTGGACAAACTTTATAAATTTTCATACAAACTCTTGGCTTCTAGAAATATGCAGCTACTATATAATTACTAATAATAATATATCTAACAATTGATATCGAGTACCCCACTCTTTTTGTAAGAAATTAATAAAAGATTGTTTTTTAAATTGCAATTTATTTTTGAATTTTTAGACTTTGAGAATTCAACCCCAGACTCTCACCAATTAGGTACTCAATATGTTAGGATCTAACAATTTAATTGCTAATCCTGATAATCTTGGTCAGGATATTGAAAATAATTCATTGAATTATTGTTTTTTCAACGGTCCTTGATAAGTGTTCGATGTTTCAGTTCAATCTGACGTTTTGAAGTCGATGAAAATTACATTTGAAGATTCCGTTACAAACAAACATATACAAGGCTTTATAAATTGGTGGTATAGATTTATAATAACAGTAAGAGGTTAATTTAAAACTTACTAGGCAAACATCGTCGAAAATCGGCAATTTTACCATGATTGTTCGTAAAAAACCATCACTTTTCACTACAAAAGTTACAAGATAAAATTTGTTCATAGTCAATAAAAATCTTTTTTCCGAAAAATACACCACCGATAAACAAAACAGTTTACTGTAAAATTCTTATTAGAAATAATGCTTCAATAACAAATAAAAGCCGAATATACCGAATTATGTTTACTCATCATAAACGTTGTGCGTTTTTTGTCCACAAAAAAAAATTGTTTACTGATAAGTTCAGTTAGTTTTAACGTCGTAAAAGTATGTAAAATTAAATATTTCAACTTGGAAATTATAAAAAATTTTATTTTTAAATACCAACGATTAGAAAATATCATAGGCGTGCGTATTGAAATTAATTAATATAGGAATAATAGGAGGGAAGGAAAATCCAAATGGGAAAATCTAATTTTTAGTGTACAATAGGAACTTTTTGATAAACTAATTACAGAAATTCACCTATCCAAGCATAAGGGTTTATTTTAATTACCTAAGCAGAATTACAAAACTCTATGAGGAGTTTTAAGTGAAAAATAAAAAAAGTGATTGCTACGGCATATTTTTTGACTGTTTGAAAAACGTAACGCCCGTGGCAGCTTTTTCGAGCAATATAAGAGCAACGAATGTGTTCTGCTATGTGAGTATGTATAGGATACACGCATGGGATTTTCTGTTGGGGTCAGTTGAAAGTAAGCTGAGCGACTAATTAATATATGGACAGGTGATTAGAATTCATTAAGGAGCTGGGAGTTATAAACGACAGCGAACACTGTTAGGAGTAATTATTGTGCGTTTAGAGTGTAAAATGCTAATGACAATATCAGGTTTTTAGTTTTTTTTTTGTTCAAATGTTAACCATTGTAGGTAAAAGGGATTTATTAGACACGTGTGTGTTTTTCGTCCTCCTAAATCTCTCAAAACTCTTTTATCCCTTTTATCCCATCATATTCCATGTTCTGAATATCACCTATCAACCTCAATAGTTGGATACATTTTTCCATGACCAAGAGGATCAAAATCTGCTGCACGTGGTTGTACATCTCGGTGGATTCAAACTAAACATCAGACGTACTGGCCAAAACAGGAACACAGCAAACTCCTGGTCAAAAAACGTCAAAAGTGACGGGATTACCCACTTGTAACTGTACCCTAAGAAAACACATGCATACAATTGGAATATATAGGGATGAACCTATCTGTCGGTTGTGCATGGAAGAGGAGGAAACAGCCTCTCGCATCATCTTCGAATGTGAAGCACTGTCTCATTGGAGATATAGACTCCTAGGACTAGAGTATCCAAGGGAGGATTTCTCCAAGAAGGAGCTAGTGAAAAGACTGTTGAGCCTGATAAGGGCTACTGGTATTTTCACATAAACGGTATAACCAAGAGCACAAAAAGACTAAAGACTGTGGTGCCGAGGTCTCTAAGCCTCTGACTGGTGGTGTCGAACTAATCAATCAATGACTAGTTAGCTAAAGAAGGCTCTAAAGAACAGGTCCGGAACAAAGGATTGCGTAAGAGGAGAAATCCGGAACTGACTAGATAAAGAATAATCTATTTTTATTTTTTGTTTTAGTGCATTTTTCACTTCCGTCTACTTATAGCTGTAGATTTATTTAAATATTTTCATATATTTTCCACGAAATAACAATATTCTCGTTCGTGCCTACATCTACTTTTTTCAATGTGAAAAAAACAGTACAGCTTACAGTTGAAATTTTGGTTTTAATTTATTCCTAATGGGTTTCTTAAGACATCTGTTCATACAAATATGCATTGTATTGTTTTTATTGAAAAAACAGTTCGTTTATTGCCTATTGAGAATGTTTGTTTATCAAGTGTTTATGCTCCTACCCAAAAGGTGAACCAATTGTGATATATAAACATTTTTTGTTCAAATTTACAGTTACTTTCATGTCTAAATTAACCTACAGTTTCTTGAATGTCATACCACAAGTGAGAGAATAGTTAAAGTTTAATCTGTTATTTAATAATGAGAGGATATTTATTTTATCTTGGATTTTATGCATAAAAAATCATTGAGATCAGTTCATAAACTGGAAAGTTATGCTCGAACATACTTAGAAAAATATATGAAAAAACGGTTGGTATTCACTCACCTCTGTATCTCGCTAGGTAAATCTTGATTGTCTTGATATCACGTTCTGGAAGAAAAAAGAGAATTATATACATCTGACAACAGTGTAAGAGTTTTTTTCTAAATTTTGAGGGCATTTTGTACTCGTCGGACCGCCGTCAGAAGCTTGCTTCTCATGCACAATAGAATGACCATTTTTCAAATATTTTGAGAATTATTGACCATTTTTTAAAATTTTTAACTATTTTTTAAAATTTTAACAATTATTGACCATTTTTGGCAATTATTAACCAGTTTAGACAATTATTGATCATTTTTGAAGATTTTTGACCATTTTTGAGCATTTTGACAGGTTCTGACAATTATTGACAATTGTTCAAAAATTTTGACAATTTTTAACAATTATTGACCATTTTTGACATATTTTTATAATTATTTGCCATTTTTTCAAAATTTTAACATTTATTGACCATTTTTGACAATTATTGACCACTTTTGACAGTTTTGACAATAATTGATCATTTTTGACAATTTTTTAAAAATTTTTACCATTTTAGACCATTTTTCCAAATTTTAGCAATTATTGACCATTTTTGACATTTTTTGAGAACTTTTGACAGTTTCTGACAATTATTGACCATTTTTGACAATTTTTTTAAAACTTTGACACGTTTTAATAATTATTGACCATTTTTGACAGTTTTTCAAAAATTTTGGCAATTTTGAACAATTACTGACCAATTTTGACATTTTTTCATAATTATTGACCATTCTTTCATAATTATTGACAATTTTTTAAAAATTTCAACAATTTTTGACCATTTTTCAAAATTTTAACAATTATTGACAATTTTTGACAGTTTTTTATAATTATTGACCATTTTTTCAAAATTTGGACAATTTTTGACCATTTTTCAAAATTTTAAGAATTATTGACCATTTTTGACAGTTTCTGACAATTATTGACCATTTTTGACAATTTTTCAAAAAATTCGACCATTTTTCAAAAATTTTGGTAGTTTTAAACAATTTTTGACCATTTTTCAAAATTTTAACAATTTTTGACAGTTTTTTGAAATTATTGATCATTTTTTCAAAATTTGGACAATTTTTGACCATTTTTCAAAATTTTAAAAATTATTGACCATTTTTGACAGTTTCTGACAATTATTGACAATTTTTCAAAAATTTTGGCAATTTTGAACAATTATTGACCATTTTTGACATTTTTTCATAATTATTGACCATTCTTTCATAATTATTGACAATTTTTTAAAAATTTCAACAATTTTTGACCATTTTTCAAAATTTTAACAATTATTGACAATTTTTGACAGTTTTTTATAATTATTGACCATTTTTTCAAAATTTGGACAATTTTTGACCATTTTTAAAAATTTTATTAATTATTGACCATTTTTGACAGTTTCTGACAATTATTGACCTTTTTCGACAACTTTCAAAAATTTTGACAATTATTGTAAATTTTTCAAAATTTTATTAATTATTGACCATTTTTGACAGTTTCTGACAATTATTGACCTTTTTCGACAACTTTCAAAAATTTTGACAATTATTGTAAATTTTTCAAAATATTTAACAATTTTTGATCATTTTTCAAAATTTTAATAATTATTGACTATTTTTGACCATTTTTCAAAATATTTAACTATTTTTGTCAGTTTTTGACTATTTTTGACAGATTCTGACAATTATTGACCATTTTTGACAGTCTTCTATAATTATTTACTATTTCTTCAAAATTTTGACAGTTTTTGACAATTATTGACCATTTTTCCAAACTTTTGACAATTTTTGAAAATATTTGGCAATTATTAACCATTTTTACAAAATTTTGACAGTTTTTGACAATTTTTGACAATTATTGACCATTTTTCCAAATTTTTGACATATTTGGCAATTAGAGAGAGGGACGCGCGAAACTCTCTGTCTCTCTTCCGACCGTTTGGGAATCCCTCGTGCCGGCGTGTATGAGAGAGAGAGAGCGAGAGGGAGGCGTGCCGCTGTGTAGCCTACGAAAGAGAGAAGAAGAAGGCGGCTGAGGAAGAGAGGAAGGGAGGGGAGAGAGCGCAGCGGGCGGCCGATAAAGAGACAAAGAATGAGTCATCGAGTGACGAACGGTTTTTCGTAACATTACACGTTTTACGAGTTCACTAGCTTTGCCAAAAGTCCTATGTCGTGCAATACGAAGCAAGCTTCAATTTAAATTTCATTGGATTAGTGGATTATTCAGAAATCTGGCAACATTGCTGCGTGACGAACGCTTTTTCGTAACATTACAAGTTTCACGAGTTCACTAGCCTTCCCAAAAGTACTATGTCGTGCAATAAGAAGCAAGCTTCAATATCAAGGGACAATAAATGACACATGACGTAACCAAACGTCAAACGCGTTTGTCACGAGTTATCAAATGAATCCAGCGTTGTCAATTTTTAAACGTGACATCAATTCGAAAACACAGGCCAAAAATAATTTGAGATAAAAGAATTCAAAATGTATCTTCTTAAAAACCTTCCCAACTGGTGGATTTCCGAATAGGTATCCCCTTACCAAATACAAAAACGTTGATTAGAGGTTGGATTGAGGAGATGTGGGTTTTGGAAGAGATAGTTATTATTAATTTTTCCTTTCCCAGTTCCAGCGAAATAAAATTGAAAAATTTCCCAGAAAAAAAATAATAGATCTGCTTTAAGCGAAATAATTTATTCTTATTCCTTTCTATTAAAACATTAATCCATAAAATACTCCACAAAAGCAACAACGAACAACATTATGACGGTATTAATAAAAATTATGCCTCCGAAATCCCGCATTGCAATTAAAAGGAAGCGAAATGAAGTCAGCTAGTAGATGATGGTAGTAGAGTAATTCGATGTGGTTCCCCTCAACATGGCTCCACGCAAAACTCCATATTATTGCAGGATATTAGATTAAGCCAGTTATAAACGTACAGTTTGTCTCACGATGAATTTTACGTAGCTGTTTATAAAAAATCGTAAATTTTGTGAAAATAGACTTTTGAAACTGATTAAAATGTGAAGAGGGTCAATAAAATGAATAATGGAGTGTATGCAGCTAGTTTCGGTAACCATCATCAGACTATAAAAGAAAACACGGTAATGGTTGTTTATAATTTTATCGCATTAGGACAACGAGAAGGTAGACGAACTAGCTCGAGACAGACATCCTGTATAATGAGCGGGCAATACGTGGCTAATGCAATAACTTGTCTCTTTGTAGATGTTCGACTAACAAGCAAAACTTTCACTTCCAGCTCCACATTTACCGTCCCACACAGTTCAACGTTTGAGATTCATGAGTCAATTTACTTGCAATGACAATAAAGAGGGTCGCCGACGTGTGATTCAGCCTTGTGTGCTCTAAGAGGTTAATTTTTCACGAAATTTATACATTCCTTTTTATTTTCATTCCATTATTTAATAATCAAAAATAAATATAGTATGAGCCAAACTAAAGATCCGGAAGAGGAGTACATCTCCAATAAAACGCAGAAAGTGTTTGCTGTGTGATAAAATAATAATAATAATATAAAAACAATAGAAAAACTGGAAAACAACAATTATTGACCATTTTTTCAAAATTTTTGGCTATTTTTTTAAATTTCAACAATTATTGACCATTTTTGACAATTATAGACCAATTTTGACAGTTTTGACAATTATTGATCATTTTTGATAATTTTAGACCATTTTTCCAAATTTTAACAATTATTGACAATTTTTGACAGGTTCTGACAGTTATTGACCATTTTTGACAATTTTTCAAAAACTTTGACCATTTTTCAAAAATTTTGACAATTTTTCACAATTATTGTCCATTTTTGACAGGTTTTTATAATTATTGACCATTTTTTCAAAATTTTGACAATTTTTGACAATTTTTCGAAAATTGTGACCATTTTTCAAAATTTTGACGATTTTTTTCAAATTTTAACAATTATTGACCAGTTTTGACAATTTTTCAAAAATTTTGACCATTTTAGACTATTTTTCAAAATTTTAACAATTATTGACCATTTTTGACAATTTTTGAGCATTTTTGACAGATTCTGACAGTTATTGACCATTTTTCAAAAATTTTGACCATTTTAAACAATTATTGACCATTTTGACAGTTTTTTATAATTATTATATAATTTTTCAAAATTTTGACAATTTTTGACCATTTTTGACAATTTTTCGAAAATTTTGTCAATTTTTGACAATTGCCCATTTTTTCAAAATTTTTGACCATTTTTTCAAATTTTAACAATTATTGACCATTTTTGACAATTATTGATCAATTTTGACCAATTTTCAAAAATTTTGACCATTTTAGACCATTTTTCCAAATTTTAACAATTATAGACCATTTTTGCCAATTTTTGACAGGTTCTGACAATTATTGACCATTTTTGACAATTTTCAACAATTATTGACCATTTTTGACATTTTTTATAATTATTGACAATTTTGACAACTTTCAAAAATGTTTACAGTTTTTGATCATTTTTCAAAATTTTTACAATTATTGACTATTTTTGACCATTTTTCAAAATATGTGACAATTTTTGACAGATTCTGACAATTATTGACCATTTTTGACAATTTTTAACAATTATTGACCATTTTTGACAGTCTTGTCATATATTGTGCAACAAGTGGGGAAAGTTCAACTTTTCTCACGAGTGTGGAAGTTTGTGGCAAAGTTGAGCGGTCGTCGGACCGCCGATAGAACCTTGCTTCTTATGCACAATAGAATGACCATTTTTGACCATTTTTAGTAAATCTTTGGACCATTTTTCAAAAATTTTGACAATTTTTTACAATTATTGACCATCTATCAAAATTTTTAACAATTTTTGACTATTTTTTTTAATTTTAACAATTATTGACCATTTTTGACAATTACAGACCAATTTTGACAGTTTTGACAATTATTGATCATTTTTGACAATTTTAGACCATTTTTCCAAATTTTAACAATTATTGACCATTTTCGAGAATTTTTGACCATTTTTGACAGGTTCTGATAGTTATTGACCATTTTTGACAATTTTTCAAAAACTTTGACCATTTTTCAAAAATTTTGACAATTTTTTACAATTATTGACCATTTTTGACCATTTTTTCAAATTTTAACAATTATTGACCATTTTTGACAATTTTTGAGCATTTTTGACAGGTTCTGACAAATATTGACCAAAACGGCTCGTTCAGCGTAGGAACAACAGCGGACGGTACAATTCAAGATTGATCTGTTAAGCTCACAAATTTCAACTTTCACCACCTTTCCCATGGGCAAGGTCGTTGAAAAGAAAAGGTAAATATCATAAAATGCAACCTCAAACACAAAAAGGTACACAGTATCTATTCAAAACAAAATAGACATTGCCTATAAGGAATCCTGTACGATGAGAATGGTCCAGACATATGGCAAAACCAATACTTGGTGGTGCCCTGAACTGGAACACCTTAGAAAGATAGCGAGAACGACCTTTAACAAGGCAAAACGAACAAAACTCGAAGAGGAGTGGGGAGTATACCAAGCCAACCTCAGAGTTCAAAAAAGTCTGCATACAAAAACAAAGAGCAGCCTAGAGAGTCTACTGTGAGGCAGTCGAAGACTTACCACAAGTTTCTAGGCTACAGAAGGCACTATCAAACGACCACCATAAGAGTATCGGCATCCTGACGAGGGAAAATGGCGACAAAGCGCTGAGATTCTTATGGAAACTCACTTCCCAGGCTCTGTCTTTCCTGGAACGATGAACTGGGCGGAAGTACCAATAACACCCTCGCAATACGACTGGCAGTTTGCTAGTGCAGTAATTGATGAGGACAAGATAAGGTGGGCCATTTCGGGCTTCTCCCCTTTCAAGTCACCAGGACCTGACGGTATAAGACCAACCCTACTTCAGTGGGGAATGGATATCCTTATGGCGCACCTGGTTGGAATATTCAGAGCCTTTTTAGCTCTGAGGTATATTCCCAGAAAGTGCAGAAAAGTACGAGTGGTGTTTATACCCAAACCAGGAAGGATGGACTACACCTTACCAAAAGCATTTCGATCTATTAGCCTCACATCGTTCTTTTTAAAAACAATGGAGAGGCTCTGTGAGAGGTATATAAGAGATGAAGTGCTAGTTCACAACCCACTTCATCAAAATCAGCATGGATATACTCCGGGAAGGTCCACCAACCAAGTGGTTAGCAGAATCGAAAGATCATTGGATAATAAAGAATCCATCCTGCATGGGTATATTCATAGATATTGAGTGAGCGTTTGATAAAACAACCTTTCCAACAATTACCCATCAACTTTACTCCAAGAAAGTACCCCTGGTAGTGGGAGAATGGATACTCAAAATGCTCTCTAGTAGACCAATAAGTACCAATGTAGAAGACATCATAGTGAAAGGACGAGGTAATAGGGTTGTTGTGGACGATTATTAAGTAATTGGCGTATCAGTTGAAATTAATGTATATTATTGCTAAACAGCAAGCAGGTACTAATACAAATATTTACTCTTCACCTATCTCCAAGTTGCATTTTGAATGTAGTAAACATGCACCCTGTAGGCTTAGTGTTTTATAATAACGTGACGACCAATTTTGACGAGCTTATCTGAAATCGTATATTTAAGTACTTCTATAGTGAAAGATCGATAAATGTTTATCCAATAATAACTTTATTTATAACATGTTTTTAACAGCGCAGAACAGTAGAGTTCATATTCTCCACTTAGCAATATTTCACCAATAATAATGTGTTTGAATGTGAGTTGTGTAGTGCGGTTAATAAGCCTCATTGGTAGTAAACATGTTTATCGACTATTAAACGAGATATTATGATGAGTGTTAAATGGAAATAATGAACTTATTATTGCGCTCGTATCGTGATGTGTTTCATTTATTAATTTGTAAAGATTGTAGAACTGGCTTAATATCCACTCGGTCATGCTGCAAACATCTACCCAGATATTACATTAAATATTGAGTCTAATGGATTTAATGAGAATTATATTTTATAATCTATTTATATAATAGATGGAGTGAAGCAAATAAAGCAAATAAAGCAAATAAAGCAAATAAAGCAAGTATGGAGATGTATACGTACTGACGTCAGTATACTAAATATGTGTATGAAAATAATCGAGCAAATTCCTAATTGATCAATTTAATGAATACTTTAGGTCTTAAATGGAATGCATTAACTGGTGTAATGAACTCAACGTTTATACAGATGTGGAGAGAAATGATCCTAGTTTTGTTCAATCATTTACATATTAAAAAACTATGTTAGATATATTTGATGAGGTGGCTAATTGAACCATTCCACTGCGACCTGGAGATCTATTCTGGTTCTCTGAATCCACATTCCATTCCCCAGCCCGTCTCTCTTTAGGTAGCCGATCCTTACACGCAGTTCCTTGACGGTGGTCTCTTATCGCCTAGTTCAAAAAACCACACATTCGCAAGGCAGTCGCATTAGCTTAGCATTTGCTCTGCAGTTTTCTCTTTTAGACATAATCTGCACGTGGCTTCGTCTGTTAACTCTATTAGCTTTGCGTTCCTATTAAGTATGCACTACCCTGTGCAATACCTACCACGACTTTGACAGTTTTCCTGTCTCAATCCTAATCGGATTACTCCATAGATAGAGGCAACAAGCCATAGGCCGCTGTGTAGGTGGGAATGTCCGTCTGAACTCCGGTGAGAGAGAAAAAGACAAACGTCAGAGGTTTTTCTGTCTTTGTCTCTCTACGTGCCATTAGAGAAAGACAGCCAGAACCTCTGATTTTCTATCTCTCTCTTATATGCTGACGGGTTCCGAGCTGGATTGTTGCCTCTATCTGCAGTATCACTATGGATTACTCACCATTCTAGATATTCCTGTGTCACCTACTTCCTTGTTGCCTTGATTTTTTGTCGATTTTGCGATGCCGATGGAGAGTTCTCGTCCAATGAATGATGAGCCTTTTCGTGCTTAGCTGTCTGTCAAGATGGCAACTGAACTTCCGCCAGGAAAGTTGTGCCGTCTTCAGGTATTGGAATGACTATCCTTGGTTGGGTGTTGGTAATTTGGTTCCTGCCAGGTAGTAGATTGGATATCAATTTAAGATGCCTGTCAATAATATGTAATTTGGTTCCCAGATCCAAAAAGGTCATTGGTCATTTTTGGTTCCAATATTAGAGGCACTACCAGCGTTATCCCTGTTTATTTTATTATAGTTTATTGCAAAGTAATTATCTATTATGTGATTTTACTCTTATTTAGAGTTGTATTTCATCTGTGACGTTCAGTTTTGTTTTTAATTGTGTTTGCTCATTCACGTTTTTTTTTAAGTCGTGTTAGATTCTCCCCATAAATCCCGAAATAATTTTGAGTGGACGACAGTTATTAATTAGTAATAACTATAAATATTCTTCTCAAAAGGTCCTGAAAAGTGGTGAGAGGCGATGGACTTGTATAAACAGAAAGTGCAAATCATGTGTTCTTCTTCTTCTTATCGCGCCTTTTCCTGCCGAAGATTGGCGATCCAACTGGCAATTGTAGCTCTGGAAACTGCAGCACGAAGGATTTCTGCAGACGAGCGGTCGAACCATCTCCTTAAATTTTTTAGCCATGAGTTCTGGCATCTTCCTACTGATCTTTTCTCCTGAACTTTGCCCTCTATTATGAGGCGTAATATTTCATATTTATCACCTCTCATCGTATGACCCAGGTATTGCATTTTCTTTCCTTGATGGTGTTCAGTAGTTCTTTTTATTTGTGCATGCGTTGAAATACTTCATCGTTGGTGATCCTTTGTACCCATGAAATTCGCAGCATCCGTCTATACACATTCTAATTACTAATTTTTTCTGACCCTTCTTAATATGGAAACCAAACTACATGTACCCCCTTGGTTCTAGCCCTATCTTGGAACCGTCCGTATTCCAGGTTGACTCGGTTTGTATGGGTACACCTTTCTTCCAGTCTTTCCTAGTACCTGATATAGTTATATAATTAAAGCTATATCTTAGGACAGTTGAGTCCATGGGTTGCCCCATTAAGTCGTCTGCTTTTATCTCCTCGATAATCAGCACTGTGCGTATCAAAGTTTGAGAGATTTTTTGACATATGGTGTGACAAATTCACTGATGATTTACATTACTGGAACAAAGAAAAGCAACACCTAGCAATAGATGTTTTATCATTTTTTGTCTAATATGTAGCTTCTTCTGATTGTTTTGGACTAGTTAACCATTTTTTAAATAAGACACTTAAAGAGTTTCGGTGGCCTCTTTGATCACTCGACTTAATCCTACTGTATTTTTTTATATAAGAAAACAATTAACACAATAATAGACGACTCGACAAAATATCCGGTAGTTACTTTTTCTCTAAATACCCACACCGTGTAAATTTTTTGTCCCACTCTAAATTACTGTCATTTATTTGTTATTATTAAAAACCTTAAAGCTGTAAATAAACTCCATAAAACTGACTAGTTGCATAAAGTTTAATCAACGTAATCAGATTCTTGGCGTTTGCTTTGAATCGCCTCTTTTATTGGTTTAACTTTTATGTTCATGTTTAAGCGTGTAACTAATTACATCTATTTACCCAACCTTCCTTTAACCTAATAGACGAACAGACTGATAGTTATTTTAAACGTTTTTAAGTGAATTAGCGAATTTGTTTTTACACCCTTCGCTACTACTACAGGTGAAATTGAATTCTAGATAAGTTAACCAATTATTGTTTCAGCTCGATACATTTTTTTTACATAAAAACATAGCCAATGATTGTATTATGTGTTATCTAGAATTGTTTTCTTTATAATTATCCTCAGTGTCCCCTAGCGGTACCTACATTAAACTTCTCATTAGAACAGAAAAAAAAATTGAGATTTTTTCAAATAAAAAAGAGAGGAATTAACAGCTAGGTAGCTAATTTATTCAAAATAAAGGAAAACTATAGTTAAATCTAGATATAACAGATAGTGGAGACACAATATTAGAAAATGGAAATGGAAAAAGGATAACAATGAGAAAATGTAGGAATTAATGGGAAGATGCAAAGGATATTTATTAGAAATGAAGAGCTAGAAAACAAAATGTAAATAATATGATGTAAGTAGCTGAGACCATTGAAAAATTGAAAAATTTGGAATTTTGGAAATAAATACAACTACAGTAGGGATTGTAAGACATTCTATCGTTAATTATAACCCTGAAGATTGAATGACTTAATAACGATAACGACGATGGTGGAGATGATATTAGATTATTTTGCTGTAATTCTCTCACTTTGTTTCTATGATTCTTGAAGTATGCCAAAAAGATAAAAGAAAAAATGTAATATTATTAATAAAAATTATTTTTAAATGATTATTTAATAGAATAGTATTTTGATTGGACAAATTTCTATAATCATCACACTAACTGTATCGTTATGTTATTTGTTTAACAAGCAATAAAGCTAATTGTACATTTAATTACAATTTAAATTAACAATCTATTAATATTAATTTTGTCCACTTAACGACATTCGCACTAATTCCAACAGTCTCTATTTAATTAAAATTTTAATTGTCCAACAATTTGAGGCAGTTTTCATCGTTGTAATGAGTTAACTAAATGTTGATCATTATTTAAATATTCAATTGTTAATGAGACAATTAAACGAATATTCGAATATTGGAGGGAAAGTAGTAAGAGTAGAAAGAGTATTAACAACAATTTTTTGGCGAAAATGTTGTACAACTACAAATTTATGATCTCAAACCTTCCTATCTTCATTGATGGTTTCACAAATTAAAATATTTGCATCATCAGGAGAATGAACATTGACATAGAGTAAACACAAAAAAACCTTGAAATAAGATAGAGTGAACATCTTAGAAAAGACATGATTTTTGAGACAGTTGAAGGTATTTTAAGTTCTGGCAGAAAGTTTGAAGGGTTTGAATTTGAAAAACACTTGTTTTTGCTCACCATCAGCAAGTGAGGATTAAATATAACTTTTGAATAAAGGTAAATTAGGTTAGGTGGACATAAAATCACTTCTGTGCATTTGGATGGTGAGTTTCTGAACATCCTGTATGTCTTAGATTATTTATTTTTGGAATGAATAAGAAACACATTAAACTGTTAATAGTTTTCTCGTTCAAACAATACCATTTATTAAATATACCCATCAATACAGTTTTCTACAATTCTATAACATCTGTTGATATACCGATAAATCGAATGCCTTTTTAAAAAGTTCATCGAACTGAATGGAATGAAAAACATCACAAAACTATTATTATGCAGATCATTATCGTTTTATGCACAATCACTTTAATAGGAGTAATTATGTTCGTTAAGAACATTACATAGCATTGATTTTGTTTATTATGCCAGTTAAGATTACGAACGGATTGCACGTAGTGCATGAAATTTCATTAAAAATAATAAGGATCAATCAAATCCAATTATTTTTTTCTCATCTATAGCATTTAAGAACGTGCGTGGATTTGAACAAACATCTTGAAAAGAATTAATACATGTACTTCAATTTTCAAATTAAATTGTTGTTATTTGTGGGAGAAACAATTGAGAAATATAATTTAGATGAACTTTAAAGTATATCCATCGAACAAACAGAGCGACCCAAACAACGATAGATGCGTGATCGAAGTATGATCACCATACGCCTTTGCATCTATTGGCTAAAATAAATATGTCTCCCTACGCTGGACAATCGGATTTAACTGCAATCATTGTCTTTGGTGCATTGGTACAGAGTGGGAGAGATCACGTGCACTATGCATGATACTGTTTTCGAACACTCCGTTGCTTGGATGGACAGAGTAAAGTCTTCCAATTCCCTGCTGTTCCCTCCGTTTTCCACCAGTTGGTGTTTGTTTCTCGTTGACCAGTACGATTAATAGGACATATTATTTTAAGTTTTGTCTTAATGACCACCATGGTGTTGTAGAGCAATAATAATGCTAAACAAATATTATCTTTGAATCAAACATCGAAAAATGCCCTAAGAAATCCTTTAAACTGTAACTTTCGTTCTTGGAACTTGAGTACCATAAAAACGGAAGCACAATTCAAAACCCCACTTTAATGAACCTTCTTATTATATGCAGAAAGTTTTGAAAGGATAAAATAATATATATGGCACAGGTAGATAATCCACCAAGGTGTCCAACTGTGAAAACAACCCCAATTTAAAAGGTAAGAAACCAATTTCTATTCGAACAAAAACCCCCTAAAGGCAAGCGAACACTTAGTTTGTAGTAGAAAGTGTTTTTTTTTTTGGAAAAGCAGATGCTGAGAAGTATTTGGTGCATGTCAAGATTTTTAAGATGTCATATTAGGTGAAATGTGACAAAAACTTTCTATCAAAATTGGGGCTGCAAATCTCTCTAAAGATAGTGAAAGAAAAATAAAGAACTCTATAGTGGAAAATAAAAAATTGAAGAACAACTAAATGAAGAGACATGTGAATCGGTTAGTGGAAAAACTGAATAATTCCGACTTTCCTTGTTTTCAGAAAAAAGGGAGAACCTTGTATTTTTTCTAGTGTTAATATTATTACAAAACTTACTGCAGACAAATTTTATATCACAATAGCAGGGATTTAGGAATCTTGAGAATTTTGATAATCTGACTTTTCTTTTTTCCTTTTTCCACTCAATTTTCTAATGTGTTTATAACGTGCTAATTTTTTAAACGTATGTTACTTTATATTTTTCATCGAAACAAAGTTAGTGGTAGGGTTTACCACTATAAAACCTCCACAGGTAAGTGCAACTTACGTTCTTTTCTTTTAATATTAAGATAAACTAGTAAATATTATGAAGGGATTGTTCTCAGGGAGGAATTCGGTTACTATAAATAAGAGTTATATTTTCGACCGGTCATTGTGAGAGCCATTAATAATCTTATCACTGTACGGTTCCGATTTTGTCCACCACGTTTAATTTTATTATTTTCAAAGAGAATCTTCTAACCGATATCCTCGTCCTCTGCTTAAATTCTCTAAACAACTGTCTGTCGTAAATTGGTTTAAAAGAATTTTAATATTTTTCTTGTCAATCGTACGCCTTCTCTCTAATACCCTTAAACTAACACCACTTTGTTCGCCATTCATCTATACCTTGCCTTCTTTCAAACGAACAAACGACGCATAAAACCAAAAAGTAGCCGAACTCAAAAAAGATGAAAAATTGTCGTCCTTACAAAAGTAAGATTAATTTTTGATTCAATATCGGGATTCGACTTTGGCATGTCAATCATCTTTCGCCACCTGGAAGTGGGGATTTGCGAGAGATTTTCGAAAAGTTATTAAGTTTTTAACTTTTACAAAACGGTTTGTGTCACTCTTGACTTATTGACAAGTTCGATTGGATTCTTAGGCACTGGGGTAAAAATAAACGGATTTAGGATTTATAATTTTGTTAGCATAGATTTTATTTGATAATAGCGGATTAGGATAAGAAGTAATAAGTGTTGCTAGTCAAATGTAATTATTTTCAATAAGAAATTTTAAGGTTTCTAAACAGAAAGTATCGAAAATACTGTAGTTTTTCTTATTTATTTAAATAGTTTTTACCGGTAGGTTAAAATTATACACACTACTATGGCTAATTACTATTGATTTATTTATTAAACTTAATTTAAATACACCCTCTACTTAATATCTACTAATTTATTTACACTCGATATAAGAGTTCTAATTTATTTTTACCACTTGAATATTACACTATTTATCTTCACTATTTCATTGACTTTATGATAACTAAGAACTTCTGTAACCTGTCTGTGAACTAACTCTTGAATTTTCCACGCTCGTCATATGCGTAAACAAAACGACATTTCTAGAATGTTCTCGAAAGGAGCGCATTCGCCAAAATTTATAGTTGAGCGACAGGGCCGGCTTTGATGACTTCGTAACAATTCTCACAGGTAGAGGAATAAAGTTACAAGATTAGTACAAAATCTTTATAAGAATAACGAATACTGGGTTGGGATACAATTAGAAAGTTTTTCCCTAGAACCAATAGAACAAAATACGATTCATAATAAATATTGGAAATTATTTTATTTTAAAACATCTATCATAGAGCTTTTACTTCGGTTCCGTTAATACATGGTGTCTTGTAGACGTTAGACAAATATTTCCATAAAAACTTTCTACTTTATTTACCATTTCCATTATTTCAATTTTTCTTTTTCCCCCGTTTAAATTAAAAGCGATCTGATAAATGTAATCTTATTAGTAAAGTAAATATTAAACCTGTTATTATTATTTCAGTAAACCAACTCGCGTTTTTATTATCGAGCAAATCATGCAGAAATAAAGCAAAAAAATTACTTTTCAGAAAGGCGACCATCAACGTTTTAATCTTCAGTAAAGCGGGTTTTAAACGTGGTTTATTTACAGGTAGATTATAATAGTATATTATATAACGAGAGTTATAAAAATTTTTGAAAAATGGTCAAAATTTTCAAAAATTGTTAAAAATGGTCAATAATTGTCAAAATCTATCAAAAATGGTCAAAAACTGTCAAAAATGGGCAATTATAGTAAAAATTGGTCAATAACTGTTAAAATTTTAAAAAATGGTCGATAATTGTCAAAAACTATTAAAAATGGTCAATAATTTTGAAAATTGGTCAAAAATTTTGGAAAATTGTCAAAAATGGACAATTATTGTTAAAAATTGTCAAAATTTTGAAAAATAGTTGATAATTGTCAAAAATTGTTAAAGTTTTTGAAATATGGTCAAACATGGTCAATAATTGTCAAAAATTTGGAAAAATAATGGTCTAAAATTTTGTAAAATTGTCAAAAATGGTTAAAAATTGTCAATTCTTTTCAAAAACTGTCAAAAATGGACAATTATCGTCAAAATTGGTCAATAATTGTCAAAAATTGTTAAATTTTTGAAAATGGTGGATAATTGTCAAACACTATCAAAAATGGTCAATAATTTTGAAAAATGGTCCAAAATTTTAAAAAATTGTCAAAAATGGTCAATAATTGTCAAAAACTATCAAAAATGGTGAAAAATTGTCAAAAACTGTCAAAAATGGACAATTATTGTTAAAAATTGTCAAAATTTTGAAAAATTGTCAAAATTTTGAAAAATTGTCAAACATTTTGAAATATGGTAAAAATGGTCAATAATTGTCAAATATGGTCAAAAATTTTGAAAAATGGTCCATAATTGTCAACAATTGTCAATAATTATCAAAAATGGTCAATAATTTTGAAAAATGGTCTAAAATTTTGAAAAATGGTCTAAAATTTTGAAAAATTGTCAAAAATGGTCAAAAACTATAAAAAATGGTTAAAAATTGTCAATTATTGTTAAAAATGGACAATTATTGTCAAAAACTGTTAAAAATGGTTAAAAATTGTCATCATCTTGAAAAATGGTCATTAATTTTGAAAAACAGTCAAAATGGTCAATAATTGTCAAAAATGGTCAATAATTGTAAAAATTTTGAAAAATAGTCAATAAATAATACGAGCCGTTTCCGAAAATCGATTTACTAAAAATCAATTAATATAACTATAAAAATCTATAACTAAAAATCGATTATAAGAAAATGAAATTGTCAAAAATGGTCCAAAAGGATCAATAATTTTTAAAATCTTTAAAAAATTATCAATAATTGCCAAATATGTTAAAACTTTTGAAAAATTGTCAAAAATGGTCAATATTTGTCAAAGACGGTCAATAATTGTCAAAATTCGTCAAAAACTATCAAAAATGGCCAATAATTGTTAAAATTTTTGAAAAATTGTCAAACATTTGTAAATATGGTCAAAAGTTGTCAAGAATTTTGAAAAATCGTCAAAAATTATCGAAATCTGTCAAAATTTTGAAAAAATGGTTAATAATTGCCAAATATTTTCAAAATGGTCAAAATTTTCGGAAAATTGTCAAAAATGGTCAAAAATGGTCAAAAATTGTCAAAATTTTGAAAAAATGTTCAATAATTATTAAAAATTGTCAAAATTTTTGAAAAATTGTCAATAATTGTCAGAACCTGTCAAAAATTGTCAAAAATGGTCAATAATTGTTCAAATTTGGAAAAATGGTCAAAATTTTGGAAAAATGGTCTAAAATGATCAATAATTGTTAAAACTGTCAAAATTGGTCAAAAATTGTAGAAAATGGTCAATAATTATGAAAATTTGAAAAAATTGTCAAAATTTAGAAAAAATGGTCAATAATTGCCAAATATGATAAAATTTTTGAAAAATTGTCAAAAATGGTCAATAATTGTCAGAGACGGACAATAATTGTCAAAATTCGTCAAAAATGGTCAAAAATAGTCAAAATTTTGAAAAAATGGTCAATAATTATTAAAAATTGTCAAAAATGGACAATAATTGTCAGAACCTGACAAAAATGCTCAAAAATTGTCAAAAATGGTCAATAATTGTTCAAATTTGGAAAAATGGTCTAAAATGGTCAAAATTTGCGAAAAATTGTCAAAAACGATCAATAATTGTTAAAACTGCCAAAATTGGTCAATAATTGTAAAAAATGGTCAATAATTATTAAAATTTGAAAAAATTGTCAAAATTTTGAAAAAATGGTCAATAATTGCCAAATATGATAAAATCTTTGAAAAATTGTGAAAAATGGTCAATAATTGTCAGAGACGGTTAATAATTGTCAAAATTCGTCAAAAACGGTCAAAAATGGTCAAAAATTGTCAAAATTTTTGAAAAATGGTGAAAAGTTCACGAAAAATGGTCATTCCATTGTGCATAAGAAGCAAGCTTCTGTCGGCGGTCCGACGACCGCTCACCTTTTTTTTGTTCATTAATATAATACAATTTTTTTATCCCTCATCTTGCTAATTGGACAAATTCCAAGCTCCTTAGATCAGTTTTTTTTGCAGGAATTCAATTTTTTTATTTCAATAAATACCTACTTACCTACCTACCTCAGTATTTTGTTATGTGCCATATTTGTCGTCTATTTATTTATGATGTTAGTTGTTATTGTTTAAGTTTAAACTTCTTGCCATAAGAAATGTAATTTTTACATACAATGAATACCCATTTACCTTTCACGTTCTGTAATAAAAAGTATAGTAGAAGAAGAATAATTTAACATCATTTTTAACCTAAAAGCCTCTTTTTCCCTAATTTCATTACCACTTAGATTATATACAGGGCTGCGGAAAATTATAGCACCAAGGCACTATCTTTTATAGGCACGGAATGGAATTCTAGGACGATGAATGGGATTGTGATTTGTAGTCAAATTTCTATTTGTTAATATTAATACCAGTTCATGATACCTTTAAGATGTCTGTGCTGATATAATATTACGTGTACGGCCACCTCTACTTCCTCATATCAAAGAAAATTAATCGTTCTTGAAGAAAGACATCAAAAATTGCCTTTTAATATGTACCTGTCTACGCCCTCGATTAACTTGTAAGAATAAAGTAACATGTACTGCATATAATACGATGTTGATTTTTTTCAGTACCTGAAAGAATTTAAATTTTCTGAGATCGATTTTCTACAAGGAACATACAGAAAAGATAAAAACAGAAATATTATTGTAGGAAAGTGTCCAATGGTCGCTACCGAATTGTTGAATTTCGCAAAAATAACAAAAATAATCTTTGCTACTATCTGAAAAATTGCTGATAAAATACCAGAAAATATTGGTCTTAAATGAGTAAATTACACCCGAGGGAAATGTCTGCTGTTTATGGAGCAATTGCATTTTTACATCACTTTTCATAGTAAACAGTTTAAAAAGTGGTATAAAATAAACAGAAGCACTTAATTTAATGTCGCTGGATAACAGAGTGTTTATTTGTATTGGAATCGTAAAGAAAAATACAATACATTGGGAAACCGATAAAAGCAATATTTGTGTAGTAACTGATATCTCTGTCATAATAATCATGTTTGAATGTTGTTTCAACGATCGTACTTTGCATTTTATTGTTTATGAATTTCCTTTCCTACGCTATTGACCCTTTCGCATAAAAATTACTACCTATAAATGCTTCGTCTAATACAGTGTTTTTCAACTTGTGGGTCGCGACCCCCTGGGGGGTCGCGAAGCCTCTTTAGGGGGGTCGTGCCTGAAGCTTCTATAGGGGAATTGCAAAAAAACAATGAAGTTTAAAAATATTTATTAAGAAAAATTTTAACTAGAGGACATAATCATTTGTATCAAATAAACAAAAAATAAAAATAACATATGAGAATGCAGAACTTAATGCGAAGGCTGCGCTTGTTTATCATTAAGAAATTTCTCCCATTGTGGATCCGTTTTTGCTACATTGAGAATTAAATGGTTTTCCAAATTTAAGCGATTCTTTTCTTACTTTTTATTTGGGCCATTGTTGAAAAAGTCAACTCGCACAAGTACGGGATGGCAAATGGAATTAAACACTTCAAAGCCTCTATTGTTAATTCTGGGTATTCTAATTTCCTTTTTAACCAAAGGGTATTCAAATTGACAGAGTTAAATTCCAATTGCAGCATCCCATCGGCAGATGAATCCAGCAGGTGTTCTTTGAGCTTGGTTGCCAAATTTTCCTCATTTATAGCTGCATTTAAAATCGGATTTAAGATCCACTTTTGCCCAGTATTAGTAATGACACAGCCTCTTCTTTCAACTTTTCATATATATATATATATATATATATATATATATATATATAAGGTGTAAGGGTGGAAATCTATTTCTCCTTTCCATATATAAAATTGCTCCATTGTTTCTTGTTTTTTGCCATCTTTTTGGCTTCTTCCCAACTTTTCCCTCTTTTTTCCAATATTTCAGCAACCACTTGCTTCCAAGTTTTCTTTGGCCTTCCTCTATTCCTTTTTGTAGTTGCTCGCGCTTCCCAAACATCTTTCACTGGCCTGTTGTACATTCTTACTAAATGACCAAACCATTTAAGTGTTTTGTTGTCTAGCAAGTCAAGAATCGATTCAATTCCAAGTTCACTTCTAACGTCCTCATTCCTAACTCTGTCTCTCCGTGTTATTCCCTTAACCCTGCGCAAGTATCTCATCTCCATTGCTTGTATTCTACTCTTCGATTTCTGCGTCAGTATCCAGCTTTCACTTCCATAAGTGTCTTGAACACTGTCATTTTCGTATTCCTACTTATTTCTTTTTTACCAATGAATGCTCTAGACAATGAATGATAGAGTTTTGAGGCATTCGTGATCCTTTCATTCAATTCTTCATCTTCGCTAACCAAGGATTTTGTCTTTAGCAGTGATGAAATTTTCATCCCGCCCTTGAAGACTTTTATTAAAGATATTTAAATGATCAAATAAGAAAGAAAAGCCAATTTCAAAAGGAATTATGGGTCACAAATGAATTTGGAGTATTCTGACTTGGCCGAAAAGTTCCAAAACTCTGGCTAGTACCTACTTTGCCTCTTGACAACCACTGTATGATAAAGTAAATTTTGTTGGAGTGCTCCCATATCTTCACAAGTTTTCGAAACAGTCGTGTCTGCAAAACTTTTCCTTTAATAGAATTTACAATTTTTATAATAATATTTAGAACTGTATTCCTGTGGCAAGGTTTTGGCAGTAAGGGCTTGGCGATGGAGAAAGCAATGCGTTCAATAAGCGTTTGGCATCTGTTATTTCAGTCTAGCAATAAATCCACTGTTCGCACCAGTCATGGCTTTTCCTCCAACAGCAATACATTTCTTTTCCCATTGGATATTCATATTTTGCGTAGCTCCAAGGAACATATTATGCAAGCACTGGTCTGTAGTATTCGTGGGAAGCGTTCTACAGAATAGTATTTCTTCCATTAATTTTTTATTGGATTCATAACGCACAAAAGCTATAAACTGCGCAAAATCCGTAGATTCATCAAATTGCGAGGACAAGAAAGTACTTTCTTTTATTTTTTCTATTACTTAATCACGAACATCAGTCGCCATATCGCTTATCCTGCAATGAATGGTTTTGTCGGAGGAATATTTTTGAGTTTTTCGACCTCTTGTTTGCCAAACATAATCTACGCCATATCTAAGGCAGCTGGTAAAATCAAATTTTCGGCAATAGTATGAGGTTTTCCTGCTTCAGCCAAACGAAGAACTACTCGATAACTAGCCAGCAACGCTTTCTCATTTACCTTGGATATTGGTACTATAGCAGTTTTTGAAGCTTGTTTTTTTTGCACGACATAGTACTTTTGGGAAGGTTAGTGAACTCGTGAAATGTGTGATGTTACGAAAAAGCGTTCGTCACGCAACAAGATTTTAACCAGGGTTGCTGGTCAGTTAACGTATGGTGTGGGATTTTAGATGGTAAAATTATAGGCCCTTTTGTTTTTTTGAAGCTTGCTTCTAATTGCACGACATAGGACTTTTGGGAAAGCTAGTGAACTCGTGAAACGTGTAATGTTACGAAAAAGCGTTCGTCACGAAACAGTGTTGCCAGATTTCTGAATAATCCACGGATAAAATGAAATTTAAACTTTAGCTCGCTTCTTATTGCAGGACATAGGACGTTTGGGAAGGCTAGTGAACTCGTGAAACGTGTGATGTTACGAAAAAGCGTTCGTCACGCGATGACTCATTCTTCGTCTCTTTCTCGGCCGCCCGCTGCGCTAAGTCTCTCCCCTCTCTTCCTCAGCCGCCTTCTTCTTCTCTTTTCTCTCTTCTTCGTAGGCTACACAGCGGCACGCCTCTCTCTCGCTCTCTCTCATACACGCCGGCACGAGGGATTCCCAAACGGTCAGAAGAGAGACAGAGAGAGACAGAGAGTATCGCGCGTCTCTCTCTCTCTCTCTAATTGCCAAATATGTTAAAATTTTTGAAAAGTTGTCAAAAATTTTGAAATATGGTCAAAAACTTGGAAAAATGATCAATAATTGTCAAAAACTGTCCAAATTTTGAAAAAATGGTTAATAATTGCCAAAAATTGTCAAAAATTTGGAAAATCGGTCAATAATTGTCAAAAACTGTCAAAATTTTGAAAAAATTGTCAATAATTATAAAAGACTCTCAAAAATGGTCAATAATTGTTAAAAATTGTCAAAATTTTTGAAAAATTGTCAAAAATGGTCAATAATTGTCAGAATTTGTCAAAAATTGTCAAAAATTGTCAAAAACTGTCAAAAACTGTCAAAAACAGTCAAAAATCGTCAAAAATTGTTAAATATTTTAAAAAATGGTCAACAATAGTCAATAATATTAAAAATTTTGAAAAACGATCAAAAATTGTTGAATACTTTGAAAAATTTACAATAATTGTCAAAATTTTTGAAAATGGTCAATAATTGTCATAAACTGTCAAAAATGGTCAATAATTGTTAAAATTTTGAAAAATAGTCAAAAATTGTTAAAATTTTGAAAAAATTGTCAATAATTATAAAAAAATGGTTAATAATTGTTGAAAATTGTCAAAATTTTTGAAAAATTGTCAATAATTGCCAGAAACTGTCAAAAATGGTCAATGATTGTTAAAATTTTGAAAAATTGTCAAAAATTGACAAAATTTTGAAAAAATGGTCAATAACTATAAAAAACTGTCAAAAATGGTCAATAATTTTTAAAAATTGTCAAATTTTTTGAAAAGTTGTCAAAAATGGTCAATAATTGTCAGAACCTGTCAAAAATGCTCAAAACTTGTCAAAAATGGTCAATAATTGTTAAAATTGTCAAAAAATTTTAAAAATGCTCGTTCATTCACTCAACTCGCATGCTTGTCACACTCGCGGCGGGGCGTACGGTATTTGTCGCAAAATAGGGGGCCGTGTCATGAGAAAGGTTGAAAATACTGGTCTAATAGATAAAAACACGCTACTTTTATAATTGAAATTCCTTAAAGATCTTACTATTTTTTACGCCTTTATAATTATGAGAAAAAATCTAAAAAATACTTTTAAGAAAACTGTAATGTAATTCTCCAAATATTTGTTGATAGTAATATATGCTTAGCCACACCTCAAGAGTTGTTGGCAAGTTCATGACCAAATCAAGGTTATAACAGTCGCATCCCACGTTCAATGTTTAATAAATTCAAGAAAAAACACATAATAAATCTTATCATATATGAACAATTTCTCAACCCACATGAGCTACTTTACAATTATTCTTATCACATCAAGAATCAAGAAATCGCAAAAGTGAGTAACTGTTGAAGATTGCAGAAGAAATTGTTTTATTTGGTACTGCGAGGTTTTTGTTTATGAAAATTTGGAGAGATATAAAAATAATTCTAATATAATTAATAGCTGAGGGTGGGAAGGAATTTGTTATTTTCAAAATTATACCACAGCATAGCATAGCATTTTAAAAATATTATTTATAAAACTCAAAAACGTTATAAGCTAATATAAGGCTTTAAGAATGAATGCAATATATTTATAATGAAGTCATAAACTGAAATGTCTTTTTTTTTTCAAGATATTACGTTTATGATAAGCTGAATTACATTTAAAATTTCCCAGTATGGAGTAATTTAACCGATACGATCGCCCCGTAATTTATTTAAGCCTTCAAATAAAAAATGATGATACAAATTTTATAGTGAGTCAATTGGAGTAACGTGACAGTGGTATTTTTTAATTTATTTTTGTTTCCAACAATAATATCTGTACACGAAGTTCAGGAAGTTACAAGAAATTGCTTTCTACGATATTACCTCTCACATTTTGACTTTATTTGGATTTATCCATAAACATTCCACCAAAAATAAATATACCATAATCTTATATATATAAAAATGAATTTTTGTTTGTTCGTATTTCATGCGCTGCCGTACCGTTCATCTGTTTGCCGACCTATGCTTGCACGTAGGTTCCAGGTTATTCACACCCTTTGTTATCTAGGTATTGGTTAAATGTAGCGTAGAAAATTTAACCTCAATAATGCATATACAACTGAACTACATCAACATTATTTATTTATCATTTCATTTAGAAAACAGGCTAAACTTATCAAAAAGTTGAAATAATTCCATATTTTTATATGCATAAAGGTTTATAAAAAATTCTGGTGTCTGGTAGAGGTGAGTGGGAAAGCTGACTCAATAAAACTGTTATAACTTTTGTTCCGCTTCAACTATTTTCTAAGCGAAGATACGAGAAAAAATTAGGTATACTAGTGGATTTTTCAATTCCATCCTGTTTCAAGTAAATGATTAAAAAATACAGCATCGAATTTGAAGATTCCCAAAAAAAGTTGAAAACAAAACAATTGTTCAATCACCGCCACCTAGCGACCGTTAAAACTACTGGAATATTTCATTAGGCATTGAATTCCCTTTCAAATGATACTACATTTGTCAAAATCCATAGAGCGGAACAAAAGTTATAACAGTTTTATTGAGTCAGCTTTCCCACTCACCTCTACCAGTTATTTTACAAGATAGAGGAAAAAGTACTGGAGCAAACTTACGTAAAATGATTTAATGATTAAGAATATTTAAAATGTTTGTGACATTATTGAGAACTACGCTCTCTAGCGGTGGAGTAGAAAACTTAATAATAATTTCCAGCAGTTTTTCGTATGCATATTTTTTTCTCTAAGCTGTACGATAAATATTTTCTGAGATACAGTGGGTTACCTTTCTTAATCAGACACCCGGTACAAGAATTTAACTAGTAAGGAATCTTCTTTTTAGATTTTTTTCCGATATAATGGTAACGATAAGAGCACTTTGTAAACTCAGCTTTGGTATAATTTTTTTAAAAAGTTTAAGAAACTTTTGGTGTATATATTTGGGGACCAGGTGGCTAAAAACTCGGCGAGTATATATAGTTGGTCGAAGCACAAAATGCAATATCCACTTAGAGTATTAAATAATTTTTCAGTTTTGATAAACGCTAGAAACTCCCACAGGAAAAGTGTGCCTGTTCTGGTCGGTTATTAGTGCATGACATGTTTCAACCGCAAGGAATGTTATTGAATTTTATTTTTTGTTTTTGACGCCAATTTGGAAAAAATAAAATAAAATCAAGTAACTGGAAAAGCTTCGGTTCATTTGTGTAATTGAGGGAAAAACAAAGATTAAAAAAATTAAAATTTAGATTTTAAAAATCCCGTCTATCAATGGTATACGATAAAATTTTCAAAGGGGGTTTGTAAAAATGTCCATTTACCATGGGAGTACGGTGGAAGTTTTAAAAAGGGATTCATTCATTTGTGTTCTTACTTCTTCCCTATGACTGACTTCTTCATTGAAAAAATTCATTTTGCTTTGGTCGAAAGACTTACGAACGATTTCTTTTTAAAGTGAGTTTTTTATCAGTAGCCGACTTAATGAATTTTCTAATGTTATGTTGAAATATCCGGTAAAACCTAATATCCTTGTCGTCCTACAAAATACTCACATTACTCGGTCGTCGAAAAGGATACAACAAACTAATTTCCAAGTTTACGTATCAACGGGGCAGACGCAATTCTTGTAATTTTAAACCAATTCCTAACAAGACTGTGAAGTGCAGATTTACAGTGAAATGAGAAAATATGGCTTAGGGTTAGGACTTCAGTTTGTGTTGGTATAAAGTGATCTTGAAATTACTTTTTGATAGTGTTACTTTAGAACAAAGCAAGTTTTTACTGGAAATAAAAAAAATCCCATTTTGTAAATGAAAGTGTACAAAAAGATAACAAAAAATGACATTTTTTCTGTCTATCGAACCGCACAACGTGTCTTTTAACCGAAAGATACTGCTTTTTATCTTTATAAAGGTGTCTGGTCTCGCCTTACATTATCTTTACAAACTTCCGTGATAATAACTTCAGTTAATTACCAAGACATCACGTCTACCGACCTAAAACTCACAAAATCACCATCGGCAGCAGTCTGAGCACCCACATCTCACTTAAAATTCAATTCGCATTCTCTTTGAGTCTTCGGCGAATAATCAAGCACCGAAAACTTAACGTAACTAATAAACTGAACTTCAATTAATATGCAATTGACGACCTCTAAGAGCGTGTTTGAATCAAGCAATGGTCTTTTTGATAATCTAATTACTGGAATAATTCACTGGATCCCTAACAGTTTCAACGATATAAATAAATAAATAAAGTTATTTTATTCAATACTGAAGAAGATAACTTGGTTATCGAAACTTGCGTTAGAGAATGTAAAGTGTTAGAGGTTTAATATTTCATTAGTCAGCTACTCCGAGGGTATTTTGACCAGGAGTTTGATGTATTCCTGTTACTTCTCCTGTTCCTTCTAACGTGGAAAAACTCTGACTTAATATAATGGGAAATTCAGTACATAGCTCCAAGATTTCCGTGAACAGCACCTTTGTTTTGTCTCCGCAATTTAATGTGCATTTTCCAATAAGACAACCGCCTCAGGGCGAGAAACTTTACCGAACAAATTTGGGATTTCCCCTTATCGATATTCTAAATACCCTGCTTGACCAAGACGTACGAGACCACAAACAAATTTAGAAAGGTCGACATGCTATCGATAATAGTTGCATCCTAAGCTCGAGAGTTGGGTAGACACGAAAGATAAAAGATAAGAGGAGTTATAGGTTTGATAATATGGATAAAACGCGAACCACGTTTTAAATGTAAAAGATGTAATTTGTAGTTATGAGATTGTTATTTAGAAAAACGGTTGAGGTATAGAAAGTTTATGTCTATATTAAATGGTTTCATTCGGAAGCGGTGAAAATCCTGACAAGCTCACTATTCTGTTTGTCAACGAAAGGATTTAAATCATTTTCCAATCATTTCCACAGGTTCTGAAATAGATACTAATTAATTTCGTCGAACAGGATGTAACATGTCTATCGACCTGTTTCGATTTTACAGAATAAATCCTTTTAATTAGCGCTCGTCGTCACGAGCCACATTCAATTATAGTTCTGTGATCCCAAACTCTTCTACCCTGACCGTAAGACAATTGACGTCTGCCAACGGTCGCTTCCATTTTTTTGCACACCGCCACGTGAAACACCCCTTTTTGTTATCGACCGCCTAAGAGGGCAGATCATCTTTCGCTATCTTTCATATCTTAAGTATCTATCTTAGGAATTTTGCTGTGGTAAGTTCAAAATCATAATTTATAATTAATAAGCTTCTTCTAAAGTACTGTCTGATATAATTTTCGTATGCATCCTTTATTTTTTTACAGATATAGACGAAATTAAATTCAACACGTGGTCATAAACTGTTCTTTTATACTAATATGGTAGTTTTAAGCCAAATATTCTTTTATAATTCACTGTTTTACTTTTATACAAACATTTTCAAGCTTTTTCAGTTGCGAAATAACTCTTTTAATTATAAAATAACATTTTTATTAATAACCGTTAACCTATAAAATATTCTTTAGTAACGCCAGTGCCGGTTCCATATATTTCCTAAGCACGATATTTTTTCATATAACTAAATAAATAACTTTTTGCTATCATTAGTTTCTTTTGGATAATTAGTATATTTTTTTAATTTAGCCGATAATTGCTATTTTTACTGTTTTAACATGGAACATATAATGTTGGAAAGCTTTCAGTAAATTAAATCAATTTTTTGACCTTCAAATAACTGCCTTCCTTTTCTTTAAACTGAAAAGCTGACCAACATAATGTGCCATTACATTCAAGTTCCTACATATCCCTGATCCACTTGTACTTCTAGGTAAGCACAGCCCCTAGGCTAGGATATAACCCGAGAAAATAACCCTAGGTGAGAATATAAGCCAAGAATATAACCCTAGGCTAGGATATAACCGAAGAATTTAACCGGAGAATATAACCCCAAGGATATAGCCCTAGCTCAAAATACCGCCCTAGAACAGAACACATCAGTTCAGATCAAGACCTGACTTCTTCTCCAGGAAACCACTTCATCTAAGCTAAGTACCTATAAAAGTACAAATTCCGTTATTCATTTCCTGTGGCAGAATAAATTAAAAATTTGTTTTTAATTCTTTTTTTTTTTATTAAAATCCTCAACTATAAAAGTTGAGGGAGATTCGCCCGGGGTCACTTTAATTATTAACTTTCATTTAAATTTTACAAGGCGTTTCTACCTTTTCCGCCTTAGTTTTTAGTACTTTTTATTGTTAAAAAGGTAGTGGCGCCCTCAATTTTTACAACCCTTCTGTTATCCTTGTGTGACATAAACTTGGGGTCGAATCACCCTTGAGAGGAGTCTCTAGCCGGAGCCCTTCGAGCTGGTGCCCTGTGAGGTACAGCATTTACCGTTACAAATTGGGGCCTTTACCGTTACAAATTGGCGCCCAACTAAAAGCATACCTTTACCGTTACAAGGAAACATAAAGAGTAATTAACTTAATTACAGTTTCCTGTAAAAATTGTCATATTTTGGTAAAGAGATTGATTGATTGATTAGTTCGGCACCACCAGTCAGAGGCTTAGAGACCTCGGCACCTCAGAAATCAAAATATAATATCTCAACTCGAAACATCAATTGTTAAAGAGAATTTAACAATTAATTTTCGATTTTAACAACATAAAACGTAAGCATATTGTTTCAATATGTAGCGACGTTTACTACCCCCATCAAATAATTATTCAATACTAAATCGAAGTTCGCACATAACTAACAAGAATGGGCGGGGTTTCATACATTTTTTCCGAATCCAGCTGTCCAGATCAATACTTGATATTCATTGAAGTGAATTTATAGAATTTTGTTGGTGGACTATTTAGATCGTACAATACATTAAATCCCTATTTTCCGTTTGTTTTTGAATGTATCTGTATATGCATGTGCTTCCTTAGGGTACAGTGACCGGATTAAACCTCATCTGGCTCCTGCTGAGGTTAGTCACCGACTCCGAGGGTTTTTTTACTTAGAGTTTGCTGTGTCCCTTTTTTTTGGAAGTCTCTCCAGTACGTCTGATGTTTAGTTTGGATTAGATGGTTTCATTCTTAGCATCCTTAGAATTTCCTTTACTGAGGTTAATGTATTGATGTGGTTTCAGCGCTGTCTCCAGTCCAGGATTATGCACTCAGGGCTTCTGGACGGATGACATCTACCTTGTACTGATGAGGCACAAATACGTCGAAACAAGTGATGTTGTCCCTTCTAATTACAAACCAGAATGGTTGATTATTTCTTGCAGAAACCCCGTTTAACTTAGAAGTGTAATTCAATGTCTGTCGGGGTATATAGCCAGGGAAGTAGTTGTTGCTTCCTCTGTTCTTTGAAAAATATTTTTCAAAAACTTTGTAAGGCGTTATAATTGTATTAAACTATTATCTTTGACATATACGTATGGAACGCTTGATAAGAAACTTGCTCCCAATTATTGGTATGTTTATCTTTTCGATCCCTTTTATTTAATGAAAAAGATAAACATCCTTTGTTGGACGTTGATATTCCTTCCTGTGTGTCAATCTGAATTATTAGAAGGAAACTACTTTTAATAAGAATATAACTTAATTTGTTCCACATATTGTCAGTATCATACTTTTGTCGAGCGCATCAATGCGCCCTGATGTGAATCACTGATATTCTTTTCCTGTCCGCCGGGGCACTTTTTCCCGGATAATGAAAAAGATAAAATCCTTTGTCTAGTTAGTTTTGGGGACTTAGAATGTGATTTACTAAATTGTTACTCCCCGTCAAAATGTCAATCATTCTTTCCCCATATTATATATAGAGTTAATCCCTAGAAAGAAGTTGGTTCCACCATGCACCAAGAAATCAAGCTTGTCGGAAACATTAGTTCTTTGTTTCTTATTGGGACAGGATTGGACTTAGATCATAAAAATTATACTTAAGGCATACTCTGTATAAACGAATAATGTTTCCTTATATTTACTCAAAAAGGGAAAATTGGGTAGATCCTATATATTTCCAACTCATCTGAATGAAATTTCCACTTCAAATATTTCTCCTAAACCCTATTGAGTAACTAAACCTCCAGGAATGTCTTTGAATTTCGTAAAAGTGGGATACTCCAACTCTGCAATCCAAGTACATGTATCGTCGTATTCAAAATTCGACCTTAAAGATGTACATCATACAGAATATAATCCAAAAAGGACCAATTAGTTTTTCAACGAGGGGAGAAATTCCTGAAGTTGACGTTTGCCGATGCAGTAGAGATGTGTCGAATTAATTTTCTTTGTCACCCTGTCAGAAATGTCATGCTGACTGCGTGGAATTTTTTTCATTATATGCGATCGACACGACACGCGTTAAAGGGTGGTGGTTTAATAAATGACTTTTTTTTTCAGAAATTATTTTTAGTCTTGATCATTATAAACATTTGAAGGATTCATTATTATCTAATTGAAATAATATTCACTTTTTCTTCCATTAATATTATAAATAATAGACGTTGTTAAAGAAAGACTATCAGGAATTTATTTTAGAGCTTTAATTATTCAAGATGTTCCAATTAAAGTCTAATACAGTAATAAGAAAACTTGAAATCCTTCCAAAGTACTGTGCTGCATTTCGTATAGGGATTTTGATCGTAATGAGACAGCGGTGGTAGAAAAATTAAAATTCAAGACGAGTAAAACACTTTGCGATTTCAGGTAAAGTTCCTCCCAGTGCTATCCTACTAGCTAGTACTGCAGATGACTCACAAACTTAGAATGTACATCACATGCGTATAAAATTTACAATTTTACAATAGCCGACATAATGCGGTTTTGTTTTTGATGTGAAGTACATGTTTAAAACGTTTATATGTTTATTTTTGCTTTTTGTTTATTCTGCGTAGAAAACTGACAAATGCGACAAGAATATCACCCTCTTACGTAATAAAAATGGTTTTTATTACCGTTCACTTGACGAGTTTTATACGTAAAAAACTGGATTTTCAAAAATTTAGAATTTTTAACACGTCGCAGCCATATAAACTCTATTTTGTCATTTGAAAACAAAATTAAAACTATGGATGTTTTGTAGCTCGAAGAAAATGTTTAGTAGTTCGCCATTATTTGAACAGATTTTGGAGTTTTAACTCAAAATTTATCCTCATCACATCCTATTGGAATATACACTTCACCACTACCAATTAGTTGAGACTAAAATATATAGTTAACGTTTGTATGTCATAATTAATATAATAATTGTCAAATAAATAAAATAATGTTCAACTTCGTTTGCTTAATTTAAATCCAAGAATTTGTAGCAGAGCGTGGTTAATCTCAAACGGAGGAGTTGAACAAAAATATAATACAAAGGAAGAATCGCAAATTTTGACAATAATTGTCCATTTTTGACAGTTTTTGAACATTTTTGATATTTTTTGACAATTATTGATCATTTTTCAAAATTTTTGACAATTATTGACCATTTTTCCAGATTTTTGACAATTATTGACCATTTTTAACCATATTTCAAAATTTTTGACAAATTTTCAAAAACTTCAACAATTTTTCAAAATTTTGACAATTTTTAACAATAATTGTTCATTTTTCAAAATTTTGACAATTTTTAACAATAATTGTCCATTTTTAACAGTTTTTAAGAATAATTGACAATTTTTAACAATAATTGTCTATTTTTAACAGTTTTTAAGAATAATTGAGTATTTTTAACCATTTTTGATAGTTTTTGACCCTTTTTGACAATTTTTCAAAATTTTAGACCATTTTTCAAAATTATTGACCATTTTTGATAATTATTGACAATTGTTGACAATTATTATGGACCATTTTTCCGAATTTTTGACCATTTTTGACAATTATTGACCATTTTTGACCATATTTCAAAATTTTTGACAATTTTTCAAAAACTTTAACAATTTTTGACAATTATCAACCATTTTTCAAAATTTTGATAATTTTTAACAATAATTGTCCATTTTTGAGAGTTCTTGACAATTTTTGACCATTTTTGATAGTTTTTGACAATAATTGTCAATTTTGAACAGTTTTTGACCATTTTTGACAATGTTTCAAAATTTTAGACCATTTTTCAAATTTATTGACCCTTTTTTGATAATTATTGACAATAATGGATCATTTTTCCGAATTTTTGACCATTTTTTAAAATTATTGACCATTTTTCAAAATTTTAACAATTATTGACCAACTTTGACAATAATTGTCCATTTTTGATAGTTTTTGACCATTTTTCAAAATTATTGACCATTTTTGATAATTATTGACAATAATGGATCATTTTTCCGAATTTTTTACAATTTTTCAAAATTTTAACAATTTTTGACAATTATTGACCAATTTTGATAATAATTGTCCATTTTAGACAGCTTTTGACAATTTTTGATAGTTTTTGACAATAATTGACAATTTTCAACAGTTTTTGACAATAATTGACCATTTTTAACCATATTTCAAAATTTTTGAGAATTTTTCAAAACCTAACAATTTTTGACCATTATCAACTATTTTCAAAATTTTTAACAATTTATTGTCCTTTTTTGACATTTTTTGACCATTTTTGACAATTTTTTGACCATTTTTGATAGTTTTTGGCAATTATTGGCGATTTTTGACAATTTTTCAAAATTTTCGACAAATTTTTGACCATTTTCGATAGTTTTTGACAATTATCGACCATTTTTAACAATTTTAACATTTTTATCGCATTGAACCCCTAGCAAAAGACAATTACGATACGTGGAGTATACAAACACAAGCTGTATTGATAAAAAATAAACTTTGAGGATACGTGAATGGTATCCAGGTTAAACCAGAGAATGACCCTGAAGCTGAAGCAAAATATGAGCAAGAGGATCTAATAGCTCGCTCAGAATTACTACTACTTATGTCTCCTTCGGAATTGGAGCAAGTCAAAAATTGTAAGACACCAAAAGAAGTATGGGATTTGTTGAAATCAATTTACCAAAGTCAAGACCCTGCCAGAAAAGCTACATTGCTGAAGCAATTAATACGCAAGAAGATGAAACTGAAGATATTGAAGATCATTTAAATAATTTCTTAGAAATTGTCGACAAATTGAATGAAATGGAAATTGAAATTAATTCTGAATTGTTAAGTATTATGCTTTTGTACAGTTTTGAAAACTGAAAGAATTGCTATTGAAACTAGAGACACCTTATCTAAACCAACAGATTTGAAAGTAAAAATTATAGAAGAGTTTGAAGCAGGAAAAAATAATGGCTGAACTTTCGTTTAGCTGAAATCAGTTATGGAAAAACTGTTGTCATAGCAACGATTGTTGTGATAAGTAGTAAACAAAAACCCAAATCATATGGTGAGGAAATGCCTGGTTGCCGAGTTGACCACTTTCGTTTAGCTGCAACCAGTTAGAGGAAAACCGTTGTCATGGCAACGATTGTCATCATAACGAGAAAACAAAAACACAAATATTATGCTGAGGAAATGCGTGGTTGCCGAATCAACAATCTCAGAAAAAATCCGTTGTCATGGCAACTGTTCTGATGGTGAAGAAATAGTGAAACCCCTAATTTTACAATGCTGATACGCGCGGATGCCAAGTTGACCATTTTCGCTCATCTGAAAGTAGTTATGGAAACTTTTGTAGTGGTAACCATTGGAATGGTGATGAGCAACGGAAAATTCAGACACCTTGGTGGAGAAACGCAAAGGTACAGTATCATCAAGAAAATTTTCATTGCGCTAAGTTAATTCTACTTAAACTGTGGGTTACACTCGTAAATGATTTTTATTTTTGCATCACTCTGATTTTAAAATGTCAGAGAACTGTCAGTTCAATAATGTCTTCGCTTAGTGAACTCTCTCTTCCGAGAACTCGAACTTAAGCATTTTAATTTGCTTCGGCTAGGAGATCTGTTGAAGATCTACTTCTGCTTGAACGCCTCCTTCTTCGGCTAGGAGATCTGCTGTAAGATCTACTTCTGCTTGAACGGTTTCTTTCTTTCTCTTCTTCTTTTACGCGGTCTTGCAGATGCTGATTTGGCTTGATCTTGATGAATCTTTTTTTAAGCATCCATTTTTCTCCATATACCAGTACCTTTTACTGCTATGTCTATTGAATTCAATCTTTGGGTGTTTTTTCTGAAATCCCGAAAGAAGTTGAAGAAGGGATTTCTGGTTACTCTACCTTTTCTGTATTTCAGTGGATTGTTTGTAGGTTTTCGTTCTTCATCGTCGTTAGTTGGTAAGTTGGGTCATTTTGCTAACGCATTCTTCACATTTGGTTTGATTTTAATCCATACCACCGAACCATATATCATCATGAGTCTGACGACTCTGGTATATCATTCATGTCAACTTGTGGTCAAATTTGACTCCCAAGTATTTTACATCTTGTGCATTCTATTCGTTTGAAATTACAAAACAATTTACCAGTCTAGACGCTCCAATGATTTTCATTACTCTTAAACCGAATAATAAAGAATAATTTCCAACTTTATTCGCCTTCACCTCCAATGTTTTTCGCATTCTCCACTCAGCGATACGCTCATATATTTTCATTTATTTGATTATTCCTTAAACCTGATTTAAGGTAATTTCGTCGTCATTCTATTACCCCCATAACAATCGTGAGGTTGAATTTCGTTTGTAATCCAATATCTAGCGTTACTTTACTTACAAGAACGTAATCATAATAGCAGGGTTGAACGACGAAGATGTGTATTAAATTTACGAGAAAATATGTTAAGAGGAACAGTAGCTTGTACGACAATTTGGAAAATAATTGGTTTTTCTTGAAAGGTTCAAGGAACAAGGAATTTTGCTTGCCCTAACGCCGTAAGGAGAATAATTAATCACAGTAAATGTTTTAATAAGTCGCAAATTGCGTATATATTGTAGAACTTTGTTCTTATTTATGTTTTGGTGGAAACTTTCAATCTACAACTGACATTACTCTTTCTCCTACTTCTTTCATTTTATCCAGTAAGTGCCCGTGCCTCTTCTCCAAAAGATTAGTTTTGATGAGGTGGCTAATTGGTCCATTACAGCTCGACCTTTTCTGCGTCTCCAGCCCGACTGTCAGTCATCAACGAACTGAACAAGCCAGTTTCGTGAAGTCGAATTTGGTTTGGTGAAGCCTTGAGGAAACGTAAGATATGCCTGTCCCAGAATCACTAGGACAACTGGGAAGAAAACTAGGAAGGAGCCTACGTTTAGTACTATCCAGGATAAGTCAATCTCATCGGGGGGAAATATTTTACTCAATGACCAAGCACTCATACATCAGGATCTCGACTTGTCCAAAGGAAATCCAAGACTTTGGAGTAGTCTTAAACATTCTATTGCCAATAAGATATTATTTTCGATCTGTCTTTCGAGGTGATCAGCAAGGATCACCAATCAAGAGGTGTGAAATAGTAACCTAGTCGATCTTTTGTTTGCAACAAAGATTGATACCATATAGGAAGAAGAAGGCAGTAGAAATGATTTTAATACAAATTTACACGTGGGAATATAGTTATAGTGTCAGTTGTTGATGCCTGTTAACCATGGGGGATTAAATAGAGAATTGCTGTAGGATGTTTATTAGTTTCCGTTAAGACTAAGTTAATAATGGCGCCGCATCGTTATATTTTATCATTAGTTAAATAATAAGGTTGCGTTAGCCAAGGTTTTGTTATTCAAAAGTTAAATTGGGGTATGGGAATTTAGATCAGCATAATTGAACCATATACAATTAGTTTGAAGAATGTGTGTTATTCAGATTATCCACATGGTCTTCAATACGAATATTTGACTTTTTAATAATAGAAAAGGATATAAATTAAACGGGCGATGTCAGTCACTGATTGCATCAATTGGACGGTTGATGAATGGTTGGACACCGTCATCGCCTAATGCATACGATCAGCGGCGTAGCACAATCAACTTTTTAATAATAATTTTTCGATATTTAGGGGGAAAGTGATTAACAAAATATTTGATTTCTCACAAGCTTATTATTATTTTTTATTTCGGTTGCGTCTTCTCTAAATCTGCTAATGTGACGTGCTGAGGGGTTAATTTCTAAGTAAACATTTCTATATCATGGCTGTACGATAAAATTTTTAAAAGGGGTTAATTTTTAAGCGAAAATTACCGAATAAAATTTTGAAATCATTTGTTTGTGTTCACACTTCTGTCGGCAATCCTCATGTTTTTTTCTTCGATTACTTTTACCAGCGATGCATGCAATGTTAAAAAACAATCACAGATAAACGGGTCAATGTCATGTTAATGAATATCAAGCGGTATAACAATTGAAATTTAATGATCGTTAATAATTTTTTATCGCCGAGTGTTGTTTGGTCTTAATAAGCGGCGTTTTCAGTTGATTTATTGACTGTGTGTTGAAAACACACTTGCAAAAATTATACTTATCATTAAGCGATCTCTACGATGTGATAACACAAGCCATTTATCTTAAACAATTGTTATTATTTATTGTTTTAAATTGAAAATAATTAGAGGGTTTGATAATTATGAAATCTTTTGAAATTAGAATGTAATAATGCCTCTGTGGGAAAATTACACAATGAATTTCGTATCCTGATTCGAATACCAAAGGATATAAAAAGTTTATGTAAGCTTGATTGATAGCTCTAGGGAATTTTTATTTATAAACAAAAGCGTTTAGGTTAAACTGAGCATATTTCAAAAATAAAGCTTCTCGTCAAAAAAAAACATTTTTTATCTTAAATTTCAAGATGGTCGTTATTATTATTATCTATAAATTTCAATGACCTCACTGTGGCATTATTAGGAGTTTCAACCCCCTCATGGGAAATGAGAGCACGCAAATCTTTGAATACTTGCCAAATTATGTATAAGGTTTTATGCTTTATGAAATATAACCGAAAAATCCTCTTCCAAATCGGCGATTTCATTTAAGAGTATCAAACTTATCAAATTTTTTCTGTAATAAAGCAATAATAATGAAGAAATTTCAACTTCTTACTTCATATATTTTGAACAAACAATCATTTCTTGTCACTTCTATGTGTTTATAGTCACTGTAGGTACTGTAGATATTATGGAACATATAATAAAGAAATAGGCACAATAAAACACTGGTTAACGATCTCAGTCACACACAAAGTGGTGTTTAACTGATTTCTCAGAATTTCTTATATTTTATAAAAATTCAACTTTATGTACTGCCGCAGCTGAAACGATCTTGATAAATAGATATTAACTAGAATTACGTATCAAAGAAATGTATGTAACCGTAATAATCGTTACACAGAGCCGTACTTAGGAATTTCCATTAGAATGAACCGTTATTTGACAAATAGAGAACTCCCTATAAAGATGTTTTATTTATATCTTAATTTTAGTGCATGATGAATATAAAAAATCTGGAAATCGGTTGACCATAAAGGCCATCCCTGCAACTTCCCGCTAAATTCAATTTTCAAACGCATGCGATTTTGTCGCTAGTTGCGATGTTTTTGTGCTCTTCGAGCTCAAAAATTTGATTTTTGTGTTATTTTGAGCTCTCTGAGCTCAAAGATAAAGCTATCCGATGCTTTTGAGCTCTTCGAGCTAAAAAGTCTTATCAAAGTTCGATGAAACACGATTTTTTTAATTTTAAAACTGCTATAACTTTTGAATGAATTAACCGATTTTCACGCGGTTGGCGGCGATCGATGTAGTTTTTTGAGCTCTATAAAAAATTTGGAACAGAAAAATTGATCTGATGAAACATTTCGGACATCTCACATCTCACGAACGCATCAACCTATTCTGGTGGCGATCGATGCGGGTTTTCAAGGTTAAGACCTGATTAGTTTTTGAGGTCGATCGGTTCAGCCAATTCGGAGATATTTTGAAAAAATGGAAAAAAAAAACTTTTTTTTGCAATTTTTCGAAATCTATCGGTCCGAATTGGTTCCAACTTACAGGAAATCTAAGTTTGGTGAAGCCCTTTCGTATAAATTGAAATGAAAGTGAAATTTGTTGATTTATTAAGCTCAGCTAACTCAGTTGAACAAGATTCTCCATCAAAGGACGTGCGGTTTAATTCCTCACAGATGTATGTTTAATAAATCAAACTTCTAAATTTTCTTGTTGAGTGAATGAAATTTTTATTGAACAGTTCTTTTTTTTTAATAGTGAGAAACAATTTTCTCAAAAATCTACGTATAACAAATAATGAAACGAAATTTTCATAAAACTACAAATCTAAATATAATATATTAAGAATGATGGAATAAAACAATTTAATTTGTTTAAATCTTCATTTTATTTTGAACGTTCAAATTAAAATTAGTGACGCGTTTCGCTTTTTCAAACTTAGCTCAAAATAAAATGAAGATTTAAACAAATTAAATTGTTTCATTTCATCATTAGTATGGATCTTCATCAAGTAAAAGCCTCATCTGATCAATATTTTAAGAGTCGGAGTGACAACACTGTTCACTGATTGTGACGTTGACTGATGACAAACTTCCTCGTTCGGTTTTTACAAAATGTTCTACAGTTTACGCCACGATATACGTAATGAAATTATTTATGATTAAAAAAAGTAAATAGTAAGAATCATCATTATACAACATTACATCTCGACTGAGATGTCGTCAACGAAGTTTGGTAAAATCCTTGAAGTTTATCAAAGAAATGTAAGTATTGCTACTGAGTTGTATCACTAGTCAACAAATTAAGTATGGTTATTAATATTAACACACCTGGAGATATTATTGAGATTTTTGATACTGACTGATTTTTGAACTAATAAATTTTGGTTCTCTAACCTTACTTTTATGGTCAAAATTTTCCCAAATTTCTTAATATGACTCCACGATATGCAAAAACTATACTAAATTAAGGCTAATAACATCCTATAACTAAAATAAACCCTCATTCGCGTTCCTTTTGCGTTTTATTGCTTATTTAAAAGATTTCAATATTTGTCACTTGAATGTTGTAAAAAGCACTATATTCTGTTAAACACACGCGAAATGATTTTAAAACACTGTTTTCTTTCGTAGAATGTTCTTCACATACCTTGTTTCACCTTTCTTATGCTAATTTACAATATTTTTCTATTTTTGAATATCAATGTTAAGGTTATGCCTTTTTATTACAATCGTGTTCTTTCTGAACATTATATATGATATTGTTAACCTTTTTAAACATTCTATCATTGTCTTAATGATAATATCAACATTTACTAATAGAATTATTAATTAAGCTTTTTGAGATAGTTATTCGAATGACTAAATTCTTGTTCTTACATTTGAATTCTTATCAAATCAAATATTCTAGGTTTTTATAACTATGTAAAAGTGACAATAAGATAAGTTTAATTTCATTAATTTTAATTATATTTCTTTGTTAACACACAGAGTGTGTTTATATACTGTCACAATATATTTTTGTAACTTCAGTAGTTTCTACCTTTTTTTCTCGTTGAGTTTTATATGTATCAAGTTTATTCTTTGTGAGGTTATTTGTAACATCACAATATGTTTCCTGTTTCATCTAATATCATATTTTTTGGGGATTTAGGCTGAGACTTTGATTCCCAGGCTTGTTTCCCATCTGCAATTGGTCATCACAGAATTGGACCATCCTGTGCTGCCCTTTATTTCTTCTTTTATCGTCCCAATAGATAAAATATGGTTTATGAGAAAGAATAAAATAATAGCGGGTATATCAGAATTTGCAAATCTAAAGTTAGTAAACGAACAGGAAAAAGTCAATTTAGCAAATTATAAATGTACGTTAAAACTTTTAATCAGTTTTAAGATTTTGTCAAGTAGTTAATTTATACCTTATGTACTATCTCATAGCAGCCTTCTTGAAAATCCTAGTAGGTCGCACCTAATAATTCCACCAAACGTTAAAGTAATACAAGAGGGTGTTAATTCGACCAGATCAAGTCTGTGACATCGTTAATAAATAACGAAAAAAAGTTTGGTCTTAAAACTGTAGTATAATTACACCTAGAGTTGCCAGATGGTCGGGAATCGTCGGCTTGTCACACAGGTGGTTAAAAAAAAGCTTCATATTTTTCCTTCAAATATCTCAAGTTCTTTTTGCAGTTGGAGTCACTTAAGTAATGCACAAAGGGCCTAATGCAGCGTAGGTGCTACTGAAGTGTGTAGTTATTGGTCGTATTGATTATAAAAAGAGTTTAAATTTGACACAAAAGTGAAGATATTCTGAGCGATATTCGAACAATAAAAGGTAATCAAATAAACAAATGACGACGAAAACAAACTTTATCATTTTCATGTTCGAAATTGATTGAATACTTGGTGGAATTTTCAGTGGTTTTCCAGCATAGCATTTAAACCGAACACAACGATAAATCACGGGGTCTAATTATATTGTTAAGTTGGCGATGCTGCAGCAAACAGGTATAATAAATTATTTACTATCGATGAATTCATTTCAACTTGTACTTGTAGACAAGGATGTTCCGCTAATTGTCAGATTTTTACTAAGCCACGAAATGTTGCATACGAGGATATTTTACAGATATTAGATTTCAATATTTTTTTTATAATGAAAATTTATCTCACTAACGACTTTTCTTAAACAGTACAATACATTGACTTCCAGAATTATCAACAAAGATCCTTTAAATATAGAAAACCAAACCCCGGATAGTTTGTCCAGATTTCCAGGAAGTTGTGACAGTGAGTTTAGATATTCCTAATCTAGTTTTACACACTTGAACTTACCGGAAACAATTTTTTTCCACCTAGGTGAGATATCTATTTCCAAAGAAATCTTCGTCATTACCATTCTGCCAGTCTAGGTTAGGTTAGGCTGGTTTTTTGTTGAGTGGGTCCAAGTGTTACTATATGATGATTCAGACGATAAGAGCTTGAAAGTAAACTTGTTAGGCAACGTAGGTCATGCCTGATATAGTCTAACACTTGTTGGGTAACATTAAGAATGTATAAAAGCTTTCGAATACTTGATAAGAAGTCTTGATTGCCATCCAGCTATTCAATGTTTGCTTGGAAAGCCCTTTTTTTTGCCCTGTGAGGTGGGGTGGAAACTAATGCGATACGATATCCCTCCCCCCAGATGTCTTTCTGTAGGTCTACAAGGATATTCTCCCATTTCACCTTTTTTGAGGCTTGTATAATTTTCTTTAGTGACTTACCTTGTTCCTCCATCCTCTCACGTAGTATCTTTTTTTCCCTTTCGTTTTTGCTTCTTGTATACCTCCTCCTTAGTTGGACATATTCCCTTCTGTTCCCTTCCACCTCCGCGTTCCACCAATAAGGTCTATCTCTACGTTTACCCGTATCTTCCGTAGTTGCCTTTTTTAGGGTCTCTATTATTGCTGCTTAGGTATCCACGTCAGTCTTTCCCTTTATATTATAATCCTTTCCCGTAACTTTATTCCATAGGTTATCTGTCCGTGGTGTGTGCTTGGAAATACCTAATGAGATGGCAAAGACACGTTCTAGTCCAATATAAGTACCTTCTTGTGAAGGAGTTTGAATTTACATTACCATCCATAACAAAATGGGCAGAAATCCAGACGAGAGACAATCTGTTGAATCTTCTTAGTAAGTAGAGTTTTTTTGGCAGTTTGACTGAAGATTTCTTTTAAGTTTTACAGGACGACATTAAAATTTTCCATCCAAAGAGCGATAAAAATTGAAAAACAATGATTGCGTTAGATTAGATTTGATGAGGTGGCTAATCGGCCTATTCCACTGCGACCCCAGCAGGGTTCCAGTCCAATGAATGGCATTGATGAGCAGAGCGTTTAAGGCACCTAAGAGATCCCATACTAGCTTAGAATTCACCTATATGGAATCCAGTGCAGCTTGGAAAGTTGTGAAGCTTATTGGAATAGCTATCCTTTGTTTTAGTCTTCTACACCTACTGCTGTCTTGGAGCCATCCGTATACCAGGTTGCCTCAGCCAGTTAGGGTGCACCTTTCTTCCAGTTTTCCCTAATGATTGCGTTAGACCAGCAACAGAAGCTTATCAAAGATTCACTAAGTTATTTAATAAATATTTCAAGTTTTAGTACCATTTCGAAATTGAATCCACCACTGCTTTTAATCCTTCGTACTATGTCGCTTGTTAAACCGCATGTACGTATCTCTCGGTTACGATAAGTAAGTGCGAATACCTGTTAATTACGGCCACGACGACACTTCGAATAATCCTTGTAAACATACCGATTTATCTTATCCTAATAATTGTAAAGGTCCAATGCCGGTCGAATGACGGCAATTCCTCGAGATATCGGCAGTTCAAAGATAACTATGTTATTTATAACCATTTCAGTCCAACAGGTGGCACTTTTACGGTGGTAGGTAGGTACACAAAAAGCATTTAGATTAGACAGAAGTCGTTTTGTAATGTGACAAATGAAAGTGTTTTAAATATTTTAAAAGCTTTCTGATATGGATATAAGTGTGAAATTACTTGTAAAGGAATGTTTTAACGTGGGATTTTGTAATCTTATAGATTAGTAACAAAATTTATTGATGTATTCAATTTAATCATTATTTTTTCTTTAACAAGAAAGAATCACTATGAAATTGGTAAAAACCTTTTAAAATATTTTGTAAAATTAATCAACATGTTATCGGAGCAATCAGCGTATTTTGGACAGTAGCCAGTATATTACTGAAGCAAGAATATCATTAAACGCACAATCCCATCCTGTTGACCGGAATGAGGGCTGTAATAAACCGGAAGTATTTCTTCCCTTTTTTAATTTTGTATCTTACTCTAATAATTCATGGCGCTCTTTTTTAAAATCTTTCCTCTTGCTACTATGGCGCCACCTTCATTTGCTCCCTTTCGATGGACAATTTTTAATATATTCAGATGGTTCTCCTTCCTTCTACCCTCCATAGATGCGATGTCGCCAACGTCAGATATTGTCTTCCAAAAGTTGTCACATTTTTATAGGTTAAGTGTTTTGAAGGCACCTCTACCACTACCAATGTTAAAATTTATTACTTACTGTACTGAGGACATACATCTACAATCATCGAGAACTTTCTGGAAAAGTATAAAAGACGGGGGACAACAGTCATTAATTTTGAAAGTTTAAAAAATTTGACATATCAGTTTTCGATTTTTGTGCACGTTGATACAGTTGAGTCTTTCTTTGTATTAGTTCATTACATTTTCTTCGAAGAAATCTACATGGCATCTAATCATGATCAAGCTGTAGACTGCCCTGACGATGTGGAATATGAAGAGGAGGAGGAAATCAATAAGAAAATTTTATTTGCAAATAGAAAACTACCCATAGGTATGTCAAAATGAGAGAAATGCTGAAATGTTAGCCCCTTTGCCGGTCACAGTTAAAAGGAGAATCAAAGCTTTGAAAAAAACTCCAGCTGGAGACTACAAACATTGAAGCAAAGTATTTCAAAGAGCTGCACGATTTGGTATGTCAATATGACAAGTTGTACCAGCCTCTGTTCGAAAAGAGGAATCAAAAAGTTGTTACCTTATTAAAAAGGTCCTGTTAATCTCAGGGTGGGATTCGAAATAAAAACTGATTCAGATTGGTTTAATATAATAAAATACGGTTGGTTGTTATATGAATGTACAGAAAACAAACAAGGCCTTGCCTACTAATTGTAACGCCAAAAACTCCCTGAAGGATTTCCGCTGTACGACACTACTTATGTGAAGTTAGCTTTCCACAATTATTTTAGGTTATCAAAAAGGCATGCACAAAATTATAACTATAATGAAAAGTTTTACACTATCCAATCTTACGTTAGGGGTGGTTGGATACAGAATTATATTAAAGAACTACCTTTTGTATGCATACGCTGGTTTACAAACTCTAGTGATTGTGCTATTTGTTATTAAATAAATCTACAAGTTGTCCTCAACAGAGGGTAAAGACACCAGGAAACTAAGTTCCTCAGTAGGTATGACAAAATACTCTACTTACAATACTTTTTCATAAATATATTTGTTATTTCAGTCAAATGTGTTTTCTACTCAAACCCCTGGATTCCTTGTTAAAAGTAAGGTATGAAGGTTACCTTTTTACAATCGGATGCTGTGGTGTGTCCCTCCAAAAGAACTGGTGGTGGCAGACTATATCCTAGAGGTAGAGGTGTATACAGGTGTATCCGATGTGATGACGGGGTGCAGATGATGTCGATGCAGGAATGAAATGGAGATATCGATGAATAAAATAAAGCCAAAGATGGATGTTTGAAAGAGAGGCACCAATAATTCTTTGTCCCGTAACAAAGTAAATGGTGCTTAAGCACCAACAACATTCATCCCTTGCCTGGCGAATGTGCAAGAAACTACGTGGAAAGTTTAGTCCCGAAGCTGATAGAGTCTCTGAAGACGGTTGAAACAATTAATGTATTTTTATTGTTATAACTTTCCAAAATAAAATTTTCGGTGCGATCTCGATCGGGCTATAATACAATTATTTCAGTCCCAAAGCGCGTTAAAATTCAAAGCACTGTATTTGTTTCACATATAAACTGAATAGAATGAAGTAGAGCATGCTACTACACTACACATCTTCTCTCAAGATTCAATTTAAAAAGTAGCTTCTTTGCAAACATTGCGATCATCTCTGAATTGAAGAAATTCAATTTAAATACCTAGCACTAAAACGTCTAGTGACTTTTTCAATGAATATTTATACACATTTTTTAAAAAGAAGCTGGATAATAGGAGTGTCATTTTCATCTATCCATCATATTGGAGACATCCTTTGAATGACCATTCACCTTGTATACTTTTACTATGATGACACGCCTCGTTAGACTTCTCATTAAATATAATCACAAAGAAAAATAAAAGACAAAAAATTAATCTTACCTTTGTTCGTTGACAATAATGTTTCAAACTATTTAAATCGAGAATGAGAGACGTAAATTTCTGCAACGCTATTACGACGGCTTTGATCAGTAAACGGTATTATTATGACAGGACGAATTGTGCTTTACACTGTTGTCAGTTTGAAAAAAAATTCCCACCAGATGGAAACAAGAAGAAGAAGAAGAAGAGTTATATTATTTTTGGAAGGTGACCAGTGCAGTTGTTACTTTTAGTATTGTATCATAGTTGTTGAATTAGCCTAACAATTCTTTAAGGTTCAGCTTCAGGTTCCAGCTAGCAGTCAGTCAGAATATGCTTCACACTTATAGTGCTATTGCAGTGAAAATTTTTTGCTCTAGTAGATATCCAATGAAATCAGTTAATTTGAGGTCATTTGATTGAACACAACCAATCAGAACAACGTTACACTGAAAACAGCCCATGGTCTGTTTTCAGTGTAAGGTAACTTGTCTCGGTTTTGACAGGTATAGGTATATTATTCATTGTTAAAGGTGTGCAGTTGCCATGTCGAGTTGTAAATGTAACTTGTACCGATTTGGTTTGGTTGAGTTTTGTTCTCCATTCACTATAGCAGTCATTGATGAGTTTAAGGTGTTGCTGGAGGTTTTCTGAAGCTCTATCTGGGTTTTCATCCTCTGATAGTACTGCTACGTCATCAGCAAAAGATGCTATAGTGGTGTTTACGGTTTCGGGTATATCAGACGTATAAATAAGGAAGAGCAGTGGCCCAAGAACGCTACCTTGGGGGACGCCGGATCTAATTGGGTTGTTGGTGGAATGAGAGTCTTCGTGTTTAACGGAGAAATTTCTATCTGTTCAGTAGGATTTGAGGAGCAGGTAAATGTTATGGGAAAGGGTGTTTTTTAGTTTAAAGGCCTGGATGCCATACTTTGTCGAAGGCTTGTGAGATATCAAGGGATACTGCGTTGCAGTATTTCTTTTCTTCGAGACTCTTATCGATTTCATTGATTATCCTGTGGTAGAGTGGTGCTCTCGGAAACCAAATTGATCCTTTGGAAGGAGTGTGTGTAAGTCATGTTCTTGGTTGATCCTTTTTAGTATCAGTCTTTCAAGAACTTTACTTCCAGATTGTGGGGAAACTAGCTAGACTTATGATTTCATAATGTGTGGTTGTCAACAGATAGACTTGTTATGTATTGTTCGAAGGTGTTGCTTTGGACATCTTTGAGTGCTGTCTTTAGTTCTCTACTGAGGCGATTGTAGTTATGTTGGTCTAGAGTATTTCGTGAACGTTGCCAAATTCTTCTTGCCCGGCGTTTCTCGGTTATAAGTTGTCTGATATGCAGTGGTACGGTGGGGGTATTACCATTTGTATCCTGCATGTTGTGCGGAGTAGACTGCCACGCGGCATTTTGTACTAGTTTAGTGAAGTACTGAGCTGCCTCATCAAGATATGGTGAGTATTTTATTCTTATGTTTGAATTTATATTTTTTTATGTTATTTATGTTCAAAAATGGTCAATAATTGTCAGAATCTATCAAAAATTGTCAAAAATGGTCAAAAATTTGGAAAAATTGTCAATATTTGTCAAGAACTGTTAAAATTCTGAAAAAATGGTCAATAATTTTCAAAAACTGTCAAAATTTTGAAAAAATGGTCAATAATTATAGAAGACTGTCAAAAATGGTCAATAATTGTCAGAATCTGTCAAAAATTGTTAAATATTTTAAAAAATGGTCAAAAATAGTCAATAATTGTTAAAATGTTAAAATGATCAAAAATTGTTGAATATTTTGAAAAATTTACAATAATTGTCAAAATTTTTGAAAGTTGTCAAAAATGGTCAATAATTATCAGAAACTGTCAAAAATGGTCATTAATTGTTAAAATTATGAAAAATGGTCAAAAATTGTTAAAATTTTAGAAAAATGGTCAATAATTATAGAAAACTGTCAAAATTGGTCAATAATTGTTGAAAATTATCAAAAATGGTCAAAAATTGTCAAACATTATTAAAAATTGTCAAAAATTGTTAAATATTTTAAAAAATGGTCAAAAATTGTTAAAATTTTGGAAAAATGGTCAATAATTATAAAAAACTGTCAAAAATGGTCAATAATTGTCGAAATGATTTTTAAATGGGATATTCATTATAACACTCTTTCTCTATATTTATTAAGTTACCTTAGATAATTTTGTGTTTTGTTTTGTGTCAAAGGTTCTGTAATTGTAATAATTTTGTACTGTCATTAAGAAGTGTGAAACGTGAATGGTCAATAATTTTCAGAATCTGTCAAAAACTGTCAAAAATGGCCAAAAATGGTCAAAAATTGTCAAAAATTGTCAAAAATTGTCAAAAATTGCCAAAAATTGCCAAAAATTGTCAAAAATTGTCAAAAATTGTCAAAAATTGTCAAAAATTGTCAAAAATTGTCAAAAATTGTCAAAAATTGTCAAAAATTGTCAAAAATTGTTAATTATTTTAAAAAATGGTCAAAAATTGTTAGATATTTTAAAAAATTGTCAAAAATGGTCAAAAATAGTCAATAATTGTTAAAATTTTTGAAAAATTGTCAAAAATGATCAATAATTGTTAAAACTGTCAAAATTGGTCAAAAATTGTCAAAAATGGTCAATAATTGTTAAAATTTGAAAAAATAGTCCAAAATTGTCAAAATTTTTGAAAAATGGTCAAAATTTTCCAAAAATGGTCATTCTATTGTGCATAAGAAGCGGTCCGACGACCGCTCACCTTTTATTTTTAACTAGCTATAATCTGGCAACTGCGTAGAGTGTTCCTATTGGAGCATTTATGCCCACTTTGTACAATTTCTGCTTAATGACTGCGGTAATTGCTCTTTTATATCGACCTTTAATCAACTTCGTTATTCTCGAGGGCCGAAATGAGTTGAGAGAGCGACGGAGATGGGGAATGAAAAGTTAAGGACAGCCTGATTATAAATTGCCGGTATGTCACCAATTATCAATTCATTACTTTGACAAATCGATTCCTATTATTGCTCTTATTAATTTCAACTTGATGTATTTTTGTTTTTTTTTATTTAGGTAGGTCGATTTTAACTTTCATCAAACCGACTTTAAGGGCCTTATTGTTTTAAACCAATTATGATTGTTATTTCAATTAAAATGTTAAGCTTGAGTGAGATCAGGTAATGGCGATAGCCATTCTATTATTGTAAAATCAGTCCAGGTTTGTTGCCATTTATTTTTCATGGTTCTTCTTATTTAAGGTCTTCGAGGGAAATGGGAATAACATGCTCTATCGGGGATTGGGCAGCGTCCTTGGCAGTTGCAGTGTCCAGAATCAATAGTGTATTTTGCTCCAATATTTTTTGGCATGGAGGATTGTTGGAGGAAGGATATTATCGCACTCAGAGAATCTAAAGAACGCTTAACATATAATTCAACAGTAAAAAATGAAAATTCAGGTTATAAAGACCGTTTTTTCACTTAGATCCAGCTTTGTAGACGATTCGTCGAGACTGGTGCTTTATAGAGGTTACTAAGATCCTTTCCTATTTCTTCCAGGTTTATAACAGGGAGAGATAATTTCGTCGAAGGAACAGTGTGAGTGAAATAAGTGATAATTGTGTACATAAAACATGTCCTGCATTTCCAGGATGAACAAGAAGATATATTTATTGATTTATCCTATTCAAATTTAATTAAATATTTTAAAACGACGTATGTATCATCAACAATTTACATATATCTACATTCTCGCATAATTCATTTCCTTAATCAACAGGAAACCATGGAATGCGCGTGTATATACAACGTACTAACCTATTTCCGCTCATCCAATCCACTTCGACAACCTATAATTCTGTCTTTGATTAATTTTGTTAAATGATGGAGAACTTAATTGGTTATTGTCTCTCTTGTGCGTATCGAAATGGTAATAGCAAACTCCCAATTAACTATCGTTGAATGTTTAACGATCAGTTAGGCCAGAAGATCAAAGAATCTTTGATCAAAATATTACTGTCCTATCGTAACAAGTTACAATTCCTTAATTGAGAATGTGTTGTAGTCAAAGGGGAAGATATTATCCTAAAAATTTTCGTAGGTAGAACATTTACGGCAATTAGATCATGGAGGGCTAATGATCTAATGAGAATCTTCCTTCAGTTCCGATTTTCCATCTTGCTGATACTATTTATAATATAAAATAGTTATTTGTGTATTTAGAGCGTAAAGTAACAGATTGCCGCTTGAGAAATAATGTTGCCACGCGACGCGGAGCCGAGCGCGGCGATCTCTCGAAAGTGGCAATTTTACTTTGCGCTCGAAAAACACACATATTTTTTTCTACAGTCGCCCTTTTAATAATTAAAACAGTTTTTTATATTATCTTAGGTTATAATGGGAGTGCTAGAATAATCGTCATTTTCGCTATCCAGCATGATTAACCTTAAAAAGATCTACTGACTAGGGATGTTAAAAAATAATCGATTTTTATATAAATCGATTATTATTTCCTTATAATAGATTGTTAGTTTAGTTTTGATAGTAATATTAATCGATTTTTAGTAAATCGATTTTATAAATTACGTGTTTAAATCGATTTTCGGAAACGGCTCGAATTATTTATTGACTATTTTTCAAAATTTTGACCACTTTTGACGATTATTTACCATTTCTCAGAATTTTAACAATTATTGACCATTTTTCAAAATTTTAACAATTATTGACCATTTTTGACAATTATTGACCACTTTGACTGTTTTCGAAAATTAGTGTCCATTTTTCCAAATGTTTGACCATTTTTAACCATTTTTGACAATAATTGCCCATTTTTAACAATAATTGACAATTTTTAACCATTTTTCATAGTTTTTGACCAATTTTTCAAAATTTTAGACCATTTTTTAAAACTATTGACCATTTTTGATAATTATTGACAATTGTCCACAATCATAGACCATTTTTCCAAATTTTTGATCATTTTTCAAAATTTTTGTCAATATTTCAAAAACTTTAACAATTTTTGACAATTATCAACTATTTTTCAAAATTTTGACAATTTTTAACAATAATTGTTCATTTTTGACAGTTTATGACCATTCTTGATAGTTTTTGACAATTATTGTCCATTTTTGACAGTTTTTCAATATATCAAACATCTTAACAATTTTTCAAAAATGTTGACCACTTTTGACGATTATTGACCATTTCTCAGAATTTTGACAATTATTTACCATTTTTCAAAATTTTAACAATTATTGACCATTCTTCAAAATTTTAACAATTATTGACCATTTTTGACAATTATTGACCACTTTGACTGTTTTCCAAAATTAATGTCCCTTTTTCCAAATTTTTGACCATTTTTAACCATTTTTGACAATTTTTGAAAATAATTGTCCATTTTCAACCATTTTTTATAGTTCTTGACCATTTTTGACAATTTTTCAAAATTTTAGACCATTTTTCAAAATTATTGACCATTTTTCCAAATTTTTGGTCATTTTTGGCAATAATTGTCCATTTTTAACAATTTTTAACCATTTTTCATAGTTTTTGACCAATTTTGACAATTTATCAAAATTTTAGACCATTTTTAAAAATTATTGACCATTTTTGATAATTATTGACAATTGTTGACAATTATAGACCATTTTTCCAAATTTTTGACTATATTTCAAAATTTTTAACAAAATATTTCAAAAACTTTAACAATTTTTGACAATTATCAACTATTTTTCAAAATTTTGACAATTTTTAACAATAATTGTTCATTTTTGACAGTTTTTGACCATTTTTGATAGTTTTTGACAATTATTGTCCATTTTTGACAATTTTTCAAAAATTTTGACCATTCTTCAAAATTATCGACCATTTTTCAAAATTTTAACAATTTTTGACAATGATTGACTAATTTTGATAATAATTGTCCATTTTTGACAGTTTTTTAAAATAATTTACAATTTTTAACCATTTTTGATAGTTTTTGACCATTTTTGACAATTTTTCAAAATTTTGGCAATTTTTAACAATAATTGTCCATTTTTGACAGTTTTTGACCATTTTTTTTGACATTTTTTTACATTTTTTGGACAGTTTTTGACAACTATTGAACGTTTTTGACAATATTTCAAAAAATTTAACAATTTTTCCAAATTATTGACCATTTTTGATAGTTTTTGACAATTATCGACCATTTTTCAAAATTTTCAAAATTTTTGACAATGATTGACCAATTTTGATAATAATTGTCCATTTTTGACAATTTTTGAAAATAATTGTCCATTTTCAACCATTTTTTATAGTTCTTGACCATTTTTGACAATTTTTCAAAATTTTAGACCATTTTTCAAAATTATTGACCATTTTTCCAAATTTTTGGTCATTTTTGGCAATTATTGACCATTTTTGACAATTTTTCAAAAACTAACAATTTTTGACAATTATCAACTATTTTTCAAAATTTTTGGCAATTTTTAACAATAATTGTCCATTTTTCACAGTTTTTGACCATTTTCTGACATTTTTGACATTTTTTTACATTTTTTTTACAGTTTTTGACAACTATTGGCCGTTTTTGACCATTTTTTAAAAATTTTAACAATTTTTCAAAATTATTGACCATTTTTGATAGTTTTTGACAATTATCGACCATTTTTCAAAATTTCAACAATTTTTGACAATTATTGACCAAGTTTGACAATAATTGTCCATTTTTGAATATAGTAATTAGTGATTTTACGCGCGACTGTAGAAAAAAGATATTCCATGCACGTGTCTACTAAAGAAAATACCGACATGCTTGTTGGGGTTGCACTAAGTAAGCCTTTCCATATGCCTATCAGGATTAACTTATTACGTCCGCAACACATTCAAAAAGACATGAGATAACACAAATAACTGCAAGCTAGTGATGGAAGTATTACAATACTCTGTCACAAAAGCAGCTAAAAAACTGTTAACCACCCCCTTATTTCAGAAATTGTAAACATCTCCATAAAACAGAGATAATTGACACACCCCTTTGGATGGGAGATGGACGTGAAGATAAAATAATTGTAACGTTCCATGGAGTAAATGTGTTGTTAAAGTCTTAAAAATGACACACTGTACAATTCCTTATTTCCAAAATATCTTATTGGTATAAATATCATCGAAGTAATCAGATGCAGAATGACAATAATTTTTCTTATATAGAATAACCTGCTTGACAAAGAAATTGCGTTTCTGAAATATATAAAGTGTTGTCTTCCACCAATAGAATATACGTCGATTCAGTCAAATTTTCTAGTTTCATAAACATTTTCATATATGTACAAAGTTGAGATCAAATTTCTCATAATATTTCAATACTGCCTGCGAAAAACTACCATCAGTCATATGCGATATATATTCTTTTAGGAAAACCAAATGGAAATAAAAATAAATTCTTCTGCTCACGTAAGTCCGATAAGCTCTAACAATAAGACCGTCTAGGTCGACCAGGGACGTGGAAAATCTACAGTGTACATTGTAATTCTTTCACATCATAAAAATGGCAATTTTGAGATCCATCCAATAAACACTTTATTGATAGTGGGCATCTTCGCTATGTTTGGTTTTACAACAAAAAATTCTTCTTTCAAGGGAAAAAATACCGGTGGTTATAGTCATTGCCTAAACTTAATTTTACTGAGCACCTTTTAGGGAGTGGACTGAGGTCATTTTGTCATAGAAAAGACCCACTTTTATTTTTGTATGTATTTAGAAATATCCCATTTCTTCTAGTTTATAGACTGAGATATAGACTGATGGGAAATAATTGGCGCAGTCTTTAGTGTAGTGGTAGATTAACTTTTCTTCGGTACCGAACTGTATTTTTTAATTAACAATTTATATTTTATAACTAAATAATTCCCATATTTTTTCAAAGACAAAAAATCACCGATTTTCTTATTAAACACCTGAAGGAATATCCTTAAAAGTGCATCAACACAGCTGGCAGAAGTGCGGCTTTATCTATTCGATGGCGCGTACCCAATATGCAATGGTTATGTTGCCAAAGTTAAAAAAAGGAAAGATTGAAAAAAAATACAACGTAAATCCCCATAGAAGACTTGTGCCAAGCTGAAACTTTTAATGGTAGTTCAATGTTATCCGATTCAGAGGTTAGGGTTGCTTTTTCGGCTATCGAGTATCAAAGATTATTCGCAGTGGCTACACAAACGTGGGAAGGATATCTGTACAAACAAAAATACTGATATTTACTCCAAAATTTTGCAATGTAATATATTTTTATGTAGATACTAATAAATATATCTATTTGTTCAATTAATATCACCATAACATAGCTAGAGTTAATAATATAAGCTAAATATTCTGAACATTGAAAAAGCGAAACCTGTCCATAGGGAATTGGTAGAAATGGTTTTAGATGGTTTAGATGCTTGGCGTTTTTTGTAACATTTCCATTTTTTTTGGAACTTTGGGGCCAGGAATACCCCCAAAATGGCGTTTAGGTGTGTGAAATTTCTGGATGTACAATTACTAGTCAAACCCTACCCTTCACGGAAAATTCATGGACCGGCAGGTATAATCGCTTCTGGGACCCTTTATTTATTGGACTAATATTGTGTTTTTACATCACTTCTGAACTACTTATCAAAATTTGACAAATGTGGTATCGTTGGAACCGTCGTGATCGTCCGCAATTAATAAGTTACATTTCAAACGTAAGAAAAATACCTTTGCAACACTCTATAAAACGATTTGCTTCCCAGCTTTAACATTCAAAGTTTATTCAGTCCACGTTTATCAATAATTTTTCAGTGTGGACGGCCATTTAAAAGAGATGTATCCGATAGAACATCGTTTCTCAACCATTTTTATGTGGCGACCCACGAAAAAGCCAAAAAGTTGAGTAAAAACTCTTGCGACCCCCCCCCCCCCCCCCCCGTCCGTCACTATTTTGTTGGGAATAGATCAATTTTTTTTTTGTATAAAAATACATATTTTTTTGCACAGTGTCTTTTTATAATCGTATGATAATGAATAAAACAAAATTCCATCTTGTTGACAAATTTTAGTCGAATGAGAGCAATATCTTTTTCAGCCCCCCAAAAAAGTGATTTTACCGAAAAAACGTTATAACTCGAAAAATTTCCAATATTTCAATTTGAAATGTTTTTCCATAGTTTGTGACTATTGAAGCTAGCTTCTACCAAATTTTTATCAAAATCGAACAATTTTTTACGACACTAAAAATAAAAAACGAAAAATGCAGTTTTTTTTGCGTTTTTCGAGCTAATTTTGAGGTTATGTGAAAAAGTCACTAATGAAAAAGTTGTAGATTTTCCCAAGATCTACAATTATTATATTCATTTTTTTTTCTAGGAACTCAACTTTGGCCGGAAATCGCAATAATGTCTTTTTCAACCCCCCCAAAAAAGTGTTTTTACCGAAAAAACGTTATAACTCGAAAAATTTCCAATATTTTCATATAAAATTTTTTTTCCATAGTTTGTGACTATCAAAACTACCTTCTACCAAATTTTCATCAATATCGAACAATTTTTTACGAAACTAAAAATAAAAAACGAAAAAAGCAGTTTTTTTGCGTTTTTCGAGCTAATTTTGAGGTTATGTGGAAAAGTCACTAATGAAAAAGTTTTCCCAAGATTTTCCCAAGATCTACAACTTTTATAAACAACTTTTTTTTCTAGGACTCCAACTTTGTCCGGAAATCGCAATAATGTCTTTTTCTACCCCAAAAAAAAATGTTTTTTACCGGAAAAACGTCAAAATTTGAAAAAATTTAAATATATCAATAGTTTGTGACGAATTTTCGTCGAATGAGAGCGATGTAGAGGTCAATATTATGTTCGATTTCGATTATAATTCGATTCATTGTCGTTACGCTTTAGATTTACTTATAGGCACAGTGACACTTTCTGTGATTTTGTCGTATCAGTGAAAAAATAACAGTTCGTCATAAAGATATCTCTCATCACTAGTACATATACCACAACTATCTTATCTCACTCTCTCACTAAAATTAATTCCTTTAATAAACGAATCTTCTGTACCTACTATCTATATATGTAGTTTTCAACAGACTGCGACCCCCTTCAAAAACAAACTCGACCCCCCGCTTGAGAAACGATGCGATAGAATGTCGTTTTCAACAGTAATTTGGAATATGCCACGTATATGTATGTATTCAAATTCGTCCCTACTTAAAATTAGACAATTATTTTGAATTTTTCAGATTATTCAATATAACCTCCAATTGTTATTACTTGGGAATATTTATTAATAACAAACAACAGTTTAGTCGGTTGAGTATACACTCTTAAAACTCTCTCGGATCACACATATGGAAAATGCAGACGGACTATAGCCAGTATGTGCCACGTGTTATAGTGTTCGGTTGTTTGGACCACACACTCTGTGATTTTTCTTCTTCTTTTCTACTTTTTTATAGGATCAAGTTGACAATGTAGATGCTTGAGAGTGGCTGCTGCTGGTAGATCACGCTTTTACTGAAATCGTTGGACACGTTCTCCTGCTGATACGATTTTATAAATTTCTACTCGTAACTCTCTATTTTTGGTTGCGAACGGCCATTTGTGTTGTTTTTTGACGGAGAGACATTTTCTTTTGTGAGAAATATTGCTCGAGAGTTACCAGTGAAATTTTCAACAGCTTAATTTACCAAGAAATATGATAATATGAAAAAAAAACAGTTTTAGACACACCGAGTAAAAATCGCAGTGGCGTAGATTAGTATTATATATACAATAAAATCACTATCATTATCGTCACTTCTTGATACACTGGCGAGTGAAAAATTGAGGAATTATTATAACTAACTAACCTATAGACCGCAAGGCAAGGTTAGATCCTATTGTAGAGTTAAAAACTGTACAAGGTGGTGGGGGGGGGGGGGTGGGGGCAACATGGAACCGCAAGAATTGTTGGTGTGAGCCCTTGTAGTATACAAAGAAGACCAGCATCCGGACGAAAAAGAGACACCACCCAAAGAGCCTAGGGAAGTAAATGTTGCTGAGTGGTCCGTTCAAATAAGGCTTCATGCTGCTGCATTATCTTGCAGATGGATGGCATTCACCCTCAATCGCTTAGCATGGAATGATGAGGACTGGAGCATATCAGTCGCGTTTTTGCATCACTCAGTCAGACTGACGTCGGCGATTATGAGGAAGACTCAGAAAGATACGCTTCAGAGATGATGCTAGGCAGCACTTAGCCAAAGTTTCCAGGGAGTATATGGATGACGTCAGATGGCGGTTCGATTGGCAAGCCCGCAGCCCATATCGAACATGCCTGGGATCAGTTAAGACGAAGTATACGAAGACATACACTATGTCCAAGAACTTCGCTGGATTTGAGAGAGCCGCTATCATTAGAGTGAGATAATATCAAGCAGATTGTGGTTTTCAACTCAATGCTCAATTGGCTGCTTACACATTGTATATAGTTTAATACACTTTAAACCACTAGAAATTGATGAATAAATATCTATGAAAACTGCACGTGTTCACTCTTCATATCGGATGCAACAAACAAAAAAATACAGTGTTAAATACAGCATAATCGATTATACTTTTCGCTAAAAGGATAAAGGGTTCCTTTAACGTATGTATGAGAGTAAGGATTAGAGGATCTGGAGTCGATGGGGTGCTTCTATCCCTTTTTAGCCTTCACTATACTTTCCGGCTTGCGTTCCGTATACGATACGTGGCAAGAATAATTCACATGATATTCAGAGCAACGTATCTATCTGTAATTTTACTCTATCGAAGTATAGGATTTTCATGAGATTCTATCACAAACAAGAAAAATAAAGAACATCTGAAATTAGGTAATAACTTATTGGCTTATAGGATTTAGTCGAAAGTTGCAAAACTAATTCGAACCGAAGTGGATTTAACTCTTAATTGGAGATTTTTATCGAAAGTCGGTGGGAAAGTCACAAAACCAACAGAAAAAAAATGACTTCCAAAATTAGCAGCAGGATACATATTTTGAAATAAAGATGATCAAAGACAAAGACAAAGACAAAGACAAAGACAAAGACAAAGACAAAGACAAAGACAAAGACAAAGACAAAGACAAAGACAAAGACAAAGACAAAGACAAAGACAAAGACAAAGACAAAGACAAAGACAAAGACAAAGACAAAGACAAAGACAAAGACAAAGACAAAGACAAAGACAAAGACAAAGACAAAGACAAAGACAAAGACAAAGACAAAGACAAAGACAAAGACAAAGACAAAGACAAAGACAAAGACAAAGACAAAGACAAAGACAAAGACAAAGACAAAGACAAAGACAAAGACAAAGACAAAGACAAAGACAAAGACAAAGACAAAGACAAAGACAAAGACAAAGACAAAGACAAAGACAAAGACAAAGACAAAGACAAAGACAAAGACAAAGACAAAGACAAAGACAAAGACAAAGACAAAGACAAAGACAAAGACAAAGACAAAGACAAAGACAAAGACAAAGACAAAGACAAAGACAAAGACAAAGACAAAGACAAAGACAAAGACAAAGACAAAGACAAAGACAAAGACAAAGACAAAGACAAAGACAAAGACAAAGACAAAGACAAAGACAAAGACAAAGACAAAGACAAAGACAAAGACAAAGACAAAGACAAAGACAAAGACAAAGACAAAGACAAAGACAAAGACAAAGACAAAGACAAAGACAAAGACAAAGACAAAGACAAAGACAAAGACAAAGACAAAGACAAAGACAAAGACAAAGACAAAGACAAAGACAAAGACAAAGACAAAGACAAAGACAAAGACAAAGACAAAGACAAAGACAAAGACAAAGACAAAGACAAAGACAAAGACAAAGACAAAGACAAAGACAAAGACAAAGACAAAGACAAAGACAAAGACAAAGACAAAGACAAAGACAAAGACAAAGACAAAGACAAAGACAAAGACAAAGACAAAGACAAAGACAAAGACAAAGACAAAGACAAAGACAAAGACAAAGACAAAGACAAAGACAAAGACAAAGACAAAGACAAAGACAAAGACAAAGACAAAGACAAAGACAAAGACAAAGACAAAGACAAAGACAAAGACAAAGACAAAGACAAAGACAAAGACAAAGACAAAGACAAAGACAAAGACAAAGACAAAGACAAAGACAAAGACAAAGACAAAGACAAAGACAAAGACAAAGACAAAGACAAAGACAAAGACAAAGACAAAGACAAAGACAAAGACAAAGACAAAGACAAAGACAAAGACAAAGACAAAGACAAAGACAAAGACAAAGACAAAGACAAAGACAAAGACAAAGACAAAGACAAAGACAAAGACAAAGACAAAGACAAAGACAAAGACAAAGACAAAGACAAAGACAAAGACAAAGACAAAGACAAAGACAAAGACAAAGACAAAGACAAAGACAAAGACAAAGACAAAGACAAAGACAAAGACAAAGACAAAGACAAAGACAAAGACAAAGACAAAGACAAAGACAAAGACAAAGACAAAGACAAAGACAAAGACAAAGACAAAGACAAAGACAAAGACAAAGACAAAGACAAAGACAAAGACAAAGACAAAGACAAAGACAAAGACAAAGACAAAGACAAAGACAAAGACAAAGACAAAGACAAAGACAAAGACAAAGACAAAGACAAAGACAAAGACAAAGACAAAGACAAAGACAAAGACAAAGACAAAGACAAAGACAAAGACAAAGACAAAGACAAAGACAAAGACAAAGACAAAGACAAAGACAAAGACAAAGACAAAGACAAAGACAAAGACAAAACAATTTCGATTTATAGCAATTTCAAGAAAATACGTCGTTCTAGCTGAAGATAAAGTTGATCCTGCTACGAAAGCTATGAAAACAACATTAACATTAGCCATGAAAACCCTGATGGAGCTCCCCGAAAACCTGATGAGAGTATATCTGGTATATTTGGTTTGAGGTCATTTTTCAAGTGTTTTTTGAATTATCTGATTAACTACATAATTTTTTAGATTATATCATATCAAAGATCCCATGTAATAATTTTGATTCACTTGTTCAATTACTACAATTTTATTGATATAATCAGTACCGAAAAGAAAACTTAAACTGTATAAAATTAAACCGTTATTGTTTATTCATTCTCGATGTTAAATGATTTAATTCAATTCTCACACAAAATAAACGATATAACTAACTGGACTAATATAAATCGATATTAATCAGTACCATCAATGTTGTAATAATCATTTGAGGCGTTATTATTGATTAATTAATTTGACACAAGTTGTGTGAGATACGCCAAGTGGTTTTGGCTACTTGAAAGCCTATTAAAATTTTTCTCTTTGACTTCGTTAATGCTTCTAAAGACAGTTTCATCATGTGGCTGTCACTTTATTTATACATCGATATTTTTTGATACCGAATCGAGAATAAATTATAGAGGTCCATATAAAAACGCCGTTATTAAATCTGATTATGAATATTAACGAAGATGATTTTTTTTCTGTTAGTTTTAAATTTACCTTCTAATTTGTGTGTTTCATTTACAATCAGTATTTAGTAAATAAAGTATTTACAGTAATATTGAATAGGGTTAAAAAATGTCGAAGGGGGTGTATAAAATAAATAATTCTGTCTTATTTTCTGTTAGTAGATTTAATATGAAAAAGGAATACTATTTATTCTAGAAACTTTATTTTTGAGGTTAACACTACTTCTAAATCAACTTTCCAGTGCTTAGATAAGCGAAAAGCGACATTTTCATATCATTTAGTTTCAATTAGCGCTTAGAAACAATAGGTGAAATTTAAAACGATCTGATCCAAGGGCGGATTCAGTAATTACCTGACGGATTTTGTCTCTATGTTTCTAACATCATTTGTTCATTATTAAAGGACTACAGTAGTTAAATCATTTTTGTCAGCCCAGAGTTTTAGGGACTACTCTGCCATCATCCTTCCGGCGAAGTGGTGCAGGCTATAACCAAACCTGTCTTCACATCATAACAACAATTTTATATTTTGTCAATCTGGTAAATGTCCGTAGGTAGATTCATGTTAGTTGTTTTTTGTTTGTTATAATTCATAATTGAGGGTAGTAAGGGATTTTTCTCTCTTGTGGATTTTACTATAGTTTTTAGTTAACGAGGGGCTACTGATTTTTTTCTGGCTTTGATTATATCACTTTTGGGGTGTAGCCACAGTAGTCCAAATACTTTGTCTGCTTCAGCTTTATAAACGCTGAGGTTTATTAGGGTTCAGTTATAAATTATTGACTCCTTGACTTGTAGTCTAAAACATTTAAAGTAGTAATTATGTTCGATAAAACTTACTGATTCTTTACTTTTGAGTTAGAGGTGTATTTTCTTCATTTATCTACCATATTTTGGCTTAAGCAAAGACATACTAGTTAGAAATCTTCTGTGTAAGATGGCATTCAAATATTTTCTGAACATCTACTCATAATATATTAGCTGTTAATGTAGTAGCTATTAATTTGAATAATTTTTAATACACTGACTTTAATATTTCTGTTTCATTGTTTACCAATTGGAATTATTTATTGGATGACATTGACAATTGGCCCCGACAGTCGTGTCTTGGATGAAAGCGTTCAAGGAAGTGTAGCACTTTATGACTTGATCTGTGCGGAACACGCTCCGTGTAGTGAGCAGTGTAGTTCGGATGTATGTTTCGGGTAGGTTTCTCTATGGTACTATTCTGTATTGAAGTTGAGGAAGTGTCAGTCACTTTTTTTTAGCTGTGGGCTTTTCTACTAGATGGCTTAGTTTCCAAAAGTGCATCAAACGAGAATCTGAATTTTGTTAATGACTGGGAAGTCATCCCCGGCTGGGTTTTATAGGTTCTCGTTCTGAATTAGTTGTGGAATATACGGATTAGTATTTTGTTCTACGTATTGTTGGAGAATTCCGTCCTGTTCTGGAAGCCGTTTTCACAAACCCTTATAGGGAATATATTGCACTAAAACGATTGTAAGTATTCTCTCTACTTTCTGATTTCGCATCGCTATGTATTTATCACTACTTAAAGGAAACTACCAACGTTGAAGTTTTGGAATTGGAGGTGTGCCAAATGTTGTTGTTGGTTCATTATTTGTTGGTTGCCATCCAGTAAGGAAAATTTTGAGTATTGGATCCTTTCTGGAAAAGGTATGTTTCATAGATTTGTAGTATTTTGTAGTTAGAACAGTTGGTGGTAAAATACTACCTGTTGATTGCAAATGTTTGATTAAGACAGTTTATTCTGTTACCCTGTGTATATATATTTTTTTGCCCGCTTTAGTCTAACGAATACTATAATTCGTGGGTGGTTCTTCAAACCTACTCTGGCTATGACCAAAAACAGTTTATTTTAGATGCTTATCGTATTCTTATTATTTGATTTAAATTCAGTGTGGTATACTGATGCTGACACTGTTGTAAGTAGGCCTTATGACTACTTTGTGGGTTTGATTAAGTAAATTTGGGGTTGATTTTGATTTGTACATTACTTGTAAATTCTTAGAAATTAGCTTCGGGCATAGGCCGAGACAAGCTTAACTTGTTGAGGTGTTGGGAATGTGTAGTCCGACAAGTAGGATTTGTTCCTGTATAGGCTCAGTTTTTAGCTGATACCTGTTTTAATTTCTAAGGGCTCACCTGTGGGGCCAGGGGATACTTAACACCCTCCGGATACACACTTCGGGATGTCTGGAGTCTACCCTATCCATATTTGGGATAGAGCTCAATTCTTAAGGTTACAATCTGCAGGAGATACTGGGATATTTTCTCTCAGCTGTTGCCAAATTCTTAGCTCTCCCTCAAAGCTAACAAGGAAGGAAGGTCTTCTTTATATACTTCAGCGCCTTGCAAAACATCCTCTACTTCTTCGTCGCTGAAGTTATGGGACAACAACTTCTGCTACTGACCGATTCTTTGCATGGGAGCGCTGGGGAACCTGGATGACATTTCACTTAGCATGCCCCCGCACCCTCTCCTCTATATAATTCGCGAAGTATTTACAATCTGGAGCAATATTAATAAACTAACTAATATTATCGTGTTATAGACCATTTGACACTATTCTCTATTAATAATAACATATGTACTCTTAAAAATAGACAGTTAATCCCGTAATCTCTTAATCCTAATTGATATATATATATAGAACAGGCCATTATAGAAAAATCTTTTTCTTATGTTGCCGACAGGCAGTACCGAATAGTTGACCCGTCAAAAACATGTATAATGTTCTGCTATTAATCATTCATAACTAACGTGTCTTAAATAGAGAGAATTTTTGTATTAAGTATAGGAGTAGGTATATTTACAGGGAGTGACAGTTTTATTTTTATAAGCCTCAAAATTGATTATACAAGTGCTTTTTGAGACAAATTGTAGAAGGAATATAAAATGAAATGCAGAGATAAGTTGATAGAACATAGTTTGCCTCACAACTCAGACTCAAAATTTTTGAAGAATATGTTCCATCCAAGCCGTCGCTCAAATTTGGTTGACTCTAGTCAATACTCTTAATCACTCAACAAATGTAGACATTGTAGGCATCTGGTCAATTTTTATCAACAAATGTAGACATTGTAGGCATCTGGTCAACTTTTATCAACAAATGTAATCATTGTAAGCATCTCGTCAATTTTTCCAAGTCCAGTCAGTAGCAAACACGACTGCTTGAAGTGAGTTCCTAAATTCTAGGACTGGAAAGTTTCAGCTGGTATTGACGAGTCATATTGGAAAGAGTTCAAACGGAAAATGTTGAATGAGTAATTGAGCACTTCTTAGATCACTCAGAGTAAACGAGGACTGTAATTCAATGGCTTCTGAGCAGTTTATGGGACTGGGATGGGTATCATGAACCGAACACTCTGAAAGCTTGGGAAAAGCTCTAAGTTTATTCCAAGCAAAAACTTAGACATAAAACATCGTCTCATCCTGTATACACTCTATATTCAACTTACACTTCAGAAATAGCTATTAATTAAATTTTGTTAGTATATATTGAACGGTGCATTAAAAAATAATTGAAATTCCTTTTGAAAGTTGCACGCTAGAAAAATTCATATAATAAGCTTTTAAATGAGCGAACGTTATGTCTAAAAATAATTCTAAAGATGAATTTTATCCAAGAAATATATACGTCGATATTAGACTGTTACTTTACAATCGGGAGTTCACCAAAATTATAATAATTTAAAGGATCATAGATATGAAATAAATTGATCGTTTTAATGTTGTGTGGTTGTTCGAAATCCGGGAGGTGCTGGGATCGTACAAAATTTATGGTGTTTAGAAATATCATCGACAGTGTTTTTAATTGGTATAATATATTTGGTATAATTAGTCAAAATGTATAAATAAGGCCGCTATGGGAGGACCGTTAATTTGTATTTGTCGATGTTGATTTAAAAAATTAATATAAGTAATTATTTATTAAATCGAAGAGGTTGAGGGAAATATAAATAAAATTCGGCAGGTGCTGGAGTTGGATTATTTTGAAAAACTGAACGTGGCAGGGATATTAGGAGATTCTATTATTGGTTCCTTGTTTATACCAGGAAACTTGATCGTCGAAGTGTACCTCGATATGCTGGAGAACACTATTGATCCCTTAATTGTTCAAGAACTAGGATGACGATGACAAAAATGGAAATTTGTTGCATTTCCAGAAAGACTTCCATTATCCAGTAGCAATTAGGGACTGGTTGGACAATAATCATCCAATCAAACGGATTAGAAGGAGAGGTGCCATTGGGTGGTCACCTCTTATGTTATGAAACGGTTTAGATATTTTTATAATTATTTTATTCATTTACAAATAAGTTTCATTTTCCAGATTCTTCCTATATGGTTTTATGCGTTTTATCTTCAAATAATCTTTTCAATTATAAAAATCAGGTCCGAAAAAACAGAAGATTTATCCAAAAACAAAAGAACTTTCATCAGAAGTGCAAAATTTGTTTCTTTTCATTAAACAAATCTAATTTATTAAAACGCGTTTAATTAAAATCAGTTCGAAGCAGATTCTCAGACTAATAAATTAAGCAGCCTCCATGCTTTTCTATCACAATTAATCTTAATTATAGTGCAGTGTTCGCTTAATAGACTCCAAACTGGCCTTTAATGTACTATAATATGCAGCTTGTTTCAGATTAAAATGTAATAAGTAACAAGGCACCATAAAAAAAGTACCCATAAGATATTTAAACGTTTACGTTGCTTTTACCTACAAAAGTAACTGTTTGAATTCATAAAATCCGATTCTAAAAACCTTTCAGCATTTTTATTGAACCGAGTTAAATAAATTGGCCAAAGGTGAACACGACTCTTTCTCTCTATCGAAAAATAATTTACATCGCCGTTGTCTCTGTTTCCAAACTCGTTACATCCCAGCGAAACGATAAAATTTTATTCGAAACATTTTCATACCGAGTTGAACGCTAATAAAAAGAAGGATCCAAGTGGGTATTTAAGCACACAATAACAATTCGCAGCAACACTCTTCAAAATACACAAAACACGGGCGGGTAGAGAGAAAGTGAAATAAGCAAATTCCATTTTCCAAGGAAAAAGTTATGGAAATAGCCTGGATGGAATGGATCTATTGGTGAAGGAAAGATGTATACTGCATACGGGATACGAGTCATTTTACTCGACAGCAATATCAGAGAAAGAAGACATAATTCTGGAACTCTGACAGAAAAAGTGGAATCAGGAAATTCAAATGCGACGACAAAAACAATAATCAGGGATGTCCAAAGTTGGGTGAAGTGTGATTTCAGGAATACCGATTATTATATTGCTTACCATATGTCAGTGTAGATGACAGATGAAAATTGTCAATGATTTTGGTACTTTTCTGTATAAAGTCAAGGGATCTGATGCCTTTTGGCCCAATATAATAATATAATAATAAATATTTAAAATAATAATTAAATTCCCTCGATCTTATTTCAACAAAACGTTCGAACATTTCATTATCATATAAATAAATTAAGAAGGTTATTGTCAAGTTCAAGCGTGAAGCAACACTAAACAATTATATGTTTATTTGGTTTACTCGAACTTGACTGGATTATATAAATATACATTTAGTATTTATCAAAGGGGAAGTCGATGCAGAATGCTTGAAGAAAACTATTATCTATAGTTGAAAAGTCAGCTAGTATAGTAGTATTAGTATGCTATACGGCTAGGTACTTATGCATAGCATTAGTTTAGTAAGTAGTTTAATGTATTTAGTAAATAAAACAAACATATCCCAGTACAAGAAGTAGTTGTTTCATTCTCTTGAGATGATCCTCCATGTGACCTGCAACACCACCTATTCAGAGGCCCTTCCACACCTATAACCTAACCAAGTATCCATCGACGACTCATATATTACAGGGATTTAAACACCCTTTTTGAATCTGCACCTCCAGACTACTTTCTGACTATTTCCCCTCCATTAAAAAGGTACTTCAGGAAAGTTTCATTGCTGTTATAACTTTTTTTTGTGAAGAATCTTATTTTTATTTAACTACTTCTTTTATACACTTTCAAGCTTGTGATGAAACCAATTGCAGTCTTTTAAAAATAAATTATAGTACATTGAATGATTGTCATCATTGAACCTTAATAGAATGATTGTTATGTTCATCTTTCCCGTTTATTCCAGGTTACGGCAATGTTTGATAAGAACGGCTCCCAATAATAGCATTTTAGGGTGAATTGTTTTTCCAACGTATTTCAATAAAACTGTCTGTCGACAAGGCTTTGTGCAAGCAATTCGACTTGTTTCTCTTCTTCTTTGAGATATATTCCATGTTCATTTAAATAATCGTAAAACATTTTATATATCGATATTTTTTCTCCCTGCTTGTTTACTTTTAATTGTTTTTCGATAGTATATTTTCAAATTGTCTGTTTCAAAAGATGTTTCCACTTCATGGAGGTGCTTCTAATTACCCCAATGATATATTTTTAATTGAAATAAAGCATGACGAATCTAAAAATATGGAGTAGAAATAAATTCTGGAAAAATTAGCAACAGTTAAGACTTGAACAATAAACCTTAATAGGAGAGTTCGTAATATGAAGCAGATCTGTTCAATATTGGACAGATAAGATAGTTAGACAGTATTCCTTTCTCATTAAAAAAAAAAGAAGCTGTTAAATATGGGCAATACAGACTCATTGGAAAAAAGTTTACGGTTTTTTCAGACCACAAGCCATTGGAAAACATGAATATAAAATCCCGAACAGATGATGAGCTGGGAGATCTGACATATTATTTGTCACAATACGACTTTGATATAAAATATTGCCCAGGAAAATATAATTTAGAAGTCGACTGTTTAAGTAGAAATCCGGTATTGGAACCACATGAAAATGAAGATGAACAATTGAAAATTTTTAATCTAATAAATATAGAAGATATTCTAAACGATCAAAAGGAAAATGAAAATTTGAAAAATGAAAAAAAGAAACTGATACGAAAAAATTAGGAATAAAGAATAAATCATATTAACGGAAAAATTCGGTATAGAATTCTTAAAGACTGTACATGAACACATAGGTATAGAGCAAATAAAAATAATTTGTCCCTTTTATACAGGACAAAATGAACCTGCGTGACGGCAGCACCCCCAAATTCGAATTTTGCAAAAAACCTTATGCCGTTGGATTGCCCAGCATTAGCCCACATTTGCCCAACCAATAAATTATTTTGCCCACCCTCCAAAAAAAAGTTATAGGCAAAACTAATTTTTCTAAAAAAATTACTTCCAGCACCCCCGTCTTTGAATTTGGCAAAAAGCTTGATGCAGTTGGATTGCCCAAGTTTTGCCCCCATTTGCCCATCAAATAAATTTTTTTGTCCACCCCCCCAAAAAAAGTTATGAACAAAACAAATTTTTCGAAAAAAATTTTTTTTCCGAATTCCACAGAAAACTGCACGCAGTTGGATTGCCCAATGTTAGTCCATATTTGCCCAACCAATAAATTATTTTGCCCACCCTCCAAAAAAAAGTTATAGGCAAAACTAATTTTTCTAAAAAAATTACTTCCAGCACCCCCGTCTTTGAATTTGGCAAAAAGCTTGATGCACTTGGATTGCCCAAGTTTGCCCCCATTTGCCCATCAAATAAATTTTTTTGCCCACCCCCCAAAAAAAGTTATGACCAAAACAAATTTTTCGAAAAAAAATTTTTTTCCCGAATTCCACAGAAAACTGCACGCAGTTGGATTGCTCAATATTAGTCCATATTTGCCAACAAATAACTTTTTTTGCACACCCTCCAAGAAAGAAGTTATGGGCAGAATAAATTTTTCAGAATTGGATTTTTCTTGGTACGACATCAAATTTTAATTTTACGGAAAATTATACGCAGTTGGATTGCCCAACTTTTTCAAATCTAACTAGGGTTGGGGTTAGGTTTTGTTAGGTTAGATTTATCCTTTAATTTGTGCCGAAAATTACTGAGGAAATCGAAAATGTTGTAATCGTCTGAAACATGTAAAAAAGTGGTTAAAACGCGAAAAAAACGATATGGAAGGACTTATAAAAAAAAAGAAACTTTTTACGTAATTTTTCCTCTTTTTTCTTCCTCTTCTTCTTCTTCCTCTTCTTTTTCTTTTCCTTCCTCCTCCTCCTCTTCTTCTTCTTCATCTTCTTCTTTTCGAGTTTCTCGGGGAAGGAGTTTTCCTTTTCGGGAACTGATTGCATTTTCGGAATGGCCGTACCCGAAAACCCCTTTATGCAAAGTTTCAACGGAATCGGAGACCAAAAAAATGTTGGTCTTGACCTTTCACATTCATTCACAAATTAAAGGTTAAATCTAACCTAACAAAACCTAACCCCAACCCTAGTTAGATTTGAAAAAGTTGGGCAATCCAACTGCGTATAATTTTCCGTAAAATTAAAATTTGATGGCGTACCAAGAAAAATCCAATTCTGAAAAATTTATTTTGCCCATAACTTCTTTCTTGGAGGGTGTGCAAAAAAGTTATTTGTTGGCAAATATGGACTAACATTGGGCAATCCAACTGCGTGCAGTTTTCTGTGGAATTCGGAAAAAAAAAATGTTTTTCGAAAAATTTGTTTTGTTCATAACTTTTTTGGGGGGGGGGGGGTGGGCAAAAAAATTTACTGGATGGGCAAATGTGGGCAAAACTTGGGCAATCCAACTGCATCAAGCTTTTTGCCAAATTCAAAGACGGGGGTGCTGGAAGTAATTTTTTTAGAAAAATTAGTTTTGCCTATAACTTTTTTTTGGAGGGTGGGCAAAATAATTTATTGGTTGGGCAAATGTGGGCAAAACTTGGGCAATCCAACGGCATAAGGTTTTTTGCAAAATTCGAACTTGGGGGTGCTGCCGTCACGCGGGTACAAAATGATTAGATAGTATTTTTCGTAAACCCGTAGAATACTTTGTTCGGAGTAGTAAAAATTGATTCAATTTTCTTGTTTCTACTCAACATCACTTACCAACCATACAGTATTATTCAAAAATAATGAACATCATTTTAGACTGCAAGATACCTCTAGAAGTTGTTTCTCGTACCTACTCATATTTTACCAGTATCACAAATAGAACCAGGATCTTACTCATAAATATTCAGATGTATGACATGTATTTGAAAAATTTTATGAACAGGATATGAAAACAAATATCCGAACAAAAAAAAAGAATAACGTTGGATTTGATATTCTGATCAATCACGCTGATTCCGAGAGCTGTTACAATCACTATGCGATCTAAATTTTTAATAAGGCATTGTTAAAATTTGTGTTTGATCTATATGTCATTAATGAATGTAGTTTGCGGTTGGAGAAATTTGTAATTCAAGAAATTTGTCCGATGTGGTAGATCTTAAGATTGATGACCTTATTTGCGGTGAATTCACTTTGTGAATCATGTGTTTTGTATAATTCTTGGAGTTACGTGAATATTTTTTTGTACTGTCAAGAAAAAAACGCAGAGTCCAGTCATGGGACTGCCGACAGAAGTCAAAACACCAATAAATGAATCCCTTTCAAAAATATTATCGTAAGCCCATCGTAAATGGAATAAAAGTTCACATAGGAGAACTACGTACAAAATGACATATAGTTTTGTTTCTGTATCATAACTGTTTATTGGTAGTTCACAGCACATCCATAGTTCACATCAATCATCTTTGGTCCTTAAATTATCGAAACTAATAAGCATTTTTAGCAAAAAATCTACAGAAAAAAAAACACAAAATATTCAACTGAGATCAATAATAATCCATTTTATCCATATGCTTCGGACAAAATGACATATTATTTTTGTTCGCTGGTCACAATTCGAACTGATTCCGAACCAGTCTGGAATTAACTCTGAATTGTCTAGAGCGCATGCCTAGTTTCGAACCCTATGCCCATTTTGTACGTATTTCCCCTCTCCTATACACAGTATACATATAGCTCATGGAAAGCGTGACGATGATTTATGCAACACTATATACTCTTCATTGTTAATTGTGTTGCATAACCAAAAGTATTGTGTGTTGCATAAAAGCGTGACGAATGACCAAAGTATTGTATGTTGCATAAAAGAGTGACGATGACCGAAAATCCATGTTTTTTCTTCACCCAAAAAACTGCTCAACGCGCCTAAAGAAGTTTTCACTTCAAAAATGACATTTCTCGGTAGTCTTTGTAGTATAACTCGAGGAGTAGTTGTTTGTATAGTTAACCGCTTATAGTATATAATAAATTTATAAGAATTTTAAGCTGTTAACAGCTACAACACTCAAATTAGTTTTAAAATAAAAATGTAGGATGAATATTAATATTCCATTCAATCGTTGCTTACCATAAGACAACAAATTATAATTTCTGTAATATATAGCCGTGGCTCGATAATATTTTTAAAGTTCTTAGATAATTTGACAGAAAACCATATTTGTTGAAGAAGATATTCATCATACTTTACCTTCGAGGCACGAAGGTAATTTTATAACGGGTTTCTTAGGGTCACCATATGCTACTTTATTATTGGTTTGTACGAACAAATAACTCTATTATAATAAATAAAAAAGTAGGTTTCTTGTTAAAGTCTTTTTGACAATGTGGTGGACGAAGCTATTATTTCAGCAAATTGGCCAGAACAACTATTCAACAATTTTTTAAATTGGCAATGGTTAGTTTAATGGTAGTTATTAGCGGTAAGACAAAATGGAATTATTTCCTTTTTGAGTCTATTTTTGTTCACTGGATTATTAAAAAACGGAAAGTGGACTTGGTGTTTTTCAATTTTTGTTAGTACTGCCCCTGCTCACTTTCATATTGGTTCATTTTGCTATTATTACAAAACCATATGAAAAAATTTATTTTCGGAAGCAAATTCCTAAGATAATGTAATTCTATTGAGGCGAATTACTAGCAAGAATCCAGAATATTCCGCTACAATTCAGACGCGTTTCATGTAAACTGATATTAAGAAGGTTATGAAATAATAAATAACACTAAGCCGGTTAAAAAGTTCTCAATGGTCCAATAAAACTAAGCTATTTCCTTTCTCTTGCAAAAATCCTAATTAGAGCGATATATTACGCAAAAAGAGCTTGTTTTGAATAAAGAAATCACTATACAGACTGTCCATTTCACTACTTAGGATCTTGGGAGGACAATTTTACGGAATTTGTTCGAAAAGACTAGATCTCAAGAGACGAACGACGTATGTATAGGGAGAGTAAAAAGAAACATGGCGAACTTACTGACTGAAATACAGGCAGTACTCCCAACAGCAATCTAGTAACACTGTTCTTGCTGTCAAATAGAAGGTATAATACCCTACCTTACCGACATACAATAGCGCGAAAATTCGAAATTCAAATTTGTTCACTACATTTGGAAGCTTGGCTGTAATTTTAGAGCTAACCACGTTTGTCACTCATTTTTGGTTGAAACGTTCGCTCTTCCTGAGCTCAATAGCAGTTACAGCTTTTTTTGAATCGAGTAGAACCCAGCAAAAAATTGTGAGGTACTCGATTCCATAGAGATCAATTCTTACCTAGTATGGGACTTGAACACACTCGGAGACCCTTCCAAGGTCAACAATAGCATAGTACGAGTCATGGGAGCGATTGAGAGGCGAATGAAATGGTCACAAGAAAGTAGATGGTTCATAAATCTCTGGAATGGTAGGAAATCTCACCAGGACGTAGACAGGCGAAACGATTCATTGGAGGACGTTTGCCAAAATTCACGGCAGTCCAAATAAGCAAAGATATAAAAAGGTCGCAGTGGAAGAGGACCATTAGCCACCTCATCAAATCTAATCTACCAAGGTAAGGAACAGCCTCTAGATTGGTTGAAACCATCGCTCCTCCTGAGTAGCAGTATAAAATTGTAATGGAAATTTAGATGATAATAGCAAGAGTAAATTGAGCTTCTTGACAGATCTTCATAGCAGTAAAGGAATGATTAAATTGATGAAGCTGCTGGTACAGAAGTAGTTAATATAGCGAAGAAATTGAAAGCATGAAAGCGAAAATTCAGTAAAATTAAAAATATTGTTCATTAAAAAGAAGCTATGAAGTGATCATTATCATTATTATTGAACGGTATGATGGGACATTCTATATTTTGAAACGACTACTTCAGATAAGGAGAATAATTCTGTTTTTGCACAGAGTAAATTTTCTATTCCCTTTTGACTGCATTGTAAAGTAGAAAATCTCGGGTTATTATTTTTAAAAGTCTTTTGGGTAATCAAGAGATACGAAGTTCGAGAGAGAATAAATTTGTTTAATAGAACAAACTGATTTTTCATTAACTTTAACGTGCTGTTCGAAAGTTTAATACAATTTAATATCATTTTATATTCATTCTAAGTAATGTTTTTTCAACCGACGATGTCTGAGGAGAATGTTCGTGATTCTTTCTCTTGATATAGAGCAGGCATTTGACAAGGTTCGTGACCGAGAGATAATTCACAATATACTTGGTATCTAGACTCTAAAGATCCGCAGGGATTTATTTTCCACCTTAAGACCACACCCAACGACCATTAACTAATAGTTAATTGTTCTTCAACTTTCAGTACATTGCCACATTATCCAGGATGGTTAGTTCATTGTATAAGCAATTTTTCAGAGGCCAATCATTTATGTGGCTACACCGGATTTTAACTACGGAAAAATCAGGAGGTTTCAAAGGAAATTTCGTTGTTTTTTAGAAGATTGGAAAAAGGATTTTGATCACCAGCAAAAAACATTTTTCCAGCACGAGTTGACGAAGAAGAGTCTTATTTTATAATACCTACAGATGTCTTAAATCTTCATTTGGTGTTCTTTATTAAATTTGTTTATGTCTATGTCCATATACACCTGCTAACAAACTTAATCTATATCGATGATAGGATAGTTCAATCATTGTATTCCCTACAGGTATGAAAATATAAATATCGAACAGTTTTCGAGCGTTTATTTTTTTTACCTAACAAATAATAATAAGTGCTTAACGAAGAAAGACGAGAAAGACACGTTGCGTCATAATATAAAATGATTTCGTTCAAGAAATGAGTATTAAAAAACGAAAAAACATCACGCTATATACTTTGTGGTTGATTAAAACCACCATAAGCGCACACAGGAGGTATTTTAGGGATAATAATTAACAAGCAAATAAAATATAGGAAACGTGTAAGGTGAAAATATTTTCCTACGTTTTCATTGGACACTGATGTGGCCGTTGATGCCACATCAGTTTAAATGACAACAAATTTTATGCTCTCGTAAAAAATAGGATGCCTTCGATTTAGTGGACTGGATTTCTATAGGATGACTGGTTCTCTCGCATAAATAATAACAATTCAATAAACTTTAACGTCGAAATACATACAGATGGAACGATGAATATAGATAAGCTTTTCAATATGAGATAGTAATTATTAGAACGATCTTACTATTTCCTTTGTGGTTTTCTAAGCACTATTCACTTAGATATAACTTTGCTTCGGGTTGAATCACTATGCAAACTCTTTATAAGAAAAATGCACTTATTATGGAGGAAGCAACGGAAGTAAATTAATTACTACGAAACTTGATCCATTTGGTCTGAAAATATCGGTTTTATACCGGTAAATGAGTGGTAGGTCTTAGCTGGGAGACCTATGGGGTTGGAAACTCAACATCGACTATTACTAGCTGAGCTAGCCTCATAAAAACCAGGGAGATAATGCATTTGGGCGCGAAGTGTGCGTTTGGTCACGCCTACTTCAACTGCCAAAGAATAATAGTAAATATTGCAAGGCGCCGATCAGCCGCCAGGGAAAGAAAACAAAACGCGATTTTGAACTAAGGTAGAAGTATTTTGGAGGCAGTGGCGCACCGGTAGGAATTTCAGATGAAAATAAAGAACAAATTGTTGAACGTTGAACGTGTGGTTTCAACAGACACCTTCTTTTCTTTTTACCTGCTGAATTTGCTTTCGCCGGTCTAGCTAGCTAGCTAGCCATCTCAGGAGCTGCTTTTGAATTGTTTTTGAAATATATTCTACTTTCAGATCTTCTCTGATAATTTCATTTCGTATACGACTATTCCGGTGACTCCTTTGACTCTACTCAGGTATTTCGTTACAGCTGCTTGTATTTCATTTTAATACCGTTTCATTTTATTTACTAAATACGTTTTAAGATAATAGGCATCGTTCAATATAAAATAATCAATTAAATACTAAATAGATTTAAAAAATAAATATTAATACACCAGTTGGTATTATTTTTGTTACGCTGCTGACTTGAAATATAAAGTTCTTCTTTGATTATAATACTCATACATATATTAATCAACAGCCTCGAGACCTTATGAATAAGGTGTTAATAGGGCCAAACGGCTGCGGTCACAAATAAAAAAGTAAACAGAAATAAAAAAAATAAACTCAAGTAAGAAAAAACAACAAAATCAATTTCACTTTCGGCTGTTTCTTTCGCGCCTGCTTTGGTTCAAAAGAAAATTAATATGAAAGGTCCTTTATAGTGTTTTGTTTCGTTACGATGGTCAGTCTACACCATATGTTGCTACTTGATTGAACGAACGATATGGTTTTATCAGATAAGTTATTTTGAACATGTGAATAAATTTTAAGAAAGTTTATGGTTCCTAATGAAAAAATTCAGTGATAAAATTTTTACAAAAAACAGATCTCATGTGCTTTCGTTAATGACCAACTGATTTGGTCCAGAAATAAGAGATGATGTTAAGACTATATGTTAGAGTAAAGAGTAATCCCGCCTTAAGGGCAGCAATTCAAACGTCTATACTTTTTCAGTATGTATTAATACGTCCTTATTATTCACAAATCAGAACTCACGTAATGACAAGTCTTCACTTACTTAACCAAAGAGGATTCACAAAAAAAAACCGAAAATAAAAACTGGCCGAGAGCTGAACTGACTAATACGATATAAATTACAGACGTCTGATAATTATGTTGTCTATAGGGACATTTCTGATTGGATAATAATATTGACATAGCGCAACGTGTGTTATTAAAGCCTATCTGGCTTTCTCTCTTTTCCTTTTCGGTTCTTTCTTATAGTCTCGTTATACCTTTTGCAAGCTGTAATCATTGAAGGAAGGAAACTGTTGTCTGCCTGTTTGGCCGTATCTTAATATCTGGAAGTTCCTTAATATAATCAGTTCATGAGCGTTACATTCATATATTTTTTAAGTAAATTTATCTGGAATATCTAAAAATTCATAATACGAGAGTTGTCTTTAATATTTTGCATATAGAGTAGATAACTTTTAAACACTATTGTTTTTCAAAGTATTATCCACGAAGTGAAATGCATTTTTGCACCCTTTGGAACCGATTCTGGAAGCGTTATTCCACTCCCACAAGAAATTATCGACTGATGTGTTGCTTCATTGCCGAAAACAGAAACCAACTCAGCATGTTATTCTTGATCATACAACTGTCTTCGAAAATTTTAAAAAATTATTGTGCGAAAATTTTCTCGGCTTGATTCCATTTTTCGACTGACTGTCCCCTCCTAGGAAACTCCGTTAATTAAAACAAAGATAGAAAGTCCTAAAACCCGTCAATTTTTATAACGTACTAAAAATTGTCACCCACTTTTCCCTCTACACTTGACAGCTAGCCCCTCAGAATTTTTCGTGCGATACTTCGTTGGAAACTGTTTGAAAAGCAGAACTCAACCTCAATCATCTGTTTGTTAATAACGATTTATTGGTTTAAGATTCACACTTTGCGAATTTTGCGATATAACAATACAAAAGTAGTTACATCCTTCACTAGTGGGTTCCACCAAGGAACCATACGCCTATCGGGTAGCTGAGTTCTAATTGTAATCGCCATTTCAGCTGCTCTTTTGATACTACGAGTGAGCTTGTCAACTTCTTGAAAGACATTATCAGATTCATCGGGAATATCGAGATGTTGTTCGAATACGTGCCAGTCTGCTTTATCTACAAGCCACTTTGGGGGCAAAGGTAGTTCTTGGAATATCCGTGGATATTACAATAGGAAAGTGATCGCTATTATGTAGATCATGCAGAACTCTCCAGGACAAACGAGGGACAATTTTTGGTGATGCAAATGATAGGTCAATAGCACTGAAGTCTCTGGATCTTGCGTTAAAGTAAGTCATCGCACCAGAATTCAACAGAGCTAAATCGGCTCTATCTAGCAACTGTTCAATGATTAGTCCACGAGCGTCTCCTCGAGGATAACCCCAGAGCGGGTTGTGGGAGTTCATGTCTCCCACTAGTATGAACTGGAGGGGCAGTTGCGATATGAGATCTTCCAAGTCTTCTTTGCGCCAGTTAGCATTAGGTAAGTATAGACAGCACATAGTCATAGTCACATTTGTACAGCAACCGCTTGTAAGGCAGTATTCAAAACCAGTGAATAATGGGGTATGTCATTCCTAATCTGCGCAGCTACGCCACTCTTTGCTCGAATGGCGAGATTTGTATCCTTTCGATATATTTTGTACCCTCTGATGGAGTACGGTTGATTTGGCTTGAAATGTGTTTCCTGTAGACATATACAAATTGGATCCATTTCAGCGATAATTAACTTGAGATCCCAATAATGAATAATACAACCATTGCAATTCCATTGGAATATGGAATTCATAACCGTTGGGTCAGACATAGAGTTGATGATTTAAAAAATATATATATAAAAAAAAGGTGAGCGGTCGCCGGACCGCCGACAGAAGATTGCTTCTTATACACAATAGAATGACCATTTTTCGTGAATTTTTCACCATTTTTCAAAAATTCTGACCATTTATGACAGTTTTTGACGAATTTTGACAATTATTGACCGACTTTGACAATTTCTGACAATTTTTTCAAATTTTAATAAATATTGACCATTTTTGACAATTATTGACCATTTTTGACAATTTTTGAGCATTTTTACAGGTTCTGACAATTATCCATCTTTGACAAGTTTTCAAAAATTTTGACCATTTTCAATAATTATTGACCATTTTTGACAATTTTTCGAAAAAATTCACCATTTTTCAAAAATTTTGACAATTTTTGACCATTTTTTCAAATTTTTGACAATTTCTGAAAATATTTGGCAATTATTAACCAATTTTTCAAAATTTTGATAGTTTTTGACGAATTTTTGACAATTTTTCAAAAATTTCAAAATATTTGGCAATTATTGACCATTTTTTAAAAATTTTGACAACTTTTGACAATTTTTTCAAATTTTAATAATTAGTGACCATTTTTGACAATTATTGATCATTTTTGACAACTTTTGAAAAATTTTGACCATTTTAGACCATTTTTCCAAATTTTAACAATTATTGACCATTTTTGAGCATTTTTACAGGTTCTGACAATTATTGACCATCTTTGACAATTTTTCAAAAATTTTGAACATTTTTAATAATTTTTGACCATTTTTGACAATTTTTCGAAAACTTTTACCATTTTTCAAAAATTTTGACAATTTTTGACAATCATTGACCATTTTTCCAAATTTTTGACAATTTTTGAAAATATTCGGCAATTAATAACCAATTTTTCAAAATTTTGATAGTTTTTGACAATTTTTGACAATTTTTGACCATATTTAAAAATTTTTGACAATTTTTCAAAAATTTTAACAATTATTGACCATTTTTGACAGTTTTTGACGAATTCTGACAATTATTGACCGTCTTTAACAAGTATTGACCATTTTTGACAATTTTTCAAAAATTTTAACATATTTGGCAATTATTGACTATTTTTTAAAAATTCTGACAACTTCTGACAATTTTTTCAAATTTTAATAATTAGTGACCATTTTTGACAATTATTGAGCATTTTTACAGGTTCTGACAATTCTTGAGCATCTTTGACAATTTTTCAAAAATTTTGACCATTTTTAACAATTATTGACTATTTTTGACAATTTTTCGAAAAATTTTACCATTTTTCAAAAATTTTGACAATTTTTGACAATTATTGACCATTTTTCCAAATTTTGGACAATTTTTGAAAATATTTGGCAATTATTAACCAATTATTCAAAATTTTAATAGTTTTTGACAATTTTTGACGATTTTTCCAAATTCTTGACAATTTTTGACCATATTTAAAAATTTTTGACAATTTTTCAAAAATTTTAACAATTATTGACCATTGTTGACAGTTTTTGACGAATTCTGACAATTATTGACCGTCTTTAACAAATATTGACCATTTTTGACAATTTTTCAAAAATTTTAACATATTTGGCAATGACCATTTTTCAAAATGTTTGGCATCTAAAACAGCGCATTGATGATGGTATGTATAATCTCATATTCAGTCGGTAGAAAGCAACTTTAACCTTATCTGGTAAATCGGGTCTATCAAATGTCAAGATATGATTAGCAGTTTCTTTCAGTTCTCCATTGATCTTAGTACTAATTCGTCTAACTTCGATTACACCTTGGTCTTTCAGGTTCTCTGCTATTTCCTCGATAGTACTATTTAGCAAATCTCGGTGATATATTTCTCCTCTAGCAACATTCATTGTTTTGTGGGCGATCACTTCAACTTCGTGGTCTCCCATTCTTTTAATTTTCATGTGCCTGTTAGATTGTGCTGCTGATACTGTTTCGACAAGCAGACCTTCTCTTATCTTCTTAACATTTCTAACTTTACCTATCAAACCATACAACCATTTCTCAATAACAAACGGACTAACTTTGGAGAAATCTCCATCATTTTTCTTCACAACCAGGAACCGGGGAACAACCACCTTCTCCTGAGTCGAGCCAACATCCTTTAGGGTGGATGCGGAGACCACTGTTTTTTTCAATTAGTTGGATTCATAAATGATCCCACGAGTCGGGAAGAAACACAATTCGCTACTGGGAATCTAACCTCTTAGTCGCCTTTTACGACAGGTGGGCTATCCCCTGGGGGTATTCTTCTGAGTGGTCCCGCCCCCTGACGGGGACACAAATAGTCCATGCATTACGCTGCTCGAGTTCGAGATTAAATAATTTTTATCTGAGAAGCTGGATTGGGCGTCGTCGATTCTTCATTGAATGGCCACCAGGATCAACAGATCTGACTCCTCTAGATTTTTACCTATGGAGTTACCTTAAATCCAAAGTGTATGGGAGCCATTCGACGACACTCTGCCAAAGAATAATCGAAGAATGAAATAGGATTGATATTTAGACCCTACAAAAGGTTGGGGAGGTAACGAAACAAAAGATTATTTTTGCCAGGAAGTAGATGGAGAAAATTTAGAGCATCTCTTGTAGTACATCAAGTTTTCTTTAGGATAATTTGTTTCATTTTAAAGATATTAAATTAATACATTATTTTTTGATAATTTTCATTAATTAATTGTTTCATCCAAAATTTAAAAATTATACATTTTTGAACGTTTTTGAGTTCTGAAGTATCGCACAACCCCTCTTGCTATTTACAAAATCTGAGGGGGTAGCTGTCAAGTGTAGGGGGTAAAAGAGGTGACACTTTTTTGTATGTTATAAAACACCTCGATTAAAATAAAAATTTACGGGGTCGAGGATTTTTCATCTTTGTCTTAAATATCGGGGGGGGGGGGGGGGTAATACTTACTAATCCGCACCGTATATAAAATTTTGACTTTGATTCGAGTAACGGAATCTATAAGACCAACGACAGCAATTCCTATAGAAAGATGACCCTCCAACTCCGTCCACTATTCGTTAAGATGTAATTGATACTATGATTGATTATGAAGACGATGAAATTAGTTATTTGCAACATTATAAAAATAGTACCACTCATGCATATAAATTACTATTCCGCAATCTATTAAGATTAGTTTCTGGATTAAAAAAAAATTGTGTAGATATTTTAATAGCAAAAAGTATAAGAAACGAGAATGTTCTGCATTTGCTTTTACTTTCCTTATGGTGAAGATATAAATCGCCTATAAAGACGCCTGTGAACTTAACAAAAAGCACAACTAACAAATCGTCACTACTAGCAACAAACAATTTTTTCACACAAACGTTGACACTTTAACATCTGGTGTAGAATATTCAAAGAACAAAACGCATCGCGGTCGTCTTCTTTATGTATCTTAATGACATAAACCAACCGCGTGAAGTGTCTGGAAAGAAAAAAACCAACATGGTGGCATGATTAAAAGCAAATTTGTCACGGCGTTAACAAATATACAACGCGCGGTGTTTGTTGATCCTTTTTTACAGTTTCATAATAAAGTTATCAACGACTTCCTCATATCTCGATCTTTTATGATTGATAAAAAAGACGATGAAAGATTTTAATGCGGTTGTATACGATTAAATTTATAAAGATATTTACGAGAAGGGTATAAATATAAAACAAGGATATAAGGTTTCATATTTATTGGTGAAATATGTAGTAAAAATGCAGCTTTTATTGCCAGTAATAGATAGAGCGCAAATTGTTTTCGTTTTGGTTTCTGGCAGGAAAAAGCTCGTTTGTTTAGTAAAGTGTTTCACAAGTTATAACCGATAAACTCCGCTGGAAAAAACTACGGGGCATATAAAAAAATTCATTTTTCCATGAACGTCTGTATTTCAATTTACTTTTCCGCCGCTTGATTGGACAGCCACTGATTCGACATCCAAGATGATTTCTCCAATTAAAAAATAGGCGGTAGTTATTTTTCGCTTTTTTTTTCGCTCCTAGGGTGGAGTGGGAAAAAAGAGGCAAGTGGGAAGAGTTACTGGGGGAATTGGAAAACAATCCATGGGGGATAACGGTGAAGAGGATGGGTGGAAATAGGAACGAGGTGCTAGAGGAAGATTGGGAGAAGGAGATTATAGGAAAATTGTTCACTGGGGGAGAAGGAGGAGTGGGGCGCAGGATTCGAGAAGTCCAGGATACTAGAGGAGTAGGGAAAATGAGGGATAGAGAAGTAGGACGTAGAGGAGAGGAGGAGAAACATTGAAGTAAAGAAAGCCCCAGGGATAGATGGCCTAAGAGGTGATATGATGAAGAGGCTGTTGGATGACAATGGGGAGTACTTCTGGGTGCTAAGGGAGGAAGAGTTTCCTGAAGGATGGAAGGTGGCTAGGGTGATATTGCTGAAGAAGGCGGGTAGAGAAGGAAAGCGGGCGGGGGACGGCAGGACCATCCGCCTGCTGTGTGATATGGGTAAATTGATAGAGGGGATTATAAAGGATAGGATTGAGGTGAAGATGGTAAGAATGGGGGTTATAGGGTAAACCAGCACGGGTTTGCGAAGGGAAAATCATGGTAGGAGTGATAGTTAGAGAGAAGACGACGGTGTGAGCGGAGAGTGTGCAAAGGACCACCGCCCGTCTCGAAGTATGCTAGGGTTGTGATTCCGAGGCGGGGGTAACGGCGAGTTTGAGGTGGGTTTAGTTGGTAGGCATCCACTTGGGGTTGAGTCCAACACTGTTTGGGTCCTGTACCCATTCGAACATGAGTTTCCCATCTCGACCCGAAAAAAAAGTCATTTTTCGCTAGATCTTTGTTGTAGTGAAGATGATCAAGTTTTTCTCAACCAAAAACGATACTATACGTTATCTTTGGCAGTCATATATTGATCAACAACAACAATTCTTACATCTACAATTAATTTTTCAGAAATTTATTCCGATCTGTTCAGGATTAATTTGGCACGAAACTTATTTTCAACAAAAACTATGATTTTGAAAAAGATTCCTTGTGGGAATTTTAGGATATCTGCAGGCTTCAGTTCACACAAGTCCTCCTCTTCTATATCCAGTAGTGTCCCAGGTGCTGTGACCTGGGACACTATTGTGTCCCAGATCACAGCAAGTATGTGAATGGAAGTTTCTTTTTTCATTCCACAGAAGCCACATTCATGACAATGACTATTTCCTATAAAATGCCTGGGAAAATCGATTCAAAATTCACTCATGCAAGTGAACTTTTCTCCTGAATCAATTGGTGGTCATTACAACGTTCTAACTGTTGAATTGTAGGAGTTACGCCATGCTTTTTGTTCGAAAATATGGTTTTTTGTGTGTTTTAAATCATTTCAATTTGACCATTTATAAAATGAAAACCATTCAGGTTCTGGTCTTGAATATTTTTTTACCAGTAGATTAGTCTTTTGAGAAAACTCTCCTAGAATTACAATCCAGTATTCATAGATTTGTGGAAGACTTTTTATGTTAAAAATGCGTTTTTTCGAATTTCATGACACTATTGTCCTAAGAAAATACCAATTTTTACCGTTTCTCATGTCGCCTTAATGCTCAGCAGCATCTGGGAACACTTTCGAACTGAGTGACTGTGTATTTGGAATACTTTCCTCTTCTCAGGTTATTTCTAGATAAGATGCGGCTAACTGTCATGTGTAGAATGTCAAATTGACAACCTAATCTGCGCGAGGACATACCAATTTAGGATGAGTCTGTTGGTTCTAATTGGGGTCAAAACAATGTTTGACAAATTCACATTCCCTTATTGTTCTGTAAATAGTTGAGATCCTGATATTTGGTCCTTTGAAAGGCTTTGAAGGTAGATAGACATAAGTATTTCAATTTTATACGACATTTTGGAAAACTATGACAAGTAGTATTAGTAAACCTATTCACAGTTTTTAAGGTTTTAAGATTGAATCCCTTTTTTGGTTATTTTTTGAGTAATTAAACCATTTTCAATTTTTATTTCAAGATTTCAATAGAGTTCCAGTTACCGTCATCAAAAAAAATATATTTTTTGAGGAATTTAAAAAATAATTTACAAATTCCAAAACTTATTAGTACCACCCAAGCAATTACATCTTAAATGTCAACGTATATCTTTTATATCAAATATTTTATTCAATCCTATTTGAGTTTTTATTCAATTTTTATTTAAATAGATTTTACGCAATAACTTTAGAAATAAATTTCACTTAAAATTTTCTTGTTCTTTTGTGTTAAGACAATTGTTTTGAATTATAGGTAATGTATTTCGAAAAAAATTCTCTCTTCATATATGAAATTGTGATTTGTAGCGATATTTTTGTTTAATTTCTCAGCTGGATACCGTACATTATTTCTTCTCGCGATGGGTTGATACTTTTAACAAAAATATTCCCACAAAAGTAAATTATTATCATTTTCATGGGTCAATGGATCAAAGAAGTAGATACAGCAAAATTTTTCTGGAGAAATTTATACAATGGCCACAGAAAACAGTCCACTTTGAGATTTGGCAGTATTCATACTGTTTTTAAAAATAACAATCTTACAGAAACACCCAATAAAAGCAGTTATTGAATTATCAAAATTTATGGCTCTTAAAGACTGTTCACTTGAGATTTTAATTTTTAAATAAAATCCATTCCAATATATGCGTAAGAAACAAATTGATAGTATTTTTTTTAATTTTTGGTGGAATATTTAGGACAACCCCGAAAAACACTTTACTTGATTTTAATAAAATAATTTACATTTTGAATTGAATTTTCGAGCAATTTATGAAGCCCATTCTTCTTTTTTACAATCTAAAGTCTACTAAAATTTTTATTCTTATGCAAACTACTTGAAAAGGAAGAGAGAGTTCAACTATCAGTTATTATTTTTATGGGTGCCATCATATAAATCAAAAGTTTATGTGATATTGAATAACCGATGCTTTAAGCGGAATTGAGTATGACTGGTAGTGTATCAGGTGATTTATAATGGATATTAAACGGTGTGCATATCGGCAAGTTGTTAAATTTTTCTTCTAGGAACATTTTTTTATCCCAAGGAACCGTATAACCTTTTTGGTTTCGGGATTTCTTAGTTTCCCTTTTAAGTAATAGTATATCATGTTACTAAAAACTCTTGTTCCATCACTGCGATTCATTCCCTTAATATATATCAGTCCAAAGAGGAGTGAAACGAAATCATTTTTTAATCTAGATTCAGAGGACCACAATAGATCTGAAAAGGTCGCAGTGGAATAGACCGATTAACCACCTTATCAAATCTAATCTAATCTAAACCGTTTGAAATAAATAAATATTTATTTGAAAATTATAAAATACGCTCTCATAGAAATCGCCAATTGCTCAGTATGTTATATGCTAAATTATTCGTTAATCCCGATGATTCTGGTCAGGATATTGAAACAAACTTCTCAAAATATTATATCATCATCGGTTCTCGATAAGCGCTCAAAGTTCCAATTTAATCTTTCGTTTCGGTGTCAATAATTATTGAGCTTGTTGGTGGGCCTTTTAACCAATTTTTGGCGTATTTTTCTATTTTATTGAAGACGCACCTTAACGAGTCGCAAACAATTCGACATTAAAATAAATTAACATAAATATTTTTATTAAAAATTTAGTTCAGTATAGCCATTTCATTTTAATATGTTATATAAATTTAACGATCCCTGATATTAACAACGACTTTATTATTGGATTAAGTATCACTTTAATAGCTTGTTAATACAAACGAAGTGCTAGAAATATTAAAATTCATCTAACCCATATTATAAAATCTCCGTAAAATATTTAACAAACCATTTTGTAAAAAATTAATTACAATTAATTTCTTGGAAACATTAGTATTCGGAAAATAAATTTTAATGGTTATATAATTATTAGTTTTAAGTACAGAAGACCATTTATGAAAATATACACGAAAGCTTTTCGAATCCTCCACGTTTAACGTCAAAACAGTGACGTACAATATTTTTTATACCATATAATTATTTCAGAGATTCTTACTGACTGCGGGAATTCACCCCAATCAAGTGTATTGATCTTCATAGAGAATAATTTTAATACAATAAAGCTTTTTGGGAAAAACGTTTAAAGAGGTAAAAGATCGTCCTAGTCCAATTTAAACGATAATTTTACAGAAAACTTTTATATTTGTTGATTGTGTTTAAATTTTATCCAATATTTGTCTTATTGCTTATCCTTAATATCACACCTTCCTTTTTTTCTTTTCAATGTGAAGAGATTAGTTCTGTACTTCATTCTTCTGGGTAATTTTTCATATTCTTATCACCTGACCCTCGTATTATGATTTTAGCATTAAATAATTGACTTTAAGTGGCAATTATTAAAATAATTATATAAAATTGTTGATCAGTGACATAAAACAATTATCAATTTTCAAAGAATATATCAAAAAACCGTATATTAAAAAGTTTCTCCGCCCATGTAAAGAAGTTAGTTAATTCATTTATATCGTGTGTCCGTTGATCTTAATTATATTCTTTCATTCTATCTCCTTATGGTTATCTCTACGAGGTAATTGAAAAAGATTATGCCGTTAAAGATAATTGTTTTAATGTTTCCAGACTGTATCTTTGACGTTCATTTAGATTTCTTTTTTTAAAGAAGCAACGCGAAGTACGAAATGTAAATTTAATGTTTTATACTAGAGTTAATATATCAACATAGAAATTATCTTAGTTCAAGTTTAATTGATATTTAGATGTACTTTTTATTCGTTTAAATGATGGCGAAATAAAATAAAAAACTTTTATATGAGAATTGAGAATCTCTAAATTTCTTTTATCTCAATTTGCTGATGATGTCGCGAAAGAAGAATCTTGTACTTCTTTTGTTGGACTCGAACCATTTTGTGGTATCCCAAAAAGCTGCATCGTGGAGAATGACCAAAAATGGCGAAAGGAGCTTAGTGCAAATTACTGGAACAATCTGATCTCGGAGTAATCTCAGTGGACACTGCTCATTGAGATACCATTTCTGTAGGATAAGCAAAGTGGAGGGTGGAACATACAATTTCTGCTTTCCCAAAAGCCTAGATCTTTTGTACTATAACATAGATGTAGGCCAATTGATCCCCTTGTAATCTACGATCTTCCACTGCTTGTCTCAGCCTGTAGGCAGTTTCCCGAGTTTATTTTCATTAATCTAGGAAAGGGAATGTATTAAATCTGTCATTCTTTGAACAACTGACTATTAACTCAGCAATCCCCTCAATATGTATCTGGTTTTCCAGGCTTAGCAATCCCCTCTATAACAAGTTAAACGTCTGATTTTTTTAACCCCAATAAAATGGATATATTCCAAAAATAAACTTATCCTTTTAATCTAATCACGAAATAGGAACCCAAGTGGTAAGGGATATTTAACTAATTTATTAGCTTATCTACGTTGTCTGGGGGTGATATAACGGCAGGGGGTGCATATAATTGCATAATATAAGGAATTGTTATGAATGAGCTTTATCCAAATTAAATGAACGATATATCATTTTATATTATGTCCCTAGCGCTTTGTAGAGTTAACTAGATAAGGTCTACAACAAATGTAATTAGCTATTTAGCAACCGCTACGAATTTCGTCATTTTATTTATTATTCAAACTGGGAGAAATAATTTATAAACTGAGTAAAGATAAAAATAAATTAGCTACTAAAGAAGGAACCTCATTCATTCATTGGTTTGGGTTGTGCTCAACAGCCCAGGCACTTGAACTGAATATTTGTACCATTTCCCATGTTTTCTACTTCCATTCCAGAAGCTTCGTGTCTTCTATAAAGACCACTAGTTTGACTGTGTCAAGTTCACATTTTCTGCATATAAGTTCACTAACTGTGAACAGAGAACCACCTAAGGTCGTGTTCCCCAGGTTTCTCCCATAACTCTTCTGCATAGCCAGAAAAGCCTAGTCGCCCTGGTGTCCAGGTGTGCATTCCAATTCAGTTTGGAATCAAGAGTCAATCCCAGATATTCAACTTCTTCGGATATATCCAGGTCTTCTCCGAACAACAGTGGGTAATTTACCCTGCGAGAGAACTCTTCGGTTCGTAAAAGCAACTAGTTTGGTTTTTTTTTTGATTAACTGAAAGGTCTTCTTTGAGACACCATTCCTCCACAATTCGTATAACTACCTCTGGGAATTGGTGACAATCACTATATAGTCCACAAAGCCCTGCATCCACATTCCTTGATCATTCCACCTGCAGATCAAGTCATCCACAATAAAAGTGGTGAAAGTACTCCAGCTCCAGTACATCCTTCAGTTGTCCAAACGGTGTATGTTTCATCATGCATATGTGCTGTTATTCTCCTATGCTCGAGCATGTGGTGATGTGAATCCATCTTTTTTTAAGGGATCTGTTTATTGATGACATCGATGTGTTGTCAAAAGCACCTTCGATGTCTAGATATTCTGCAAAGGCTTCTTCCTTATAATTCAGACTCCTTTCGAGACCTGAGCGAAGGAACCGTTTTTGTACTGAATACTTTGCAATGCAATTCAGAACTTGCTACAATTTTTTTGGGAACAAACCTCAATGTACCCATGAAGGATATCCTTAAGGAATTCAGCATAACCCGCTTTGTCAAAGTTATTGAATTTTACAGTTTTTTCAAATGTAATTATTTTAATGGGTCCTTTCTTTTTTGTTATGTCCTTCAGTACATTACCGCTCAAAGCTTTCATGAATATTCGACATGAAAAATTTGAAACAAAACCCAATTTAATTTTGCAAAGCTATTGTAAACAGTCGAGACCCGAATCAACTTTGCTAGAAGGACTAGTGGAGTAGTATAAATCCAACTATGTGACCCTCTCCAAGCATATTAAACAGAAGCGTTCTTTGAAATTGGAATTCGTATAATAAGCATTTTATTTTATATGAATAAAACTTGAAAATGTCAAAAAAAATAAGAGGAAGATTTGAGAATTGTTGGGAGAAAAATATTGAAAACAACATTAGGACCAGTGAAACTAGCAGACAAGTACCTACAGAAGTAACCATGAATTAACCGCAGATATGTTTTATTAATTTCTATACATATTAAATATGACACACTTAAATTAAATGATAATTGGTCTAAATCTTTTTAAAATTTAAGTGAAGCCTTTTATATTTGCAACAACTTATTACGTCAAAACACAGCTCATTATTCTCATTATTTCGCTTCAAATGCTCTCCTTTAAATCAAAATATAGCGCGGCCTGCCAATCCCTCTACTCATCTCTTTTCAGCCGACGTAAATCGATTCATCGCCGTTATTGAACCGGGCTTTTGACCCATCACTTGTAAACTTCGGGCGTGTTTCTCTCACGCCGCGAAGATCGTCAGCGCTCGGCAAATTCCGTTCTCGTATAACACCTTGAGGTCAACGGTGGACTCCAGCCCGCTTTCCAATTTTGGTTTTCGCCTAGTATTGATGCTTGATGCGGAATAACGTTTACACGTGGGCGTTGAAACGTTTTAGGTAAATTTTATTCAAGAGGAATACTATACTATATGTATAGTAGCTATATTTTTTTAATGGGAGGTCATTGGCCCAATGACCTAATGGAGGAGCTGCCACTGGGTTGGGACATGTGTGGAGAGCTGGAGATATTGCTGTAGTTTATTACAAATTAGATTGGAAGCCCGGTGGTACAAGAAGGGGAGGACAACCAAGAATTACTTGATGGCAGGAGGTGACAAATGACCTCAAAAGAATTGGAGTGCGCAACTGTTTAGCCACTATATGTATGATACTTCAAAATGTAAATTTTTGTTCGGATGTTGATGACTCATTAAAAATGATCTTTATCTTTCTCGAACAGTGGCATACTTTTTAAAATAAGAAATGGTGCGCATATGGTTTATGGCCGATAATGATAGACAGTTGACGATTTGTGCTGTTAATACCAAAAAACCGACATTAATAAAAAATATCATCCATTCAGAAGTCAGAAGGAGCTGTGAGAAACTTAAAATCGTGATGATGTTATTTTTAGTTTTTTTTTGTAAAATTTCTTTTCCAAAGAATTACCATTATTGACCTCCAATCCTGTCATAATAATAGACAGCCCATTCCCACGGAACAATTTTTAATAAGAAAATTTAAGGGTTAAAACCCTTGAAGTATTTCTGAACAAAAACAAGAAGTATGAAAAATTCCATAAACAGCATAACAAATCACTTTTTCAAGAACCAATTCATTAAAAAAAACTAAAAAATATGGAATTTGGATACTGTAAGTAACGGATTTTAAAATACTTTCAAAACAAAAAAAACCACTGAAGATAAATTAATATCATTTTGTCTTTGCACTCCTCAATAAAACCATATCTAATTCGAGAAATTTGAAGAAAGGAATCATAAAACTGTAGCATTTCTTTGTTTTAGTTCCGCATTTTTTAAATAAGTACACTGCTCTAAATAAACACAAAACACCACAAAGCCAAAGACTGTCCGTGGTCATTAGGTGTGGTAGTATTTATTATAGTGAGGCATTCAAGCAAAAACTGTAAGAAATTGTCCAACCATTATTTTTGAGGACTAGTATATTATAACAACCGGAATCAAACACACTAAATTAGACTTACCTCCCGCTGCTTTGGTTTAATTGGCCCAACGCCAGCTCCATACCATGCAGTCAATCGTGAGTAACCAAGAATTAACGATGCTGCTCTGAAACAAAAAAATATTATCAGAAAACCATACCGAACACAAGTTACACTATCACTAATAGTGTTACTTCTGACGCACGTTTATAGATCGGAGGTAAACAATTTACCTCCACAACATTGTACGTATGTTTGAAATATATCGTGCAATAATAAGTATACAAATAAAGACAATGCGAGAGATCCTGTGCACTCTTTATTATGAACTGATTAAAAAGTGTACGCTTGGTATATGGTTTTGTTCAGTTTTTTGCTAAAATTCTGACTTGAATGATGAGGAAGAATGGATGTATTTAAAACAAACTCCAGTTTAGATGAGGAAGAAAATGTGAGCAATGGATATCGCCTGAAAGAAAACGAAGTTGAAGTCACTTAAGAGTTTGGTGCTCTCTGAAGAAGAGGGGTAGAGCTGTGAGCTTGGACCAACTCACCATGGGTAGCATATAATTTTCTCCAAAAGAGATTAGACCATGTTTACAGTTGTTGCCAAAAGGAGCAGATGTCTATTAACTTCTTCTCTGGGAAAATAGAATTGGAAGATCTCCTTCCACATTCTTGCCATAACGAGGTTATCGAAAGTAAAATATAGCAGGCTGGCTGTAGTAATAAGGGGAACACTCTCGATTAGATGAGGAAGAAAGTGAAAGCAATGGATGTCGCCAGAAAAAAAAAACGAAGTTGAAGTCACTTAAGAGTTTAGTGCTCTCTGAAGAAGGGGGTAGAGCTGTGAGCTTGGACCAATTCACCATGGGTAGCATATAATATTCTCCAAAAGACGTTAGACGTTGTTTACAGTTGTTGCCAAAAGGAGCAGTTGTCTATTAACCTCTTCCCTGGGAAAATAAAATTGGAGGAACTGGAGGATCTGCTTCCACTTTCTTGCCATAATGAGGTTATCGAAAGTAAAATATAGCAGGCTGGCTGTAGTAATATGGGGAACACTCTCGATTAGCTGAGGAGGAAAGTGTAAGCAATGGATATCGCCAGAAAAGAAATGAAGTTGAAGTCACTTAAGAGTTTAGTGCACTCTGAAGAAGGGGTTAGAGCTGTGAGCTTGGACCAACTCACCATGGGTAGCATATAATATGCTCCAAAAGACATTATACGATGTTAACAGTTGTTGCCAAAAGGAGCAGTTGTCTATTAACCTCTTCTCTGGGAAAATAGAATTGGAGGAATTGGAGGATCTCCTTTCACTTTCTTGCCATAACGAGGTTATCGAAAGTAAAATATTGCAGGCTGGCTGTTGTAATATGAGGAACACTCTAGATTAGATGAGGAAGAAAGTGTAAGCAATGGATATCGCTAGAAAATAAAACGAAATCGAAGTCACTTAAGGGTTTAGTGCTCTCTGAAGAAGGGGGTAGAGCTGTGAGCTTGGACTAATTCACTATGGGTATCAAATAATATTCTCCTAAAGACGTTAAACGATGTTTACAATTGTTGCCAAAAGGAGCAGTTATTTATTAACCTCTTCTCTGGGAAAATAGAATTGGAGGATCTCCTTTCACATTCTTGCCATAACGAGGTTATCGAAAGTAAAATATAGCAGGCTGGCTGTAGTAATATGGGGAACACTCTCGATTAGATGAGGAAGAAAGTGAAAGCAATGGATATCTCCAGAAAAAAAAGTTGAAGTCACTTAAGAGTTTAGTGCTCTCTGAAGAAGAGGGGTAGAGCTGTGAGCTTGGACCAATTCACGATGGGTAGCATATAATATTCTCCAAAAGACATTAGACCATGTTTACAGTTGTTGCCAAAAGGAACAGTTGTCTATTAACTTCTTCTCTGGGAAAATAGAATTGGAGGAACTCCCTCCACTTTCTTGCCATAACGAGGTTATTCCGTTTGCATCGAAAGTAAAATATTTGGGGCTAATTCTAGATAAAAATACTGAGACGCTCACGTAGAAAAGTTCTCCACAAGACTCGATTCCTTTTGGACATGCGTGAACTGTGAAAATTTTTGGCGTGTTCTTACAATTGTTCTATGCTGCGCCTAGAAGTTACAGCTCTGTATAAATATTTTTTCAAATCTGGAAACATTGTAAATTATAACGTTTCAAGTTTGGTTTATACAATTTTTTACAGCAACTTTTGAAGTAATTAGAATAGAATTTGTGACATTAACTTACTACAATATTCCACGGGAATGAGTTTGTTTGTTCCAGTGTAAAAAAGACTATTAGATTGGTCGGTCGTGAATACCCGAAAATAATTAAAGTTATCGATGAAATTATCGATGATTAACCTTGGTGGGGATAATTTAAACTTTTTTCAGAAGGAATGTAATTATCTAGATTTGGAAAGTTCGTGTAAGAATTTTAATGCTTTTAATGCAGTCGGCTCTGATCGTGATGATTTTCTCGGCCATCGTCTATTATTTTTTGTTTTATGTATAAACGTGTATTCAGATTGTTTACACATAATTAGGATTAATTTTAAAATATTGGTTGGTTTTATTGTCAATTTTTTCTAATCTGATCATTGGAAATGTTAGATATGTAGCAGTCGTACTGCCTAACTGAGCTCTGAGTTACAAAAATTTAGAGGTGGGAAAACCATTTCCATCATATTTAACTAATATAAATGAAATTGCGTAAAACGAGTCGCAAAGTTATCGAGTTTTCTCGTATTGCACACAATCAGATTGTTCTCGAACTCCATAATTTATTAACAGTTCCCGTCCTTGCCCTTTAGCACGTCATATCGCATTATAAACCATTAATCATTTCGAACTCGGCTGTGAAAATGTTAAATGACAACTGATACTATCAAAAATAAAAGGTATGAAACGTTGTAGTATTATTTAAATAAATGATAATTAAGTATTTATATACGTTCGCTTTGTGCCAATGGCAAAAAGCCTTAGCTTAATAAAATTAGTTTTAATACTGATGGTGATAATGGTAAATAATAATGGTTATTGGACATGCGAAGAAATAATCCAGTAGTCGGAGCTCGTAAACTTTATATTGTGTACCTTATTTATTATACGGTGAATGAGGATATGAATTGTTTAATGAGTTGATGATACGAGTACTACCATTATCGCATATACCATAATAACATTAACGTTGGGTTAATATATTAGTTTATAAACTAAAACTACTGCAAGACATGAAGTGATTAAAAATAACAGCGAAGTAGGTTGAGAGGAAAATAAAGATTTATGTTCAATACCACTCTAATATTGACTGTATATCAATGATTATGTTTTGAAATTTCTAAAAACCAATAAACTGTTATAAATTCAATAATGTTTTAGCCAATCAACAGTAAAGAGAGGGGCTGAAACGAAGTCGCCTTGTCGACAAGACCGTATTTTTGAGCCAATAAGCGCTTCCGTCTTGCTATTCTCATGCACGCACTTACTTGTGCAAACTGGTTAAAACAGGTAGCAAACACTGATCCTATAGACCAGGGGTTCCCAACCGGTGGTACGCGGGAAGGTTTCAGGTGGTACGCGTGAGTGTCGTGAGCCGACCTTTTTGACAAACTCACTGAACTTGGGACTTCAGGGACCGAACTCAACCGCCTTCACCGCCAGTGACAAAATAAACTCCTTCAAGAGAAAGCTGGTCCTGTTTTGTTCACATATACAGGAGGATAATTCAATGAATATCAAGTATTGATCTGGACAGCACTGTAAAAAGGCCTCCTTCCAAAATTTGTTAGTTATGTGCGAGGTGTGTGCGAAGTGCGAACTGCGATTTAGTATTGAATAATTATTTGATGGGGGTAGTAAACGTCGCTACATATTGAAACAATATGCTTACGTTTTATGTTATTAAAATCGAAAATTAATTGTTAATCGTGTTTTTAATCTGTTGAAGCTGGATGTTGATCGACTAGTTCAAAAGCAGTTCTGGTACAATGCTTAAAATCTGTATGTATCTGTATATGTAACATAACTTGAACCTCTTTTCACCTGTTTAATCCTCATTACTACCGTATACAGAGTGAGTTCATGAAGGTGACATGACATGAAGGCTATTAGTTTTGAGCTTACTATTATACTCGTATTATAGGACAATCAATTGATATGTTATGGTTCACCATATCAACATACCATTTTCACATAAAAGAGGTTGGAACCATCGGTAATTATTATAACCTTGTCATCATCGTACGCAACACTGTATGTGTAGTTCCGTTATTCTTCGGTTATACACGGTACCTGAGGTACCCATGGTAGGTACTAACATATAAGAGGTTGATAATGATAAACTCAAGGCTACAAATCATTTCGCATTCATTACCACCATCATTGATTTATGGACGGTTCGGCTGCCAAAGGTACCTATACATACCTACAGCAGCTATAATTCATGCTGAAAACCATGCCGCCACTCTATCGAGTTAACTTGCGCTGATGTGCATAAATTATTTTTAAATTGGATATTCCGTAAAATATGTTTTGTTTAGCTTTAAGACAAATTGGTTAATTTTGTATAAATATTTGTTTTATAAGCCTTCGGGGGTGAACGGTTATTTTAGGTTGATCTAGATTTGTCAGGAAGTAAGAAAATTTATATTTATTCATACGAATTTAAACCACTAGCTACCTGCCCTGGTTTCTTGAAGGCAAAGGTCAAGAAGAAAAGGAAAGGAAAATCTATCTGTTTTCTAATAGTGACCCGCTCCGCTAAGACTTCGCTTTATTCTTACTTTTATCATTTTTATACCGTCTGAACTTCTAAGTGGTATCAATTCTCGCCTCAAGACATGAACAATCGGTTAAATTTGATGTAATGGTAACCACAGCAAAAGAGTCGAGCGGAGACTTTGAAAGAAGCAAAAAAACAAATAGAACCCCCCTAAAAAACAGTTATAAAGAAGACAAATTAGATAAAATCATTAGTCTGATAGGAGACATGAAAAAGGAACAATAAGTATAGAACAAAAAAAGGGTCACTGAAGAACTGATAAGAATGCAAAAAGAAAACATGAATTTGAAACGAGAAAACAAAGAAATTAGAGAGGAAAACAAACAAATTGAAGAAGACCTAAACGGGAAGGAAAAAAGGGAAAACTGTTAGAATTGGATTTAATAAAATCATTTTCAATGGCCAAGACTGGAAATGGGATAAAAATAAAAAAAATCATAGAGCCGTTATAAAAAAACTAAGAAGTCATAATAGCAAGGTACTAAAAGGAAAAAATGAGCAGGCAACGAACATTGATATGATATTGAAAACGGAATCAGAAAAAATTGATAATGATGAGAACACAAAAGATGATTATAAAACAAGCAAAAGCTTTAGAAATATGGAAAAGAGGAATAGAAAATGCGAAAAAAAATTATGAACCTACATGGAATATTAAAGAAAACAAAAATGCTAAACCAAACAAAAAGAAGGAAAACAAAAAGAAACAGATAAACATAGCGACTTGGAACACCAAAATAATGTTAAAACCAGGCAAAATGGAAGAAATCGACAGAAAAACGGCAAAATATACTATAGATATCACAGCAGTTCAAGATGTTAGATGGGAGAAAAATGGAGAAATAACGAAATGTGAATATACATTTTTCTACAGTGGAGAGAATAAACAAGGACATAACGGAGTGGGGTTTTATGTTAGAAATAACATTAAAAGTAATATAATCAACTTCAAACCAGAAATTGGATGAATCGCAACACTAGATTCAAAATGAAGAAGCATAGTAAATATTTATGCACCAACAGAATCTGCATAACCCCACGCCAAGGACGAATTCTATGACACGCTTATTAAAGTTTGCGAAGAAATACCAAAGAAAGACGACATAATAATATTAGGAGACGCAAACTCAAAGCTGGGCAAAGAAACATACTTAAGAGAAATAATAGGTAACGAAAAAGGAATTATACATGACAAAACTAACGATAACGGCCAAAGCCTCCGCCAGTTAGCTGGAATGATGAACTAGTCAATACTATCAACTAAGTTCAAACACCCCAAAAAACACAAAGTAACCTGGAGGCACCCAGGAGGACAAGTTGATAGACCACGGATTAGCGACGAGAGATATCTGCAAAAAAAACAATAGACACAAGAACGTACAGACGCAAACGCAGACACGGATCACTATCTAGTAATGACAAAAATGAGAGGACTAAAAGATGCAAAGAAATATAACGCTCCAATGAACACAAGCACTCTTATCGTGGAGAGTTTAAGACTGAACAAATAAGGAAACAATATGAAGATAAAATTACAGAAAATATTGAGAATCAGACACTTATTACATCAGATATCGAAAATAGGTGGGAAAAAATAAAAAACGTCGTATTGGAACCAGCACAGCATATAATAGGGAAGAAGAGTAAAGAAAAGGAGAAAAAAGTATGGTATGACCAGCAGTGTGAAGATATAAGAAAACAAAAAAAAAACACGGAAGATTAGAGTGGATAAATACAAACAAAGGATCGGACAGAAGATCATACGAGATAATCAGAAATAGGTCAAATGCAACATACAAAAATAAAAAAAATTACTGGCTAAATGTAAAAATGAAATAAATAGAAGAATATAGGCGTAACAACAATCTAAAGCAATTCTACAAAAAGATAAAAGCACCGACCAAATATCCCAATAAAACAAGGGGAAGAAAAACTGAAAATGGCGTAACAGTATATGAAAGCACGGAAATGATAAAAATATGGGAAAAGTATTATAGCAGAATGCTTCATGAAGATTATGTTGAGGACCCCAAGGTAGCAGATCCAGAAAACGAAATCACGTTAAACTGCCCCTCTTAAAAAGAAATAGTGACTGGAATAAAAAGAACTATCAACGGAAAAGCCACAGGAGAAGACAAAATAACAGCGGAGATGAAGAAGTATGGCGGGGAACCGCTTCAGAAAACAATATCCAAACTGATACAACAAATTTGGGAGGGAAATATAATGCCAAACAAAAAAGGAGATAAGGAAGTCTGCAAAAACTATAGACCAATAACCCTACTTAATACCACCTACAAAATACTTGCAAACATAATAAATCAAAAACTGAAGGCATACACAGAAAAAATATTAGGAGACTACCAAAACGGGTTTAGACCAGGAAAATCAACAGTAACGGCAATACACACCATCGAACAAATCTCTGGAATACAATAATGATCTATACGTCATTTTTATAGACTTCAGGAACGCATTTGACACAATCTAAAGACACAAGATTATGGAAACACTAAAGATACTAGGAATCCCAAAGAAGCTTAGGGAATTGGTGGAACTGACCCTACAGAACAGAAAGGGGAAAGTAAAATTCCAAGGTGAAATTTCAGAAGAATTTAAAGTGAATAAAGGTGTAAAACAGGGAGACTCAATTTCTCCAACACTGTTTAACCTAGTACTTGAATCCATTTTAAGGAATGCAAACTTGAGCGAGAAAAATATTATAGATATAAGATTTTGATCAGACCGTCATTACTTACGCACTCGAAACAACAACTATAAACAAAAAAGAAGAAGAAGATCTAAAAATAATAGAAAGTAAAATATTGAGAACAATACTCGGACCAGACATAACAAGAGATGGAGAAAGAAGATTAAAAAGAAACATATAAATAGAAAAGGAAGCAGGCGGAGAAAATATAGTCCGATACATAAAAGCGAGGAGACTGGAATGGATGGGACACAATATGAGAAGAGCACCAATAGAAATATTAAAAATAATAACATGGGTTCCATTGAAGACTAGAACTAGAGGAAGACCACGAAGCAGATGGTGGGATCAAGTAGAGGAAAATAGAAAATCAGAGACTGGAAAACAAAATGCAGAGACGGAAGAAAATGGAGAACTATAACAAATGAGGCCAGTACAGATAAAAGATTATAGTCGCACTGATATAAGAGGAGTAATCCACCTCGTCAATAGGATTAAATACAGCTCGATTGAGCTAGCCATAATCCCTCGGGATTGAACGGCCATGATGATGATGAACCACAGCTTATACAAGTGACCCTTACTGGACTGAGCCGGCGGCACAAGCGGCCAATTATATTTTTTGATCAACACCGACATTTTATGAATACATTTTCGAAGGTGGTTCAGAAATACGAAAATACGGCACCTTAATTGGATGTTTACACGTTATAAATATAACAACTGGATAAGAACAATACACCTCTACAGTCAACTAGAAAAGCTCTACGATCAATTTAAGTAACATAAAAGCCGTCTCGTACAAAATGATATGAATAATTCTCTTCTAATTTTCTTAAAAGCCATTTAAAGACCCTTACATTCTATTATTACATACATACATTTATATCTATTACTTACTCACCTAACCACAATTTATTTAATCTACGTATTGCTGTAGAATATGGCCGCAGTATGGGATTACAGCAGTTACTTCACTTGCATTTACATTACAATAGGATAGGTTTATTTCGTTTATAAATACGTTTAATGAAAATTTCTGTGTCGGCTTCAACTACATTTACTTTATTAAAAGTAGTGTTCAACTTCGTTTAATGCGGCTACAAAATTATGTCGGAATAAAAATTTTTTGAACAACGATGAGTTTTAGGTGAGGAGACCCGAATTTACTTATTTTTTAATTTGTAGAATTAAAAATAGTTCCAGTTAAATTTTTATATATATAAGAATAGAAGACTTAGTTTTGGTATTTATTTTAAATATTAGTTTTAGTCAAAGGAAATATACGAATACGCAAAGTTTGGGATGAGTTTCATAATTCTTGATGAAAAGGTTTTTCTAAAAAAGGTGGAGAGCTAAATAGATAAAAATGATGTCCTGATTTTTTTTGCGAATATGACAATTAACAGAGATAGAGCTGGGCTAGTCAAAACAGAAGAGGGGAAATTCACTAATATGACGAACCATGAAATAAGACAAAAACAGAAGACTTACTAAAATTTCCTCCACTTCATGTCTACATACAAGGCGAAGCCAGGACAATCACTAATAGATTGCCCAGAGAGCACCCATTAGTAGATTACACGGTAAGGTGTGTAAGGAGCCATACAAAGAGTTGGAAATCGATCCCATAATGGGAATGCCATTGGACGAGATGATTCCCAAGTATAGCTCCGGGAAAATCTTGAAAACAGTGTCATAACAGGCAGAGAGGTATGGAAGGAATGAAGATCCTCCAATTAATGCTCTGCTACACAGATGGCTCAAAAACCGAGGAAGGTGTAGGATCAGGAGTACCTATATATAGCCTATCCAAAGAATGTGCTTAGGCAAACATGTGACGATATTCCAGGCAGAAGCTGCTATTAAGGCAAGAGTTTAAGGAACAAATCATTACCATATTCTCCGACAGCCAAGCGGCTATAAAAACAATCAGTTCCATGCAGATAATTTCCAAACTTGTTTGGGAATGCTTGAAGATGCTACAAGAGTTGGGCAGCCTTAAGAGATTGTTCTTAGCCTAGGTACCAGGCCACTCAGAACACAAGGGCAATGAAGAGGTAGACTCACTAGCCCGAGAAAGGTCACGATGTGCTTCTATTGTCCCAGAACCTTTCTAAGGCATAGCGAAAGCGCTGCAAAAACAAATAGCAATACTTGGATAAAAAAGCAGTCTCGAGAATGATGGAGCAAGGCAAGTACCTTCTGAGCCAGAAACAACCATATGCAGGTTTTGCCAAGAAGATGAGGAAACATATGTGCTACCGCTGAGGTTTTCGACGATAGGGGAGGAAAACCACAACCCTCCCAATATATGGAGGACTTCAGGTTTGGCATTCGAAGTCTAGTAATAAGGACGGGTCTGGACAAGGACTCTAGCATAACAGGAGGGCACATATAATTGCTCTGCAAAGGTTGTAGTGGTGAGGCTCTTAGAAGCACATAAGCCCCATATTTATCTTATCTTATCTTATCTTATAATCAGGAAGGAGCGGTAACAATAATAATTACGTGGGAAGAGCAAAAGGAAGACCGAAGATAAAATGGAAAGACCAAGTTGAGGAAGATATTAAGAAAATGAGAATACATGATTGGAAAGCAAGATATAAGGACAGGAAAAAATGGAACAAGAACATAAAATGCTAAATGTTTGTAAAAAAGTTCTTCTACGATAGACGTGCTATAAAATTTCCAATGGGGGTTGATTTACTTGTAAAAATTTCCATTCGCCATGGGCGTTCGATAAAAATTTTATCAGATTTTAATTAATTTGTAGAAATTTCCTTCTATCATAGGCGTGCGATGACATTTATGGATTGAGGAACTGTTTCATTAATAATAAACCGACCAAAAATTTCCAAAAAAAGGTGAGCGGTCGTCGGACTGCCGACAGAAGCTTGCTTTTTATGCACAATAGAATGACCATTTTTCGTGAATTTTTCACAATTTTTCAAAAATTTGACAATTTCTAACCATTTTTTGCAGTTTTTGACGAATTTTAGCAATTATTGACCGTCTTTGACAATTATTGACCATTTTTGACAATTTTTCAAAAATTTTAACATATTTGGCAATTATTGACCATTTTTTCAAAATTTTGACAATTTTTGACCATTTTTCAAAATTTTATCAATTATTGATCCTTTTGGACCATTTTTGACGAATTTTGATTGGTTTTGACAATTATTGACCTTTTTTGACAATTTTTCAAAAATTTTCAAAAGTTTTAACAATTTTTAAGAATTCTTGACAATTTTTTACAGTTTTTTACAGTTTTTTACAGTTTTTTACAGTTTTTTACAGTTTTTTACAGTTTTTTACAGTTTTTTACAGTTTTTTACAGTTTTTTACAGTTTTTTACAGTTTTTTACAATTTTTTACAATTTTTGACAATATTTGGCAATTATTAACCATTTTTCCAAAATTTTGACAGTTTTTGACAATTTTTGATCATTTTTCCAAATTTTTGACAATTTTTGAACATATTTAAAAAATTTTGACAATGTTTCAAAAATTTTAACATATTTGGCGATTATCAACCATTTTTTCAAAATTTTGACAATTTTTGACAATTTTTCACACCCATTGGTGTGCGAGCTCAGTGTGGCAAGAGAGATTGCGCACAGTCGCTTGAATGAGTTATCGCGTGACGAACGCTTTTTCGTAACATCACACGTTTCACGAGTTCACTAGCCTTCTCAAAAGTCCTATGTCGTGCAATAAGAAGCAAGCTTCAAAAGTTGGTAAATTTTATTTCAGCTATTCTAAACTAACTTGATAGAATAGTGGAATATATTCAAAAGTGTCGTTTGGTGTTGGCCCAGTTTATATACAATTTTGCTCTATTCACTCTGCAGATTCAGGGTTTTTGGTGAAATCCGAACGAACCCGACTGTTCCAAAATTCCAAACCAGCATCTAGTGACACCGGAACCGGAAGTTCCTTGACGTTTCTCGGCAAAGTCAACTCGATTTCAATTTAATTTATTACATTAGGTTTAAAGGTTTAGAGATCTTTCGGGTTACGTCAAATACTATCTTTAATATAATTTTCCTATAAATGAGGAATTTTATGGGTATTTAAATTTCATTTAGCTCCACGTTTCTTCTATCTTAGTAAAAGTTGAAATATAACTTAAGAATTTATGAAAAAATACCGAGGAGCGTGAATTTCAAAATAGATTCAGATATTTTCTATGAAAAACAAAAAAAAATTAATAATTCGAAAGTTGAATGGATTTGCAATTCTTAGGGGTACAATATGGCTTTCACATTTTTTTTTTGACAATCATAGATAAAGCAAAAACATTCTTGGTTCCAATGATAATGAATTTACAAAGGAAAATATTTAAGTGAAGTCAGTTTTCGATCATAATAATGTTATGTTTTTCTTGTTTATTTAAATAGTTTTTACTTGTAGGATTAAATTATACACACTACTATGGCTAATTACTATTTATTTATTTAAAGAAACACATACTGTATTAAACTTAATTTATATACAGGCTTTACTTAATGTCAACTAATTTATTTACACTCGGTATAATAGTTCTAATTTATTTTTACCACTTGAATATTACACTATTTATCTTTACTATTTCATTCACTGTCCGATTACTAAGAACTTCTGTGAACTAACTATTTACTGTCCGTTTCACTAATTCTCTCGAACTAACTAATTGTTTACGCACTCAAAAACCCGCGTATATATAGTCCTTCTCAACTCTAGAAAATTCCAGTACCTTCCGCGCTCGTTCTATGCACAAACAAGGCGAATGTTCTCGAAAGGAGCGCAGCCACCAAAATTTACAGTCGAGGGACAGGACCGGCTTTGAGTTGGTGACCTCGCAACAATAATTACCCTACAGAATTTTTAAACGAAAAAAAAAATTTTTTCAATTTGCTAAAAATCCAAAAAAAAATCATGAGTAAGTATGCCACAAGGTTTAGAAGCTACCCAAGAATGTGGTCAATTGAATAGTCGACTTAGTATTAATTATACCAAAACATAACATCTTTTCTACAAAAATTAAACCAAAAAATTTAATGGAAAATTTAACAATTCTTTTGCAGTTTTAAACTTGAAAATACTTCCATTGATTGTCCAATAGAAGTGTTAGTTAGGGAAAAATGAAACAAATATAATAATTTCTGATAACGATTGCTGAAACGTCGGAAAGGAAAATATTTAGGTTTAATTCCCATTAAAAGCAAACTTAATAATCTATCTACCACAAAAACTTAGCATAGATCAAGGAAACTCGTTTTTTTTATATAGTCTTGATATGACTCCATTAAAATTAGATGTGTGTCGTAACCCTTTTATTTTTCTTTAGAAAACTCTGAATTTCTCAGGAGTGTTCGACGACAGTTTGTATATCTATGTGTTTCACTTTTCCATTTTCTCTTTGATGCAGTTTGACGATAAAAAATTGATGGCAACATCGATGAAAACCAGTCGAGACGCCCGTCCCGTTTTAAAGTCGACGCTATGCATCCATCCAAACGCCTCCGCCCGTCTAGACGCCTAGGGAGATTAGTTGCCTCTATTTTTATGTTTCTCTCAAAGTTACACATATTGGTAATTTATTTACTTTTATCTAACAGTTTCAGGTATTCGTATGAGATATTTGATGGTCTTGACATTTTTGGCTCAAGCTGTCATTGACTTTTTTCAGAATGTTTGAGGTTTTTAAAAATGCATTTTTCTCCCGCCAATAACAAAAAGGGAGAATTCTTATTGGGTACGTTTAACGTTGCTGTCAAATGGAAAATCAAAATATATGTAGTCGATTATTTTTAAATCTTTAGATAATTACAGAAAATTCACATAATTGTTTTGAGATGTTTTTCATATGGAGATTTTGATAAATCTGTATTTTAATCATCGCTAAATAATATTTCATCGACAGCACAACCAATAAAACCAAAAATCTTTTGTTGATAAATCAATACTATAAAGATCCGGAAACTAATTATTAATCTGGCATAATTTCTGTCGACAAGAAGTTTCCCATTTCAAACAGGATCGTCAAGAAAAACCTGAGCGGTCTCCGGAAAGACCTTTGAAGTCTATTCATAAAGTTGTATAGGAAGCATTTTTTATCAATTGAATCAAAAACTTTGAAAGTAAACATGGCAGTCGGCCTTTTGGGAATTTAATTTGTATGATTTAATTAAAACAAAAATAAGTTAAAAGGCCACTACGGGGAAAAGCTTTTCCATTTTGTCAAATTAAATATTATTCATCAAGATGATGTTTGTTACTTCCATAATTATGTAGTCGAGTGCTGGAAATTGGAGAGTTTTTATAGTTAATATTTTCACTGTGTCTTTTTAAAAAGTGAAAACCTCCAATGATCTGTCTCCCTGGTAACAATATGGGGAGACACGGAAAATGCAAATTTAATTGGAATCTCCCTTACAAACGGTAACACAAGAGGAGGGATTCTACTAACCACCACCGTGAACAATACATTCAAATTTGTCCCCCAAATCAAAGGGTTCGCGCCTCAAAGTCTGATTGTAGTAACAGCAATGCCAATTGAATTTTCTACGTGTGTAAAATTATTGCTTAATCAGGTGGAAGCTATTGATAATTATGTTTTGTAACCGACACATTAATTCAATTCTGAAGCTGTGATTGGATTTTTAGTTGGGGGTATATTGAAATTCAGAATAACGAACGTATAATATTTTACTTTGCACTGAGGTAATACTGAGTTGGGAATTTTGCTATCCGTTGGCGACACCAACTTTACACTATCTTATGCACGTTTCGAAAGCCAAGTTATCTTCTTCAGAGACTGAAGGTAACCTGAGGAAATTATGCGGTATTCGGATTGATGGGTTTGTAGAAGAAGGAGGTTTTTCTGGTCTTATATATGGTTTGATTTTAAGTATTTACTGGGTAATGTTTGTGGGTGAGTTTAAATTGTTTATTTTCTGTAAATATCGAAATATTTTCATAATCTGTATAATATTTTTCCATTTCTTTAAATCCTATTTTGTTGATTTTGGCTTTATGATCCTGGTCATTTTTCGAGTCCTGTAACATTATTTTTATCCTGAACCAGAGTTTTTGTATACTTCTGTTATTAAGTCTCTCCTCGCTGAAAAATATTCACGTTTGTAGTTCGTATTTCTATACCTTTAGTGAAATGATTCAGCTTCCGACCCATACGTTTAAATTTCCCAATTATTTGTGAACATGGTAATAATTTCGAAATTTAGCTATTCGATTGTTACTCAAACAATGTTTTTATCATCAAGTATCTTTTAATTAGAATTATCGAAAACTTCCATTACTGAAAAACATCAAATACTATTCAATTTTTGAACAGGAACGTCAAATTTATCGGGATACGTCCAGATCTATCATTTAATAGAATTTGATGTTTCACGATTGATTTAACGGATGGGGGATATAACAATGGAAGTTACAAGAAATATCAAAAAAGGTGAGCGGTCGGTGGACCGCCGACAGAAGCTTGCTTCTTATGCACAATAGAATGACCATTTTTCGTGAATTTTTCACCATTTTTGACAGTTTTTGACGAATTTTGACAATTATTGATCATTTTTGACAATTTTTAGAAAATTTTGACCTTTTTAGACAATTTTTCTAAATTTTAACATTCATTGACCATTTTTGACCATTTTTGACCATTTTTGACCATTTTTGACCATTTTTGACCATTTTTGACCATTTTTGAACATTTTTGACTGGTTCTGACTATTATTGACCATTCTTGACAATTTTTCAAAAATTTTGACTATTTTTAATAATTATTTACCATTTTTGACAGTTTTTTATAATTATTGACCATTTTTTCAAAATTTTGACAATTTTTTACCATTTTTGACAATTTTTTACCATTTTTGACAATTTTTCGAAAAATTTGTCCATTTTTCAAAAATTTTGACAATTATTGACCATTTTTCCAAATTTTTGACAATTTCTGAAAATATTTGGCAATTATTAACCATTTTTTCAAAATTTTGACAGTTTTTGACAAATTTTGACGATTTTTCCAAATTCTTCACAATTTTTGACCATATTTAAAATTTTTTGACAAATTTTCAAAAATTTTAACAATTATTGGCAGTTTTTGACAATTTTTGGCAATTATTGACAATTTTTGAACATTTTTGACTGGTTCTGACTATTATTGACCATTTTTGACAATTTTTCAAAAATTTTGACTATTTTTAATAATTATTGACCATTTTTGACAGTTTTTTATAATTATTGACCATTTTTTCAAAATTTTGAGCATTTTTCACCATTTTTGACAACTTTTCAAAAAATTTGACCATTTTTCAAAAATTTTGACAATTATTGACCATTTTTCCAAATTTTTGACAATTTCTGAAAATATTTGGCAATTATTAACCATTTTTTCAAAATTTTGACAGTTTTTGACAATTTTTGACGATTTTTCCAAATTCTTCACAATTTTTGACCATATTTAAAATTTTTTGACAATTTTTCAAAAATTTTAACAATTATTGGCAGTTTTTGACGAATTTTGACAATTATTGACCGTCTTTGACAATTATTGACCATTTTTGACAATTTTAACATATTTGACAATTATTAACCATTTTTCAAAATTTTTAACAAATTTTGATTGGTTTTGACAATTATTGACCGTCTTTGACAATTATTGACCATTTTTCAAAAATTTTAACCATTTATCAAAATTTTTGACAATTATTGACCATTTTTGACAATTTTTGAAAATATTTGGCAATTATTAACCTTTTTTCAAAATTTTGACAGTTTTTGACAATTTTGCAAAATTTTTAACATATTTGGCAATTATTAACCATTTTTTCAAAATTTTGACAATTTTTGACAATTTTTGACAATTTTTGAACATTTTTGACAATTTTTCACACCTATAGGTGTGCGAGCTCAGTGCGGCAAGAGAGATTGCGCACAGTCGCTGTGGTATATCGAGATGGTGGCTTGGTTGGTATAGTAGGTAAAGAGAACTTGAACTGGCTTCTTCATCCAAAATTTCGGTATCAGAATTAGGCTCTTTTTTCCGACGTATCTCCAACAGGCTTCTCTCTGTCCACTTGATCCTCATTAACTTCACCAATTTCGTTTTTCTTGACAGGCCAAACTGTTTCGTTATCGCAGTTTTCAACTTTCTCATAAAATATGACGTCACGCGAAACTATAACATCTTTTTTCTCAGGGATGTAGATCCGATAGCGCTCATCTCCATCATACCCAACCATTGCCTTTGGATCCATTTTCCGTCTCTTTTGTGCAGGCAGATGGACATAGCATTTAGAACTCACAACTCGTAGATGTCTGATCCATGATTTCTGTCCAAACCAGAGTTCGTACGGAGTCTTATCAACGATTGGAGATTTCCTCACTCTATTCAATATGTAGCCAGCAGTAGTGACCAGCTCAGCCCATATAGATGTGGGAAATTTTATATCAGGATTCGCATACTTAAAGGTACGAGCCATTTCTACGATTGTCCTGTTTTGACGCTCCACTGCTCCATTCTGCTCGGGTGTCAATCTTTGGGTTACCCCATACTCCTTCAGAATGAAGTAGAAGGCTGCTATTTAAATTTGTGTAGGTGGGGTATGTGGATCATAGGGGTTTGATAGGTCTGCATTACCTCTCATGTCATTATAGTTTCCTCTCTCTACCTTATGAATGTAAATGTAAGTTTCAAAATTGACACACTGTATCAGCAGTGACAAATTTTGTTATATTTATAATAAGTTTTTCAATTGAATAATAATTGTCAATTTGAACCCATGTAGTAGGTAGATCCTACTTACCTTGAAGGAAAAAAAAAGAAAAGCTCAGATAAGCGGATTCTCGTTTTCTGTATTCCGTTCTAGCTATCAACAAGCGACCTTATACTGAGAGAGAGCACTCAACAGATCGTTTACTAAAGATAGGTTCTCATGATTCAAAATTCGTATAAGCTATATTATTATTTCCAAAACATGTAATTACGGAGACCACCGCGAAGTTTCACAAAAACCAAGTTACTTGCTTTGTACAGAGTCGTGGTGAGGTTTTTTGTCGATAGAAAAATATTTTACGACCCATTTTTCAATTTTAAAACAAGTTATTCATAGTGTGAAATCCAAAAAAAAATTCCAAAGGACTGCTTGTCGACCGCAAAAGCACCGCCAAGTGGTACTATGGAAAATTTCTAGCTTTTATTTATCGAAATTCGCAAATTAGGAGTATTCGGCCAACATTATCCTTAAACCATTGAATTGAAAGGCTCGTATATATCGAGAATAATAATGTTGAACCAAAAAACCACAAACAAAAACCTGATAAAATCTCTATTTGTAAAACCTAATTTCCTCCGGCTTACTCAGCTTATCCACCGAATAAAACATTGTCAGCGAATAAACGTTTTCGCAAAAAGCATTCGATAACTGGTACACAACTTTTTGAACAATTTTATTATTTGGAAAAAAAAATTAACTTTCAATTTTCTTTAGAAACTAAAGTACGTCTCTGGATTTACCTCCATACATCTCGTTTTTAGGTCGCCCGTGGTAGAACCACGTCGTTCGCGTGTACTTGTATTTGTATGGAGAAAAAAAAATAGGTATTCATCTTGTTAGCACGTCAGAATAGAGCGCAAGTTGCTTATTTGCTTCTCGCATAGACGGCTGTCGCAGGAAAAAAATGGGAAAAACAATAAATAAATATAGCAATAAATAGTGATAACCGATAGCATTCTTAATTTAATACAGAAAGTCCCGAAAAGGTTACCTATGGAGTTTGGTGGCCAAAAACAGATCAGAGGAAAACCGAACTGGAGCTATCAAAACTTCAGAGGCTTGTCTGTCTGTGCATAACGGATGCAATGAGAAGCAGCCCGACTGCGGCAATGGAAGCCATTCCCAATCTTCCGACTCTTGCTCTGCATGTAAAAACGGAAGCGAGAATGGCTGCATACAGGCTGGAATGCAATGGGAATTGGCAACACCCATAGTCATTCCAGAATCACAGATGTTATCACAAACTCGTTTCTTTAAATGAGAAGTGATAATATGTTGGCCACAATTAACGACACCCAACCATATGCAGCTAAACTAGGATGGGTTGGAAGCATACAGTTAGGAAGGAACGTCAGATGGATCTAAAACTGACATAGGAACAGGAGCTGGAGTCCATGGTGCCAGACCCAGATGCAATGTCCACGCATCGTTGAGGAAGTTTGCATCTGTATTCCTGGCATAAATCTACTCTATCGACACGTGTTTGCAAATGAACAACGAACGGGGGTATAGAGGCCAAAAGATCCTCATACTCTCAGATAGTCAAGCAGCACTGAAATCTTTAGCATGTCCCCAGATCAGATCTAGACTGGTCTGGGACTGCCTACAAAAACTTTTAACCCTGGCAACCCATAATAGAGTAACTCTTAAGAGGGTATTGTAGGCAATGAAAAGGCAGACACCATAGCAAAGCTAGGGTCTGACTGACTAACGAAATATTAAACCTCAGCAGGGGGGCAGATAAGGAAAGTGACGGGATTACTCACCGGTCACTGTACCCTAAGGAAGCACATGCATACAATTGGGATATATAGGGAGGAACCTGTCTGTCGGTTGAGCATGGAAGAGGAGGAAACAGCCTCTCACATTATCTTCGAATGTGAAGCACTGTCTCATTGGAGATATAGACTCCTAGGACTGGAGTATCCAAGGGAGGATTCATCCAAGAAGGACCTAGTGAAAATATTGTTGAGCCTGATAAGGGCTACTGGTCTCTTCACATAAACGGTATAACCAAGGGCACAAAAAGCCTAAAGGCTGATGTGCCGAGGTCTCTAAGCCTCTGATTGGTGGTGACGAACCAATCAATCAATCAATCAATCAATCAATCAATCAATCAATCAACCAGGTACAGCCAGTACATTCGATACATTATTAACGACCACTTGTATATACTGAAGTTACCATTAGATCAAATTTGACAGACTTTAAACTTCACCAATCGGTCAAATTTGATCTAATGGTAACCAAAGTTTATACAAGTGGCACTAGAAGAAGGAATTGTCTATTGCTAGGTTTCTAAGAACCATTCAAGTAATATTTCTTCTTATATTCGAAAAATAGTTCGAAAGATTCTTTCTCAAGCGGCAATCTGTTACTTTACGCTCGAAAAACACACATAATTTTTTCTACAGTCGCCCTTTTAATAATTATAACAGTTTTTTATATTATCTTAGGTTATAATAGGAGTGCTAGAATAATCGTCATTTTCGCTATTCATCATGATTAACCTTAAAAAGATCTACTGATTAGGGATGTTAAAAAATCATCGATTTTTATATAAATCGATTATTATTTTCTTATAATCGATTCTTAGTTATCGATTTTTATTGTAATATTAATCGATTTTTGGTAAATCGATTTTATAAATTACGAGTTTAAATTGATTTTCAGAAACGGCTCGTATTATTTATTGACTAATTTCAAAATTTTAGACCATTTTTCAAAATTATTGACCATTTTTAATAATTATTGACAATGATGGACCATTTTTCCAAATTTTTGACAATTTTTGAGAATTATTGACCATTTTTGACCATATTTCGAAATTTTTGACAATTTTTCAAAAACTTTGACAATTATCAACTATTTTTCAAAATTTTGACAATTTTTAACAATAATTGTCCTTTTTGACAGTTTTTGACAACTGTTGACCATTTTTGATAGTTTTTCACAATTATGAGCCATTTTTGACAATTTTCCAAAATTTTTGACCATTTTTCAAAACTATTGACCATTTTTGATAATTATTGACAATTGTTGACAATTATGGAACATTTTCCCCGATTATCCCAAATTTTTGACAATTATTGGCCATTTTTGACCATATTTCAAACTTTCTGGCTATTTTTCAAAAACTTCAACTATTTTTCAAAATGTTGACAATTTTTCAAAAATTTTAACAATTATTCAAAATTTTTGACCATTTTTCAAAATTATGGACCATTTTTGACAATTATCGACCATTTTTCAAAATTTTAACAATTATTGACCAATTTTGACAATAATTGTCAATTTTTGACAGTTTTTGATAATTTTTGACCATTTTTGATAGTTTTTGACAATTATTGACCATTTTTGATAATTTTTGACCATTTTAACATTTTTGACAATTAACCATTTTTGACCATTTTTCAACATTTTAACAATTATGTAAAAAAATCAACGAAATTTTATCTACGATATTTTGTCTTGGTATGCAAAAGTGAGGGGAACGAAAATTCGATTTTTTTTATTATGGACTTTAGAAAGTTTTTATGGGCCTTTTCGAAATCTACGAGGACTTTTTATGTATAAAAGTATCGTTTAAAATGTAGTTCCGATTTTGGAAATTTGAAAGTGGATTTACGTAATAGTCGAAAGTACACGAGCTAAGTCAAAAAATCGTAGAGGCCATAATAATGGGAATTTCGAGCTGAAATTTTAGATACAGTCTCTCAGATGATGATAAAATATGGAAAAAAATCAGCGAAATTCTATCTACGATCTTTTGTATACTGCGGTATGCAAAATTGAGGGGTACGGAAATTTAAAAAAAATTATTATCGACTTTAGAAAAATTCTATGGACATTTTCGAAATCTACTGGGTCGAATTAGTGGATTTTCATATGAAAGAGTGTCGGAGAAAATTCAGATCCGATTTTGGAAATTTGAAAATTCGAAACTGAGGATAAGTTATAGTCGAAAATACACGCGCTGAGTCAAAAAGTCGCAGAGATCATAATAATAGGAATTTCGAACTGAAATTGTAGATATACACTTTCAGATGCTGAATGAATATGTAAAAAAATCAACGGAATTTTATCTGCGATATTTTGTATACTGTGGTATGCAAAAGTGAGGGGTACGAAAATTCGAAATGTTTTTTCTAATTATTGACTTTAGAAAATGTGTATGGGTATTTTCGAAATCTACGGTAGGTAATTACTAGATTTTTATGTATAAAAGTGTCGTTTAAAACTTAGTTCCGATTTTGGGAATCTGAAAGTGGATTTAAGTAGGTATTAGTCGAAAGTTCACGCGCTAAGTCAAAAAATCGTAGAAGCCATAATAACGGGAATTTTGAGCTAAAATTTTGAATACACACTTCCAGATGATTAACAAATATGGAAAAAAATTAGGGAAATTGTATCTACGATATTTTGTATACAGCGGTATGCAAAAGTGAGCGATACGGATCGACTTTAGAAAGTTTTTATGGGCATTTTCGAAATCTACGGGGTCTAATTAGTGGATTTCCATATATAAAAGTGTCGGAGAAAACTTAGGTCCGATTTTGGAAACATCATAGAATCCCATAATAATGGTAATTATGAACTTATATTAAAATCTTATAATTTGCTGTTTTATGAGCATTAATACTTCCTACGATAATAATATTCGTATTATTTTATACATTTGTAAAAACATGATAAAATAGATGGTTGTACGCCTATGTTCGTCGAACTTTTTTCATATTTCCACGTATTTCGCGATGAAGATATTGTAACAGAGTTCGAGATTAGGATCAGCGGTCCGACCCAACTTTTTTTTCATGTGTATCGAGAGAAACAGAAAAAGAAATAAGTAGGCTGGAGATGTTCACGGTCTGCATAGTGGGCGAGACAATTGTCTTCTCAATTTGTAGTAATCACAGTCAATATTAAAAAATATACAGAAATTAAATTTTTATATTAACTCTACCACACCTTGATGTTGCTCAGTAATATTATTGACAGTTTGGCGAATATATGTAGATAGATAGATACCTATCATGGCTTAACTAAAGCCCAGTGGCGGCTCGTGAACTTTTCAAGAGAGGAGGCTGGACATAAAAATTTTTGAAAAATGGTCAAAAATTGTCAAAATTTTGAGAGAATTGTCAAAATTTGGAGAGAATTGTCAAAATTTTGATAAAATGGTCAATAATTATAAAAATACTGTCATAAATGGTCAATAATTATAAAAATACTGTCAAAAATGGTCAATAATTGTTGAAAATTGTCAAAAACTCAAAAGTTTTAAAAATTGTCAAATATGGTCAATAATTATCAAAAATTGTCGAAAACTTTTGTTTAAAATGGTTAATAATTGTCAAAAATGGTCAATAATTATCGAAACTTTTAGAAAAATTCTCAAAATTTTCGAAAAATGGTCGATAATTGTCAAAAATCGTTAAAAACTGTCAAAATATTTGAAAAATTGTCAAAAACGTTCAAAAATTCTCAAAATTGATCAATAATTGTCAAAAATGATCAATAATTGTCAAAAAATGGTCAATAATTGTCGAAACTTTTAGAAAAATTGTCAAAAATTATTAAAAATTAGTCAATGATTATCAAAAATGGTCAATAATTATAAAAATACTGTCAAAAATGGTCAATAATTGTTGAAAATTGTCAAAAACTCAAAAGTTTTAGAAAATTGTCAAATATGGTCAATAATTATCAAAAATTGGCGAAAACTTTTGTTTAAAATGGTTAATAATTGTCAAAAATGGTCAATAATTATCAAAACTTTTAGAAAAATTCTCAAAATTTTCGAAAAATGGTCGATAATTGTCAAAAATCGTTAAAAACTGTCAAAATATTTGAAAAATTGTCAAAAATGTTCAAAAATTCTCAAAATTGATCAATAATTGTCAAAAATGGTCAATAATTGTCAAAAAATGGTCAATAGTTGTCGAAACTTTTAGAAAAATTGTCAAAAATTATTAAAAATTAGTCAATGATTGTCAAAAATTATTAAAAATTAGTCAATGATTGTCAAAAATGGTAAATAATTGTCAAAAATTGTTAAAAACTGTCAAAATATTTGAAAAATTGTCAAAATTGATCAATAATTGTCAAAAATGTTCAATAAATGTCAAAATTGATCAGTAATTGCTATTTGCTGGATAAATTGGTGAGGAGGCCGAGCCTCCTTAGCCTCCTTCGAGGAGCCGCCACTGCTAAAGCTGCATAATAATGATCAAGTACCTATTTAAAGTTGATTGAAGAGAACAATATATATGGGACTTTTCGGGTATTGTAGGATGAAAACAATAATGCTCTTTAGATTTTTTTTTGCATTGAATTTCCCATGGTTGTATTTTGGATTATTTTGAAATATAGAAAATTTCCATTACACAGAGATATTATGATATCGAGCATTTTAAGTAGATCCTTTGACGAATAAATTCGCTTTTTTTTTGTTTTCCGTAGTCAATAAATGGGCATTTGGCCAAAAAAATACTGTTCAGCTATAAATTTGTACCACTTCAAAATATATGCTCAAAAAAATTGGTTAACCATTTAAAACAAAAGACTAAACTGTGTGTGCTAAACTGTGGAAAAGATTAAATAAATACCTAAATACACTCAATCTTTTTATATATAGTCTGTCCGAAAAAGATTTATACAAATGGAGAACAAAATTATCCTACATAACCTACAGAAAAAAAAATAAAAGGCTTCGTATTACTTGCAGATCTGGAATCAAGTAAGAAATTTTCAAAATTATGGCTGGAATAAAAGGACAATTAATAATTATGATTTGGTGTGAGTGAATGTTCAAATTGTAGTGGAAAGCAGAATTTTCATTGAAATTATTATCTTATTATCAAGTAGCAAAAATTATGTCGTGGTAAGTCCCTCCGGGCTATCAGTAATATTATTAATATCTTGAATAATTAAAGAGATTCATATATTTGCTAATAAAAAATATTGACCGAGCGTGAACTCAAGTAGTCAGCCATGTCAGTTCAAGATATTTGATGTTTAATATTTAAATTGTAAAAATTAAACAGCTCAGGTGAGTATCAGTTAGTATGAACCCTCTGTAGCCATTTATTGCTTTCGAAGATTATCGGGTCTACACAATGAGGTTTGAGTGGATAAGTTATTTATGTTCATCAATGTCAGTGAAGGTAAACTATACAGCTCTTGTTCCTGACGTGTAAAATTGTTAAACTATTCACTAACAGCCAGGCTCTGTTTAAACCTATCAGGAATCTAACAACTAGGTCTAGACTGATAAAAAAACTGCGAAGAATCCCTTAACAGGCTGTCAAGGAACAACAAAGTGTCTTTAATATGGGTGCTAGCACAAGAGCGGATTGCAGGTAGTGAAATGGCGGACTAGTTAGCTAAAGAAGATTCTAAAGTAGACTTCATAGGTCCGGAACCATTTTGCAAAAAGGGAAAATCGGGATAGGTGTAGATAAGGAACACTAACTCAAATGAAGGTTGACTCAAGGGCACCCACATACAAAGAGTTTAATGAACAAGGAAGACTAGGAACTCCCAACCAGGCTTTTGAAACTGGATAAGAGACATTTTAAGACAGTTACCGACCTGGTGACTGGACACTGCACCCTGAGGAAACACCTGCACAAAAAAAGACACGAAGCTTCTGAAATGGTAGTAGATAACATGGGAAATGGTACAAAGATTCAGTTCGAGTTCCTGGGCTGATGAGCACATCCCAAACGAATGAATGTATGATAAAAACTGTAAATTCATACATCAACAATTGATTGAAGATCTTACATTCTCATAGTTCATAACCTCAAAGTATATTATTGTAATTTTCATCCCGTTTATATAATTTTGATTAGTGTTATAGTATACAAGTAGTTGTTGTCGACTTTTAATCTGATCTATCTGTTTCTAATGGTGAAAAGTTTGTAGTTTAGGTACATAGTAATAACGTAACTTCCGTTGTGAGTTTGGGAGTAGTCCCGATTTGTTGTTGTTGGGAAATCTGCGGGAAAAGTGGGAAACATTCCGGTAGTGGCAATGGAAAGTTTTAATTGCATGCCACAACGTCCTTTTGGAAATGGAAATAGTGGTGTGACTTCAACTGCATCATCTAATTCATTTATCATGTTTTATTGATTCAATTCAATGGTTTGAATGCATGCAGGATGTGAAAAATGTTATTCTACTACCTATCTTTAAAGTAACTTGTCATTTAGTTTTTGGCAAATAATTGAAAAACTATAAGCGATCATCGAAATTTGGGGAAAGATTCTTAAAGAGGAGGAAATTTCAACTAAAAAAGGGGATGGGTGAATGAAATGACACAAGAGAGATTCTAGTACAGACGACTCTAATGAAAATCGCTAAAACAAGTCTTAATTTCAAATGCATTTTTTAGGGTATTTAAAATTCTTAAAATCGGTTGAAATATCAAGCTGCTCCATCTTACCCTTGTTTATTCTTTTAACTAGTAAAACCTTCATTTAAATCGACAAGCCAATAACATCCATCAGCTGTTCTTTTTCCTAGTTGATGAAATTCCGTCTTTCGAAAACTAAAAATTATGTTTAATAGCTTGAAGCAGGTCAGGACTACGGTCTCAAGAATCGTTATTGAGAAAATAAAAAATTTATGATCTCACTATAACCGACACTTTTCTTAATCCTTAATGGGCGTAGATTCAGGGACTTTATAGGGTGTTCGTATGCTCTGTTACTCACAATTTAATCTTTAAAAAACAATGTTATGGTATATCGGGATTGCGAAGCTAGAGTGGCCACCATACAGTCCTGACGCAAATCCCATAGAACATGTATGAGACATCCTAAAAAGAAATATTCGAGCATGGAATCCTGCTCCTAACTCAATTGCAGAATTAAGGATTGCTGCACAGGAAGAATGGAATCGAATACCACAAGAAACCATCAAAGATCTGTTGCGCAGTATGTCTAGGAGGATGCAGGCTATCGTTAGAGCTAGAGGAGGAAATACTAAGTACTAAATTGTTATTATTTTGCCTTAAACTAATGTATCGTGTCGATGTTGTTGTTCTTTCCTAATTAAACGATATTATCAAAAAGGGGCCATTTCTCTAATTTCTCCACGAATGTAATGTAAAGCTTCAATATGTAATTAATTTGATTATTGATAACGTAAAAGACTCTAATGTAACAGATTTAGCAACCGAAATCACAAAATTGTTAAAGGGAAAAAAATAAAGACATAAAATAAAATATGCAATAATTTTGTCCGTGAGTGTATAAATTTTTTTTATCTAGTCAGTTTTATTTAACACACATACTGTAACAACTTTTTGTCTAGTGTACCTTAATATTCTTTAAAAGCAGATAACTACAGCTGATTTTGTTTATTTGAGTTTTTTAATTTTTTTTATAAATAAAATTAGTGGCGCTCTTTGTTTGCTTATAATATCTATATTTTACTTAATTCCGCAGGTAAAAAAGCCCTGTGAACTGGCTTTGTTATCTCCAAATATAAAAATCAGTTTGGCGAGAACCTTCAATATTTAACTATTCATTTTTTTTATCAACGCCCAACGCCGAGAAGTTACTTTTTGTTTCACCCGCCATGTTTTTCCTTTATATTTTAATATTTCAGAAATTGTTTTATTCCATGTTTGTTTTGGTCTTCCTTTTCTTTTATTTTTAAATATTTTTGCTTCCCATATTCTTTTAGTCTGTCTTATATTTTCCATTCTTTGTAAATGTTCCCACCATCCCAATCGTCTGTATTCTATAAATTCTATTATTGATTAGATGACTTTTTATATCTGCATTCTTATTTTTGTAACACCCCGGACTCTTCTTAACTACTTCATTTCAACTCTTCTGTGTTTGATTTAGCACCCACGTTTCACATCCATAAGTTAATATTGGCCTATATATTGCTTTAAATATTTTTAGCTTGGTATTTTTAGATATTTCTTAATTGCTTATGAATCTTTTGTTCATCTAATGGTAGAGTTTAATTGTTTTTTCTATTCTTTTATTAATTTCTGCTTCTTTTGTTCCTTGTTGATCAATTGCTATTCCCAAGTATTGAAATGTTCACACTTGTTCTATGACTTGTCCTTCAATTTCTATATCTATTTCTTTTTGTCCCGTTTTTTTTTCAAGATACTATTCCAATATTATGGTACTTAAATTAATTTTATTGTTGATTTTGTACCCCGTAAAAAAATAATAAATACCCACACCTGAAATAACGAGCTCGGGTTTTAACGGTCTCGAATGCGATTCTAATATAGTGACAAAAGAAATTCAAGAGCTTTGAGGTTTAAAATACTGCCAAAGAAAAAATTTATAGTTTTGAAATATATAATAATTTATTTGGAACAAGTTATAAGTCCGATCCTGTATTCTTCGCGGTATGTCCGTACAGAATGCACTATATAATCACAGTATACTTGATTATGGCCGTCTCTTCCATTCCATCCCAAATTACCACTGCCAATGCAAACACCCAATCCACTAAAACCAACAGTGTGCCCCGTTTAGGCCCTCCCTCAGGGCTACCTTCATACACCTGTCTCCTATACTACTAAATTTCAACAAATCATCTGCTTTTTTTTTGTATTTTTTCTTAATTTGTTTCGTCGTTCGTGATGACTTTGAATATAGCCTCATTATGCGTTTTTTTCAATAAAAATGTATGTATAAACTGGGCATTGAAAATGGTCGACCAGATAACTCAAGACTTCTTTTTTTCTTGTTCCATGTCCAAGCTTCTCCTGGTTTTTTCAATTTTTTTATCATTTCATTTTATTTCTAATTTATCTTCAAAAAAATCACCTAAGCACTTTGTAGTTCCCCTTTACTAGGTACTCTTATCCTTAGTTAATCCTTGTACTACTCTAGTATTATTCCTTTTTTTACACTAGTTATCCAATTCTTTCATTTGAATTTTTACATTGTTAAACGCTCTATCTCAGAACTAGCTTTTTAATGAAACTTTCCAATTTTTTGTCTTCTCTTTGCTGCTTTCGTAATTCCTTTATCCATTCTTTCAGCAATCTCACCTCCTCGCCACTTGCCTTTTTTTAAATTTTCTTGAAAATAATTTTTTCTACAGTCCTGCCGAGGATTGTTACTTTACGCTCTAGCGCGAAAAAGGAATCTTTTTCGCTCGCTTATTTAATCAAACCACGTCCTCCGAATTAACTCAATTGGTGAATAATTAATAATTTATCAGATTAAAAATCAAATAACATTATATGAAAATTGTCAAAAATTTAGAAATATGGTCAAAATGGTCAGTAATTGTCAAAAATTGTTAAAAATGGACAATTTTTGTCAAAAGTGGTCCATAATTGTCAAAAATTGTCAATAATTGTTAAAATTTTGAAAAATGGTCGATAATTGTCAAAAATTTGAAAAAAAATTGAAAACTGGTCCAAAATTTTCAAAAATTGACAAAAATTTTTTTAAAAATTTGAAAAATGGTCAAACATTTACAAAAATTGTAAAAAATAGTCAATAATTGTTAAAATTTGAAAAATGGTCGACAATTGTCAAAAATTAAAAAAAAATTGAAAAACTATCAAAAATGGCCAAAAACTGTCAAAAATGGACAATTATTATCAAAATTGGTCAACAATCGTCAAAAATTGTTAAAATTTTGGAAAATGGTCGATAGTTGTCAAAAACTATCAAAAATTATCAATAATTTTGAAAAATGGTCAAAAATTTGAAAAATTGTCAAAAATGGCCAATAATTGTCAAAAATGGCCAAAAGATGTCAAAAACTGTCAAAAATGGACAATTATTGTTAAAAATTGTCAAAATTTTGTAAAATAGTTAATAATCAAAAATGGTCGATAATTGACAAAAATTAAAAAAATTTGCAAAAATGGACAATAATTGTTAAAAACTATCAAAAATGGCCAAAAACTGTCAAAAATGGACAATTATTATCAAAATTGGTCAACAATCGTCAAAAATTGTTAAAATTTTGAAAAATGGTCGATAGTTGTCAAAAACTATCAAAAATTATCAATAATTTTGAAAAATGGTCAAAAATTTTGAAAAATTGTAAAAATTTTTGAAAAATTGTCAAAAATGGCCAATAATTGTCAAAAATGGTCAAAAGATGTCAAAAACTGTCAAAAATGGACAATTATTTTTAAAAATTGTCAAAATTTTGTAAAATAGTTAATAGTTATCAAAAAGTGTTAACGTTTTTGAAATATGGTCAAAAATGGTCAAAAATTTAGAAAAATGGTCCATAATTGTCAACAATTGTCAATAATTATCAAAAATGGTCAAAAATTTTGAAAAATGGCCTAAAAGGAATCTTTTTCGCTCGCTTAATTAATCAAACCACGCCCTCCGAATTAATTCAATTGGTGAATAATTAATAATTTATCAGATTAAAAATCAAATAAAATTATATGAAAATTGTCAAAAATTTAGAGACATGGTCAAAAATGGTCAATAATTGTCAAAAACTGTTGAAAATGGACAATTTTTGTCAAAAACTCTCAAAAATTGTCAATAATTGTTAAAATTTTGAAAAATGCTCGATAATTGTCAAAAATTAAAAAAAAATTGAAAAATGGTCCAAAATTTTCAGGAATTGTCAAAAATGGTCGATAATTGACAAAAAATTTAAAAAAAATTTGAAAAATGGTCAAACATTTTCAAAAATTGTCAATAATTGTTAAAATTTTGAAAAATGGTCGATAATTGTCAAAAAATTTAATAAAAAAATTGAAAAATGGTCAAAAACTGTCAAAAATTGTTGGAATTTAGAAAAATGGTCGCTACTTGTCAGAAATTAAAAAAAAAATTGAAAAATGGTCAAAAATTGTCAAAAATGGTCAATAATTGTCAAAAATGGTCGATAATTGACAAAAAATAAAAATAAAAATTGAAAAATGGTCAAAAATTTGCATAAATGGACAATAATTGTCAAAAACTATCAAAAATGGTCAAATACTGTCAAAAATGGACAATTATTGTCAAAATTGGTCAACAATCGTCAAAAATTGTTAAAATTTTGAAAAATGGTCGATAATTGTCACAAACTATCAAAAATTATCAATAATTTTGAAAAATGGTCAAAAATTTGTGAAAAATTGTCAAAAATGGTCAAAAGATGTCAAAAACTGTCAAAAAATGGACAATTATTGTTAAAAATTGTCAAAATTTTGTAAAATAGTTGATAATTGTCAAAAAGTGTTAAAGTTTTTGAATATGGTCAAAAATGGTCAAAAATTTGGAAAAATGGTCCATAATTGTCAACAATTGTCAATAATCATCAAAAATGGTCTAAAATTTGAAAAATTATTAAAAATGGCCGATAATTGTCGAAAACTATCAAAAATGGCCAATAATTGTCGAAAACTATCAAAAATGGCAAAAATTGTCAAAAATGGACAATTATTGTTAAATTTTTTTTTAAATTTTGAAAAATAGTTGAGAATTGTCAAAAATTTTGAAATATGGTCAAAAATGGTCAATAATTGTCAAAAATGGTCAAAAATTTGGAAAAATGGTCCATAATTGTCAACAATTGTCAATAACTATCAAAAATGGTCAATAATTTTGAAAAATGGTCAATAATTTTGAAAAATGGTCTAAAATTTTGAAAAATTGTTAAAAAGTTTTAAAAACTATCAAAATGGTTAAAAATTGTCAATTATTGTTAAAAACTGTTAAAAATGGACAATTATTGTCAAAACTGTCAAAAATGGTTAAAAATTGTCATCATTTTGAAAAATGGTCAAAAATTATCAAAAATTTGGAAAAAAAAGGTCACTAATTTTGGAAAGCAGTCAAAATGGTCAATAATTGTCAAATTTTGAGAAATGGTCAATAATCGTCAAAATTTGTCAAAATTTTGAAAATAGTCAATAAATAATAAGGGCCGTTTCCGAAAATCGATTTAAACACGTAATTTATAAAATCGATTTACTAAAAATAAGAATCGATTTAATAGAATCGATTATTTTTTAACCTCCCTAGTCAGTCGATCTTTTTAAGGTTAATCATGATGAATAGCGAAAATGACGATTATTCTAGCACTCCTATTTATAATATAAAAAACAGTTTTAATTATTAAAAGTGCGACTGTAGAAAAAATTATGTGTTTTTCGAGCGTAAAGTAAAATTGCCGCTTTCGAAAGATCGCCACATTCTTTCTCAAGCGGCAATTTGTTACTTTACGCTCTAAATACACAAATAACTATTCTATATCTACACCAATTTTTATCAGTGTAACGTTTGACACGCACTAATGGTCTGATCCCCAAACGGATATCCTGAGGTCATTCTAATCACCATTTAGAACGAAACTAGTACCTACATTCAAATCAACTGCTCATTATTCAGATGTATCAAAAACTGGGCAAGGTGTTGGGGATATGGGCGGTTTTTAATGGTGCAGACATTTGTGTTTGATATAATGAAGCCTCTAAAAAATTAAAGGGAAGTCCGCATGATAATTTTTTGATCATTGATCTAACAGAAGTACCTTGTAACGAGGATAATGTTACTTGAAAATCAACCAATAAAATAAGAAATATATTACAAAAATAATAAGTAACATAAACAAATTTCAACGATTATCTCGTATTAATTTCATATTCAAACTCTCCGGTTTGTCTCCTTTTCCGTTGCTCTAAAACCAGTCCTTTTCGCAATAATTGTCTACCATCTTCTCCAGCTCGTTTTTTTCCTCGCATTTCGTACATTTTCTCCTTTCTTTCCTTATAAATAGTTTTAAAATATTTAACTGCTTCTGGATGTTTTTCCAAAAGTATTTCGAACCACTTCTTTTTAACGTAATAAACTTCCGAAGTTTCAACTGCTACGATAAAATAGGGACTTCGTCCGTCTTCGAATAAAACAGAAGTCCAATCACATCATTATCTTTGGCATGAAAAAATTCTATATCGTTATAATAAGCAGCTAAATTGCCGGTTAATACAAAGTAGATACTATTCAAAGTTTGATTGGAATCCACCACAATCTCCGATTTACCAATAACTGAGGGAGGTTTTCATGTGGGAAAACAGCCAACACAGATCAGATGCGTTGAGAGACTTCAGGAATTTATTTGACGATATCAACCTCTTGGCACCAAAGAGGAACAACTCACTTTTCAAGCGATCCGTGAGGATAGCCATCATCTGTTCAACGTTAAAAAATTTCTTCTGGTAATTGTATTCAAATCTTTCGATGATTTGATCTTTAATATCGTTTGGAACGTGTTGAGCAGTCATGAAGCTGTTGAAATGTGTTAGAATATTCTCATATTCCGTATCTGCAGTGTTACTAAATCCAAACTTAGCAAGTATTATACCTATAACGATGAGAACATAGAACCTTCCAGTGAAAGTATATAAGAAGAGCAGTAGCTGCTCATATGGCTGATTAATAGGAGTGTGATGGTAAGAACCGAAAAAGTAAGATATCACTAGGAGAAAACTTTCAGCGTAGGTTGTAACCGAATAGTCTTCGATAGTTAAATTCCTGAGGCGAATCCATGAATCCGCAGGAACTTCCTGGTTTCCTACGTATATGTTATAGGGAATAACAAAAAGTAGAACCGTGAAAAAATGTAGAATAAATATAAACGTACAAATGTGTCTAACAATAAAGCTTCCTGCTGTTCCTAATCCTAAATATACGGCACAATTTATAATAACACTTTGAACACTTACAAATCTTATGGTGGTTAAAACTAGATTGATAAGAACTAACGGTGCAACTATGACTTCTTTGGATATATCCCAGCTTAAGCCAGTGATAATTTCGACAATAGTATCACGATTTCCTTCTACTAGCAGGAATAGGTCTACAAAAAAATATGTCATAACGTAATGTTTGATAGTTTCTCTCGGATCTATGTAAATCTCTTTTGTAGCATGCTTGACGTATCCCGTGAGGAAAAAAGTGAACATTATAAAAACATGAATCACATCCCTTATAATAGCTGAAGATATATACCAGTAAGGTCTTTGGATACTACTCATAAGAAACACCCATCGGTGTATCAGTGTTATAAAGAAAATCACTTCGATAAATTGACTGAATTTACTAAAGGGATGTATTATGTACCAATATTTGCTGGATGCATGTCGTCTTTTCTCTATTCTTAACGCAGCTCCAGTTTTCAGGAAATTTTGACATCTCAAATCGTTTTCGTTCAACACCGAAAGTTTCTTTATTTCCCTTAGAAGTTTCTCCAGCCAGCTTGAGCCTGGACTTAAAGGTAAGAGGGTCGGTTTGGTGTCGCATAATCTAAGAGTACATTTGTGTGACATTGTAATAGTAACTTTGACAGGCAAGAAGGTCTGATTTGTTGTTGAAATACTCAACAGGATGATGTTTGTGTTGTCGCTAAGGATTGTTTTGAAGACAATAATTGAATTCATTCCAGTTCACTACAATGGATTTACTCTTGAAAACGTAAAAATGAATCAAAGTTCTGACTAGCTTATAACACTTAAAAGGGGAAGATGTTGT